>OY294045.1:35927975-36083450 GCA_958510825.1 Brachypterus glaber
GATAAAAGGAGTGCTTAGCAGGCATCCTTTTCATAGAGGACAACAAGCATATAGGCGGTAGGGCGACAGACTCGGCTCTCCACGCTATAGTGCGAAGAGTCGAAAAGGCATTACACCACGAAGAATGGGCTTTGGCCATATTCTTTGACGTAGAGGGAGCATTCGACAAGGCAAGAACGTCAACCATCTGCAATGCGCCATTAGCAAGGGGCACCCCGCCAGCGCTGGTTAGTTGGGTAAGATCCGCACTGGTAAAGAGGAATGTCATGGCCTCTCGGGGGGACTATCGCCTGGACATCGGGGTGAGGGTTGGATGTCCACAGGGCAGTTGTCTTTCACCTCACTTATGGTGTCTAGTTATGGACGGTCTCTTAGAGAGGCTGGCGGCCGCTGGGCTATACGCACAAGCATTTGCAGATGATGGCACGGTCCTAGTCACTGGAAGGTTCTGGGGCACGGTCTGTGAAAGAATACAGACAGCCTGCAGGATAATAGAAGAGTGGTGTGGGAAAAAGGCTTATCAGTCAACCCAACAAATACTAAGCTTATCCTCTTTACCAACAGGAGAAATATAGAACCCCACAAATGTACGGAAAACCGCTTGTGCTCTCAGAAAAGGTCAAGTACTTGGGAGTAAACCTAGACAGCAAGCTCAACTGGAAGGCACATGTTAACAAAGTCATCGACAAGTCGATTGCGACCTTCTGGCACTTGCGTCGGGCAGTGGCAAAAAGCTGGAGCATGAGCCCACAGATTCTATTATGGATCTATACCGCCGTCATTAGACCCAGAGTCCAATATGGCTCGGTGCTACGGTGGCCAAGCGTCAGCAAAACCACAGTAGCTCGGAGTCGGAGTAAGATCCAAAGACTAGGGTGTCTCGGGATCACCGGCGCAATCAGGACGACCCCCACATCAGAACTGGAAGTTCTACTGGGGCTGCCAACGCTTCCGTCCTCGATGAGGAGGGAGGCAATGGGTAGCTACCTTAGAATGAGAGATGTTGGATGCTGGCTGGGTGAAGGGGCAGTCTACGGACATACAAAAATCGCCGATGTTGCCATAGTAGTTACCCATCACCAGCATCACTATACCAAAAAAAACACGAGTGGGAGTACCCCACGGTATTCCAAGCGATAGTCTTTGCGATACAAGAAGCGGCAAGATGCGAAGAGGTTCTAGGGAGCAACGAATCAGATGTATACATCTGCTCCGACAGCCAAGCAGCCCTCAGGCTCTTAGTGCACCCGGCACAAGATACACTCTAGTGCAGGAAGGCATAGAAGCCCTGGAGGAGTTAGCGAGGAACAAAAGCGTCCACCTTGAATGGGTCCCTGGACACAGCGGGATACCAGGCAACGAGAAGGCAGACGCACTTGCTAGGCTTGTAGCCGAGACTCCGTACATGGGACCCGAACCCATGCTTTGTATTACAAGGAAACAAGTCACATCAGCCCTCAACACGTGGGCTGGAGAAAAACTAAGAGAAATCTGGTCAACGGTCACGAACTGCAGGCAGGCAAAGGACTTCCTTTCCGGTCCAAGCAAGTCAAAAACCGCGTGACTACTAGGAAGAAGCCGAGCCACGATCAGCCAACTCACAGGGATCCTCACGGGTCACTGTGGACTAGGAAGGCACCTGTTCAAGATGAAGGTCGGTAACGACCCTGTCTGTTCGGGTTGTGGGATGGACGAAGAATCGCCCTTCCACTTCCTAGGACAATTCGATCGGTTCGGCAGAATACGACAGGAGATCTTCGGAGTGGCAACGCTCCGAAGAGAGGAGTTACGTACCCTTGCTTGGACAGATATCGCGACCTTTATAAGGAGTTCCGGTAGGTTTAGGCAGGGAGCAGGGTAGATATGTGGAACAGCTCGGGACTGGCAAAAAGGGCCATAATGGCCTAGTTGCCTGGCTTGTAGCCTCCCCACCCTTACTATCACTACCCTATTGAAAATGACGGGTCTGCGCGGGTATAAATGTTGCATAGACCGGACTTGAGCGGGTGAATTTCATCCGCTCAAGTCCGGTTTATACCCGCCCAGACCCTTCATTTTCAGCAGGGTACTACTACATGTTTTCTGACTTAAAAGCCATCTATAGATATTTGATCCTTTAAACAGATTTTTTTTTGTATCAGTTACATTTGTTCTGACTTAAAATCCTTTTACAGATATTTAATCCTTTATACAGAGTTTTAGAAAAAAACATATTTTTAAAAAAATTACACGATTTTTCTACATTATTTAACACTTTTTGTTTATTTAGGACCCGCAACGAATAAAAAATACATTTTTTGGGTAAAAAAGGTTTTAGGTAGTTAAGTAAGAAACGTTCAAATAGAATCGACCATGTTGTGACTTTAAGAATTTAACATTTTAAGTTTTTTCTATTTTTGATATTTTTTTAAGGTTGTTATTTTTTCTTGGTAATTTTTACATATCCTGACTTAGAGGAGAATATTTTTTAACTTTTATATACAGGGTCATGCAGGATATTTAAAGAAAATTCACTAGTTTTCTTGGCTTTTAATCTATTGTTATTATTTTCGTTTATTTTATATTTTAGTTAAAAAGTATTTAAATAAATTTAATATTATTTATCGACAAATAAAAATTATAAAAAAAGACAAAAGGATGACTTTATTTTATAGAATTAAAAAAATATGATTGTGGGTCAAGATATATGAAAAAAATTACCAAGAAAAAATATCTTAAGTACCATTTATGGCACTTAAAATTAAAAAAAAATTAAATGTTAAAGTCCTAATGTCACAACATGGCCGATCCATTTTAAATCTTTATAAAAAAAGATAAAGGTTATTTGTTTACTACCCTAAAACCCTTTTTTATATACCGGGTGAGTTTCAGTCCATGGACACCCCCTAAAATGGGATTTTTTTCAGTCCGATCAAAGCAATTTTTTGTAGCTTATATTTCTTAACAAGGGCTACAAAATGGCATACAAAATTATTTTTTTGTACTTCCGGTTTCGCCGGAAACTAAGTTAAATTATTTTTTTAGTGGCATCCCCTGTATATTTTTGCATTTTTGGATCCAGAAAACAAAATTACATTAAAAAAAATCATTTTAAAACCTTTTATTTTTTAGTTTAAAAGTATAATTAACATTTTTTTATGATGAAATTAGGTATTTTTAAAAAATTATTTGTTTTTTTTAGAGGAATTTTGACATTAATACCTATTTTCAACCCCATTTTTAACCCAATTTTTTTTTTTTATTTAAAAATATGGAGTTAAATGGAGAATTTTACAAGCTTTAAAATGATGTATTACACGACCCCCTTTCTATTTAAAAAAATGTGCCCTCATGCCCCCCTGCCCACATTTTAAGAGCTGAAAGTATTAAATATATGCTAAAAGATAGTTTAAGTTATCTTATTTAAAAGTCCAAATTTGAAGTCGATATCTCAACTGGTTCAAAAGTTAAGAGGGGGGGGGGGTGACTTTTGGACCGCTCTGTATATATATATATATATATATATATATATATATATATATATATATATATGTCTTTTAAGTCAGGACATGTAAGTGTTACCAAAAAAAAAAGAACGGGATGAAAAAATTGAAAATGTGCTATTTCCGCCAGCCTAAATTTGGGATAATATCAAAATTTTGAACGTTCAATGTCACAACAAGGGCTTTTGTTGATGAAAATTTTTGACAAAAATCCGGGGTTCTTTTTTATATATCAGCTCACGAAATTTTAACAAAATCGGAACCATTAAGCTGCTATATATGTCCTACGTGCCTAAACTGGAATACTGTTCACTGGTGTGGTACCCTAACTACAATTAGCAAATAGATCCAATTGAAAAAGTACAAAGTATTTACTCTTTTTACACTATAAAAGACATGGGCGGTACCCACCCATAACCATACGTAATACAGAACTGCAACGAATTAATTCAGTAACATCCTTAGAATATCGACGTAAGCAAACGTCAATTATGTTTTTACATAAATTATTAAATTATAATGTAGATTGTCAAGATATTCTATTTATGTTACCGTTTAATGTCCCAAGAAACTCAGCCAGATCTTCAAATTTCTTTTATGTCCAAAAATGCAGGACAAATATTTTTCAGTATTAAGTATTTTTAAGATTACTATGTATTAATTATAACTCTATACATAATAATTTAGATATACTGTTGTAGTGTAGCTTCAATTAAGCGTTTTTTTAATGTTGCTTTAACTTGACACTGCATCTAAATGATTTTTTTTAAGTACAAATATATATTTTTTTATATAAGGTAAGGTTCTTTGTATATTCCATAATTTGTAATTATAGTGACAAACTCTGTAACTGGGTGTAGACCTGTTGAGTTTGAACTTTTAAATAAAAATAAAAAAATATCCTAGATCACTAGTCTGCGCAAAATCAATTTTATTTATTTTTAATAGGCCCTAAAGTTTAATTTAATTTAAAGAAAAAATTTGGTAAGACCTTTAAAATTAAAAAGAAAGTTAAAACTCTGGACACCCTAGTTAACAGATACAAAAAATAATTTTGTAGACACCTTTTTTGAAAAAAATCTAGGCATTTTTGTTTTTGGTATTAAAATAATTTATATGAACTAAACTTGCACAGAAAACAAAACAGTAAAAATACACAATACAATAAGAAAAAGTATTAAAATGTTATGATTTTATGGACTTTATGCAAAATTTAAGAACAAATATTTTCCAGAACCAGAGCAACGTCTCCTAGACATTGAGGATTTTTAATTTATTTTTCATATAATATATAGTATATTATTCGAAAAATTGAGATTTCCAGTTCGCTATAATTTTAAGACAAAGAAAAAGACGTCCAATTTTTGCATATATTCTTAGGAATATATGGGCCTATGTAGCGTGCAAAAAGAAAAAATATATCCTGAAGTACTTAAGTCCATGAAAAATGGCATTGAAAATGTAAATTTTTCTATGTTTTTAAAATATTTGTCCTAGGGTTTTCTCATATTAGATTCTTTTTTAAATAATACTTATAATTAAATAGTATCACACATACATGGTTTATAAAAATAAAATGAATTAAAAATAATAAGAAAAAAATACGGTGGTAAACAATCAATTTATTTTTATATCATGTTTAGAGGCTTTTTTAAAGAAGATAAAATAACATTAAATATGTTAGCATTTTTAAAACGAGTGTTTTCTTACGATTTAATCAAAACCTTAAAGGTTAAAATTGTTTAAAAAAACAAAAAAGTTAGAAAGGTTTTCAAAGATGGCCGAAAACAGCAAAATTTTCCTGCAGCGACCTCCTTTTAAGAGCTGCTTAAAATCAGCTCTTGCCCTGAAACTAGCAGGATTTAAAAACTTTTATATTCCGACTTATTGTCTCAGAGAATGGTATATATATATGATATAACTTACAGCCAAATCTATTTTTCACTCTAAATTCTAGAAATTCTAGTCGATTAGAATATTATGGGTGTAAATTAAAAAAAACTTTTTGGCCTTTTTTTAATTTGATTTTTTTAAAGTATAAATTTGAAAAATCTATGCCAGCATTTGTAATTTTGCAAAAATAAAGCGCCAGATAGATTTTTTAAATTTACACCAAAAATATTCTAAAGGTTTGTCGAAAAAAATTTAATACGCTAAAAACCTATAGTGTAACGTTAACCGCGGTGTCGTGAATTAGTTACATACATAGGGCAAAAAATGTTGGAAAGTTTGTCATCTTTATTTTCATATACAAAGTTTTTTGTCCTAGGATGCAACGATCTAGAGATATTTTGAAAAATTCGTTTTTTTTCGAAACATACGTCCAAAAATGACAGTTTTAAATGGAGTTCAAGGTCACAAAATTGTTTTTATATTTTCCGCCCTAAACCCTACCCAATAAACCCAAAATCAAAACTCCCTGAATTATTTTCAGACAAAGCCTCTTTTATCGACCTAACGACTGGATTACTGGTACCAACACCATTCCGTCGACACCTTGATTATAAGTTAGTAGTAAAAGTATTCTATTTCTGGTACTAACCTGATAAATATGAGTCTCACTGGTACAATCCACTGTGTCACCCCTATTTGGTGCAAAAACTCTTGCGTGAATATTATCTATACAGTGATTTTTAATCATTTTCGTGCTTTCCTTGGTACCGCGCACTACTATCACCCTTCTGGGCTTAAGTTGCGATAAAATTTTCATCAGGGATTCTCCATCGGACCGACCTTCAAAATCGATGTACTGCACCTGACAATTTACTTCGTAAGTTCTATCCAATATGATACATTTTGTTGGAATTTCAGGAGCTTCAACTGAAACAAGCATTTATTTACTATTTTTAAACTTGGAAAACAGAGGTTAATTTTGGTATGCATATAAGGGTAAATCCAGCCATATCGCACCAGCACTGGTTGCTCGACTAATTTCAAATTTGTTCATATTTTGGTGAAGACTTACCTTATATACGTACTTTTTAAATCCACTAATATTTTTTCCATATTAATCTCAATTAGGCTGTAAGGCCATTTTAAAAACAGGGACGTAGGTAATTTTTGACACCTTATTCAAATCAAAATTAACAAGATAAGACTTTCGTTCAAAAAACATTCCTTTAAGCATGTTTTTATACTCTTTGATATAATTGATTTTTAAAGTTGATTATTTATACAGGGTGTCCCAGAATGTTTCCAAAATCTCTTGGGGGTAATCGGATCTCAACAAAATAATGCCACAACTTCATATAAATTTTTTGGCTATGGCCCCCCTACTCTGAGATATTTGCCCCCCAAGATGTAAGAGTTCCGTTATGGATCCAAACCCCTAAGTTTAGACAACATTCTGTGAGTAATTTGATCAAAAAAGCACTCTACGTAAAATTCGATAATGAAGCGTTTCCGAAAAAAGGCACTTTTTAAATCCAAAAGCAGGAGTACAGCAAAAAAACATTTTTATATTATTTTAAACATGCTATAAATTATTTTAAAAATTTTTGTATCTCATCAAAATTAAACAAAAAATTTTTAATATTTTTTAACGATTTTTTATTGTTATTTAAGAAAGTTTTTAAGCATCAAATTATTTGAAAAATATTTAAAAAAAGAATCAGAAAATCAGAGGCGGACTTTTGCCGATTGAAAATGAAACTAAAAATTCATATAACATTTTTGGCTGGAGCCCCTGTAAAATATTCGCCCCAAAATAAAAAATTAAAAAAACGAATTTAAATTTTTAATAATAATAATTTTTTAATTCCATACCACATTCACATGTCAATCTTACCGATTTTCGTCAAATTTGGTACACAAGTTCCCTAATGCATTGTAGCAACAAATGTAATGTAAAAAAGCATAAAAAAAATTCGCCGATTTATGGACAAAACAAGTTCTTGTTGTTATTCATAAATAAAAAAATTGTGAAATTAACTTTTTTAAAAGTCTTTTATAAAATCTTTATTTTTTGTTAAAAAATGCTCAAAATTTGTGATATTAATAACACGTAAATGCTTTATAAAGGGAAATTCGGCGATATAAAATTTGTTCTGGTATTTTGAGATCCAAACCCTCTACGAGCCCTTTAAATATGGTTAAAAATGGTAAAATAATAAAATCTGTAAAATGCCACTCTTTTAATATTTTGTTATAAAACGTTTATTTTTTGTTAAAAATTGCTCAAAATTTGTGATATTACTAACAATTAAATGCCTTATAAAGGAAAATGAGCAAATTAAAAAAAATATATCTTTAAATATAAATTTTTATCGCTTTTTAGGGTCGCATTCAATCCAGACCTTGAAAGGGGGCCCCAATTTTTTTGAGATGTCAAATAGGACAAACGAGGGCCCAAATATACCTCTATACCACCGATATATCGGTGATATAAAATTTGTTCTGGTATTTTGAGATCTAAACCCAGTACGAGCCCCTTAAAAATGGTTAAAAATGGTAAAATAATAAAAAAATTTAAAATGCAACTCTTTTAATATTTTGTTATAAAATGTTTATTTTTTGTTAACAATTGCTCAAAATTTGTTATATTACCAACACGTAAATGCTTAATAAAGTGAAATGCCTAAATTAAAAAAAAAATTCTTCCTTACATATGAATTTTTCTCGCAGTTCAAGGTCTCATTCAATCGAAATTTTGAAAGGGGGCCCTTATTTAAAAATAAGCTTCTAAGCGCATTTTACCTATTTAAGAGCTATTTTCAATATACATCTATATTTACAATAATTACAAAATAATGTAACGATGAGATTTTTAGCACTTTTGAAAAGCATTTCATTTATCTTGTATATATTTTATCCATGGGAACAACCAACAGTTGGAAAAAAACTGCAACTGCAACATATAAACACTTTCATATTTCAGGCAAGAATTTCTTTTTTGACCTCAGACTTCAAATCCAGAATGCAAGTGGCTTTAAATATTACCTAACCAAAACCAAAAATTAAGTCTCTAGGTTAATTCGTTCAAAAGTTACCAATAAATGTTTTAAATATTTTTGCAATAATGTTTGAACGATTTGATTTAGTTACTTTATTTTTGCAAAAATAAAATCTCTAGATAAAATCAAATTTGTACAATTAGTGCAAAAAGTAAATTGCATACTGAACTTAAAGTTTGATCGGTCAAACCATTCGAAAGTTATTAATAAAACTATGATTTTTAGAAAAATTAAATTAATTATTCTCTTGCATGAATTAAGTTGTCAAAAGGGCAGATGATGTTTTTTAAAAAGTTTATTTATTAACTAAAGTTACAAAAACTACACTAAAAGAACTTTTTAGCAAATAATTACGAATAATAACAAAGTAGTAGCGAAATAGAAGTGTGTGAAAAATAGATATCACTTGTATTTATAACAATTAAATAATAATAACTCTATTGTTTAAATAAAAATTCAACTATGCAACTTAAGGGTAGTTTGGGGATATAATTCCTCCCTACAAAAGATTCAACTTACTTTTCTAAGGAAGTTGAATATTAGGTAAAATAATGTTTTCTGAAACTTTATTTTCAGTTCCTTTTTGAGAGTTAGTATTATTTTTACAGTTTGATAAAATATCTTTAAGTTTAAGTTTATTGAATAAATAAAATAAAATAAAAATTACAATTAAAATATATAATAAAAGGGTAGAGGTTTTGTGAATTTTATTTTCAAAATTTAAATTTACATTTTTTTCTTCCAATTTCTTGTAGATCTTCAATTTTTGTGACCTTTAGTTGAACATTTTCAAAAATCTTATCTTCTGTGTTGAGGGTGAGGTTATTTTCCAAATTTGGGAAGATAATTGGAGTAGAGTCCATTGTTTTTCATTGGTAATATTGAACTTATTACTTATTATTCGACAATTTATTGGTA
This sequence comes from Brachypterus glaber, assembly GCA_958510825.1. Lineage (NCBI taxonomy): Eukaryota > Metazoa > Arthropoda > Insecta > Coleoptera > Kateretidae > Brachypterus > Brachypterus glaber. The sequence continues at coordinate 35,937,328 of OY294045.1, forward strand.
TTTCGAATAAATAAGTTCCAATTATGTTCAAAATTTCTTCTTGATTTTTACATTTCAAAATGACTTTTTGTTTTATTGGAAAGACACCAATCCAATTTTTGGAGTCTTCTAGCTGCTTAAATATGGACTTTGTGACTTTAACATTAATTTGGTTACAATTTTCGGGTTTTCGTAGTTCCAAAAGTTGTATTTCACAAAGATCAAGACCTTTGGATTCGTAGAATTCCAAATTTTCACAAATGTAGCTTTGTGACTTAATTTTCTGACAAATTTTTCCTTGGAAAGTATAATATATCTCATTTTTTAATAAGAATTTATCCTGTGGCAGGATCGTTTTGAATTTCTCATTTTGATAAGAAGGAATAGGGCATAAGTGGTAATAATCAAAAGTTTGGGGATACATTATGGGTAATTTCAATAAATAAGTGATCTTATTATTTAAAATATAAGATTCAATTTTGACTAGTTTTTCAAAAGCTAAAATATTATTAAAAGTTATTTCTAAGGGTAATTGTTCCGCAATAGTTATATTTTTTAATTTAGGCAACTCTTTATAAAAATCTAAACTTTTTATTATACTGGGGTGCAAAATATTTAATTTTGCGAAAGAAATCGAATTTTCAATATCTTGTAAAATAGAGTTTATAATCTCATACATATTAATTAACTGATTCAAAATGTCATTTACAAAAACTAAATTTTGACGTTCTAAAGTTTGTTCAGAAAGTCGGGAAATTTCTTCAATTTCTTTTGTAATAATTTTTCATTATAAGTAACCTGTTTAATAGTTTTATTGAATTTATTGATAATATCAAATGAAATTGAATTTTGGTTTATAATATTTTCTGTTAATTTACCTTGGTTAAATTGTATTTGTTTAATTAATTTTTCATAACGTTCTCCGTCACTTGCATCTAAATTTCCTGTAATTGCTTTAAAAATAGAACCAATTCCATTTATTAAGCCTCTTTTAATACGAGTATTTTGAGAATTTGGAATAATTTCTTTTAATTTTGTTTCTACTTTTTCTTTAGTTAAATCTAGTATTTGTACATAATTTGAAGTTTCTGTTAAATAATTTTTATGGTTAATTAATTTAATTAAATTTCTACTTTGAATCTGAAGTTTATCTACTTCCTTAATTATAGGATTTAAGTCATAAAAATGTATAAATGTATGATAATATTCCTGTATTTTCGCATTTCCTAATTTTAGGGGTATAATTTCTGGATTGTCTTCTAAATTTTTAACTTGTATTTCCGACTGATATCCCAATACGAGGGGTAATCTGAAATAAATAATTTTAAGTTTAGTCGTTAGGTCTGTCTAGATTTTTGGGAATAAAAATATATACAATAATTCCGGAGTTAGTAAATATTTCTTTAATGTAACCTAAAATAGTCTTTCAGTCTAGTTGGTCTAGTCCACAGCCTATTTTTGGCATAGCTATTGTTTTAGTATTATTTTCTAAGCAAATTAGTTTTAAGTTTTGTAAAGCAGTTTTAACGTCTTTATAATCAGGTTTATCATAATAATTTTTCTTTGTAATTAAATAATAAATGTATCTTTGTTCTAGTCTAAGATAAGCTACTTCGCCTACCTGCTTATTTTGCGCTTTTAATTCATCTACATTATTGAAACGATTTTTGAACTCTAGTGCAATGCCTGCTGACATATGCAAATCGCGAGATACACAATGAACCAGTGATATGTCATTGCCACACTTAAATAAATCATTTTTTATTATATATACAGGGTTTTCTATAACTATATTTTTAAATTTATAAGGGTTTTTAAGGAGTCTTTTTAAATTATCCATATGTACATTTTCTTGATTTTCAGTTACTACTTTCTTAAATTCATCGTCGCTTTTTTCAATTTTTGTGGATTTTTGAAATTTATTTGCCGTTTTTTGTCTGATATGTTTTTTAACATAAGTTGTTTGATTAGGTTCAAATAACTCAGGGGGATCACGATTATCATTTATACGTTCAATTATTTTTTCTTTGTCCGCTATTAGTTTTTCATTTATTTTTGAATATAAAATTTTCATTTTTTGTTTGTGGTCATTAACATAGTCATTAAGTAAAATATTTTCAATATTTAAATCAAAAGGGTTTTCAGCTTCTATATGTCCGTTTATTATATCAATAGGTTTTAATTTTGTTGCAGAATGTATTGAATGATTATAAGCTAAAATAGCGTAAGGTAACTTCATTTTAATAAAGGTTTTAAGGAATCCTTTAGTATTTAAAATTCTTATATGTTCTGTCAATGTCGAGTGAAGTCTTTCTACAGGGGAATTCGATTGAGGGTGATAAGGGGAACAAAAATGGATATCTAACTTATGTAGTTTTAATAATTCCATTAATACAAAACTTTTAAATTCTGTACCGCTGTCCATAGTAATTTGTTTTGGGACACCGTGGTGTGAAAAGAAAATAATAAGTTTGTCAGCTATATCTGTAGCTGCCGTAGAATTAATATGATATGCTTGTGCGTATTTTGAAAAAGTATCTATAATAGTCAAAAATTTATTTCCTTCTAAAGTAAAAACGTCTATATGTATTATTTCAAAGGGTCTAATAGGAGTAGGGGTAATATTCATTTTCATTTTTATAGGGTTTCTTTCATATTTACTTTGTTGACAAATTTCACATTCGTTTATGTAACTATTTACTGATTTTTTTAAATCTGGCCAATAATATAATTTTTTAATACGTTCGTGGGTTTCTTCTATACCGCGATGATTAGTTTTTGATTCGTGATATTTTTTAATTACTTCCTTAATGTCATCTTTATCTTCAATGTCAATTAATTTGTACCTACATTTTTTAAATTTTAAAGAAGGCCATTTAAAATTTTTACGAACAACTTCACAAAAGGGTTCATAATCTCCTTCCTTCTCAAAGTACAAATTATATTGTACATTGGGAACAATAAAAGTTTTTATGAATTTAACTATATCTTTTTCAAAGTTATTTTTGGAAAATTGGACATAAAATCTCTGTTTATTTTCATGAACTATAGTTGCTTTGGGATTTGCAGGACTGTGTAAAACTGAATCAATTATTAATTAATTTTTACCATAATTTACAGGGGTTTCTACAATAGGAACTTCTACAATAAGATTTTGGTCACTATTTGAATGAATAGTAGCATTAGGGTCATTATTTTCAATATTATCATTATTATCGTGTTCACTTAAATTAAGGGGTTCATTTTCATTAATAGTTTCATTTTCATTAAGGGATTCATTTCCGTTTAGGGGTTCAACATTTTGAGTAAGGGGTTCTTTATTTTCATTATTTATCATTTCAATTATTTTATCTAACTTTTTTAAGTCTTTTGAAGTGCAGGGTAATTCTATATTTGATTCGTCATCTTTATTGAGTTCACTACCAAGTTGAGCGCGTGTGGAATAATTGTCGTCTGTTTGTTCCGAATTTTGCTGATTCTCAAGTTCAAGTTCGTCATTAAATTGCTTAATGTATTCATAAATGCTTGATGCACGAGCTTCTTTTGTATTAATCTGTACACGAGATAAGGAGTCTACATTTGAGTTTAAAGTACCTTTTTTATATATTATACAGGGTTATTCACGGAAGTGGCCTATTAAACGTTTATGGAGAACCAATAACTCTGAAAGTCTGCTAATTTGCACTTTGGGGTTTTTGAATATAGGCAATCGATTAAAAATGTTTTCATGCTTGTGCCACTTCCGGTTGTACCGGAAGTGGCACTCAACTTTAATTTTTTAAATGGAACACCCCATATATTTTTTAATTTTTAAAATTTGCATAACATTTGCTTTATTTTAATGTATAACACGTTATGTCTATCTCCAGTAGTTTTTGAGTTATTCAAGTTTTTAGCGAAAAATAAGCAAATTCAAGCACCCCTAAAAACAATAATTTCTCCTTGATTTTTTAAATTGAAGAAAAGTTGTTTTGTATTTTGCTCAATGATGGTTAAGCGAATCATTCTAAGCTAAAATGGAATCCAAAATTTATACAGGGTGTCTGAAAAAGCAGGTCAAACTTAACAAAATTAAAATAGCCATAACTCTTTTTTTTTAAATGACACCCTACATTTTTTTTTATTTGTTTAAATAGAGAATTCAATTTTCTTTAAAATAAGTATAGGATACCCTATACCTAACTTTAACCGTTTTCGAGCTATTTGCAAATTAATGTGAAAAAGAAGTATTTTGCAGTATTTCTGCAATTACGTAAATTTTTAAAATTGTATTGTGTTTTTATTTCTTTTAACCTAAATGTTATCGTTCTTATCGTGATAAATTAGTGTAAAATAATGGCAGAGGCTTATTCTTACCCTGTTATTTTGGATTTATTTGCTATTTTTGGTGAAAATTATAAAATAATTAGTAGAACCTGCAGAAACTTTAATACAAAATATCCTGATTTACCAAGAATGTCATGTAAAAAATTTAGAAGAATACACAAAAATTTTTCGCAATTTGGAAAAGAAAATGCAGTGAAATCTCTTACGAAACCAATTACAAACAACGAAGATAACGAAGTCAATATTTTGGGTTACTTTTATGCATATCCACATGCCTCAATTCCTGCAGCTAGTTACGACTTGGGAATTTCCTATTCAAGCATCCAAAGAATTTTAAAAAACCACAAGATGCACGATTACAAAAAGCAAAAAATACAGGCCTTAAAACCTAATGATTTTCAAAATAGAGTGGACTTTTGTGAAAATCTTTTGATAAATATTCAAGAAAAACCAAACTTTTTAAAAAGAATAATTTGGACGGACGAGGCTAAATTTTCTCAACAGGGTATTTTTAACAGAAGAAATGTACACTACTGGGCGCATGAAAATCCAGTTTTAAGGTAAATATAATGATCTTTGAGGTAAATAAATAAAAATCAATTAATTTTTCTGGCCTATTTTATAAAATATAACAAATTTTAACAGAAATACGGCTTTTTCACAATAATTTGCAAATAGCTCAAAAACGGTTAAAGTTAGGTATAGGGTATCCTATACTTATTTTAAAGCAAATTTAATTCTCTATTTAACCAAATAAAAAAAAATGTGGGGTGCCATTTAAAAAAAATGAGTTATGGCTATATTAAATTTGTTAGATTTGACCTGCTCTTTCAGACACCCTGTATAATTTTTGGGTTCCATTTTAGCATAGGATAATTCGTTTAAGCATCATTGAGCAAAACACAAAACATCTTTTCTCCAATTGAAAAAATCAAGGAGAAATTATTGTTTTTAGGGGTGCTTGAATTTACTTATTTTTCGCTAAAAACTTGAATAACTCAAAAACTACTGAAGATAGACATGAAGTATTATACATCAAAATAAAGCAAATTTAATGCAAATTTTAAAAATTAAAAAATATATGAGGTGTTCCATTTAAAAACTCAAAGTTAAGTGCCACTTCCGGTACAACCGGAAGTTGCACAAGCATGAAAATATTTTTAATCGATAGGCCATATTCAAAAACCCCAAAGTGCAAATTAGCAGACTTTTAAAGTTATTGGTTCTCCATAAACGTTTAATAGGCCACTTCCGTGAATAACCCTGTATTATAATCGTATTCTTCTAATTTTAATTTCCATCTAAGTAATTTTGAAGAGGGGTCCTTAATTGAAAAAATCCAAGTAAGGGGTCTGTGGTCTGTAATAATATTAAAGCGCTGGCCATAAATATAAGGCCTAAAGTATTTCGTTGCCCAAACGATTGCTAATAATTCTTTTTCTATTGTGCTGTAATTTATTTCACTTTCATTAAGTGTACGTGAAGCGTATGCTATGGGTAAATCTTTGCCAATGGGTCCTTGACTAAGGATTGCTCCTAAGGCCATATTGCTAGCGTCTGTGGTTAAATTGTGCCAATGGGTCCTTGACTAAGGATTGCTCCTAAGGCCATATTGCTAGCGTCTGTGGTTAAATTGTGCCAATGAGTCCTTGACTAAGGATTGCTCCTAAGGCCATATTGCTAGCGTCTGTGGTTAAATTGAAGGTTTTAGAGAAGTCAGGGTATTGTAAGATAGGGTCATTCATTAAAATATTTTTACAAGTTTCAAAAGCACTTATAAAATCGTTATCGTGTATTATTTTTGAATTTTTCTTTAAACATTTAGTTAAAGGTTTAGTTATATTTGCAAAATTATTGATAAACTTTCTATAATAACCTACCAAACCAAGAAATCCTTTGATTTGTTTGGTAGTTTTATGAATGGGGTAATTTTTAATAGCGTATATTTTGTCAGGGTTAGGTTTACACCTTCAGGGGTAACTATATGACCTAAATATGAAACCTCTTTTTTCAAAAATTTAGACTTATCTAATTCTACTTTTAAATTAGCTTCTCGGAGCTTTTCAAAAACTAAATTTAAATTATTAATGTGTTCCTGTAAACTTGTGCTAAAAATAATAATGTCATCTAAATAAACTACGCAATTTGGTACATTTCTAAATATGTAGTCCATGGTTTTCTGAAACGTCGCTGGCGCGTTCTTAAGCCCAAATGGCATTCGAAGGAACTCGTAGTGCCCATTTTCAGTATTAAAAGCAGTTTGTTCAATATCGGCCTCATCCATTTCAATTTGGTGATAACCGCTCGCTAAGTCTAAAGTTGTAAAATACATGCATTTACCTAACTTATCTAATAGGTCATTTATATTGGGAATGGTTTTTTCATTTAATTTGCGATAATCCACCACAATTCTCCATTTCTGTTTGCCAGATGCGTCGAGCTTCTTGGGGACGACCCATATGTTACTGCTCCACGGAGAGTGTGAAGGACGGATAATTTGTTGTTCTAGCATTTTATCTATTTGTCTATTAACCTCTTGCTTATGAACAAAGGGGTATCTATATGACTTTGAATAAATGGGAATTTCATCGGTAGTGCGTATATTATGTTTAATTTTATTAGTATAGGTCAGTTTTGTCTGGTCGTTATAAAATATATCTGAGTATTCCGTACATAATTTAATTATCTTATCTTTTTCTTCTATATTTAAATGGTCTATACGTAACTTATTTAAATTTAAGGGGTTACTACTATTAGGTTTAGTTTTAATATTATTTAAATTAATTTTCTTAATATTAGGATTTTCTATTTCAAACTTTTCCGCAATTATATTATTTGTAAAGTCAATTGTAACTTCATCATCACTTTTATTAACAATAGTCACTAAGGCTTTACCATTATGTGCTTTCGTAACACAATCAATTATTTCTAAAAATCCGTATAACTTAAGGTTAGGAATAATTATATCACCATTATTAATATTTGTATTTACTTGAATAATTTGTCCACACTGAGGGGCAATAGTAACTAAATTAACTTCTTTATTAACTTTAAAATTATCTAAACTTATTTCCGCATAAGGAGTTATCAACTTCATATTATTTATATCAACTAAGGCTTCTAAATATTTTAAGTTATCGATGCCAATAAGACCATCAAAAACGTCATGAAATTTAAACAAATAAAATTTTAAACTAGTTGTATCAGGTAAATTAAATAATTTTGAAGTGGGTATTTCAGCAGAATATTTATGTGTTTCTTATTGAAATACAGAATTAACTACAAAAGGATCATGTTTTATACAATTAGGATATAATTTTTCTACTATTTTTGGATTAAGAAAACTACTACTTGCACCTGTGTCAATTAAAATTTTTAAATTATTTTCAGGGAGAACTATAAAAGGAAGTTCTGCCTTATCAAGTGTATTACTATTAAAATTATTAACTACGTGGGGTTGTTTTTTGGATTGTTCAGGGGAAAATTTCTATCAGTGTCAGTTGGTTTTGGTCTGGAAGTGGTTTCGTTATTATACACTTCTTCTATTTTATAGCGTGAATTTTGACTGGTTTGCGGGTAAAAATGATTTCTAGATGTACTAGGCTGATTATAATTGTTGTTAAAATTATTTCTAGATGTACTAGGTTGATTATAATTATTATTAAAATTATTATTAGGATTTCTAAAATTATTACTATTTCTGGTTGACACACTCATAGGCGTCGGTGGGGGAAAATAATTTTTATTTGGCTGGGGTTTCCATACATTTTGTGGTTTGCCAAACACTTGCGCATTTGTAAAATATCTAGGAGGGTTTTGATTAAATTTTTGCTTAATATTAATAGGTTGTGATGGAAACTGTGGTTTATTAAAATTATTAAAATTATTATTAGGGTACTGCCTAAAATTATTAAAGTTATTAAAATTATTATTTGGGGGATTAAATGGATTTGTTTGGTGTTTATATGAAAAATTATTACTCATTCTAAAATTATTATAATTTAATGGATTATTTCCATTACTAGGTAACTTATAATTATTATTACTACCAAAATTAAATTGTGGATTTTTATTATCCATAGAATATTGAAGATTATGTTCCTCTGTAATATACTGCATTGCAGTTTTTAAATCTGGGGGCCTCATGCTCCTGATGTGAATACCTAAGGGTTGTTTTAAGCCGGAAAGAAATGATCGCAAAGTTAATTTTTTATATAATTCCCTTTTACATAGTTTAGTTGCTTCAACCTCCTCATGATTTTCTATATATGAGCAAGTTAAGTTAAGTAGCTCCAGACACCGATCATAAAACTGTTGGGGTCTCTCATTTGGATGTTGTCGCAAATGATTAAGGTCCCTATTTAAGGATAGTTCATCCCTATTGTCTGCGAAATTTCTTCTTAGACAATCTTTTAATTCATCCCAATTTTTACAATTTTGTATATTGACTACAATTTTAGCCTTTCCTACTAGTTTCCCAATTAAAGAATTTAACAAAAAAACATTTTCAAAACAGTTACCATTTGCTGGATTATAAAAACCATTAATTAAAGCTTCTGAAGTTTCGATATACCTATTTAATTCGTTGGGATTACCATCGAATTCGGGTACACTAAACAAATATTCGGGTTTAAATGCCATATTTAAATTATTATAATCTATATTATTAATTATTTGATTATTTAAGACTTCTACTTGAATAAAATCACTTATACTATATTGAATATTTAAATTAGGATAGGAATAACGTCTTTCTGGTAAGGAGTTATCAGAATCACAACGAGATAAATTCAAACCATCAAAGCCACTTAGCAAATCAGATAAAGACATAAAAAAATGAAAAAATATTAGTACTTACAACAAGATTAAAAATTTCATCACTGTCCCTCGACTGTAGGTGTGCTGCTCGAAGTTTGGAGATCCGCTGAGAACTTCACGAAGAATATCAACTTTAATTTCCACGATGGAAAACAAACCAATAATATGCCGTTAAGGTTTGTGTTGATATCCTACCGACTGCGCCAATTAAGTTGTCAAAAGGGCAGATGATGTTTTTTAAAAAGTTTATTTATTAACTAAAGTTACAAAAACTACACTAAAAGAACTTGGTAGCAAATAATTACGAATAATAACAAAGTAGTAGCGAAATAGAAGTGTGTGAAAAATAGATATCACTTGTATTTATAACAATTAAATAATAATAACTCTATTGTTTAATTAAAAATGCAACTATGCAACTTAAGGGTAGTTTGGGGATATAATTCATGTGAAAAACAATTTTAAAAAACGTTTGTCGATAGTTCATCTAGAAATAGAGATATAGTGCATACATACAGACATGCCGACAGACGATTTTTTTGCAAATTTCGAATCAAAATATTCTAAAACGTCGAGAAAAGAGAAAAACATGATCGAAAATTTCTACCCATCGCGATGCATCGTGCACGAATTTGAAACTACCCTATTTTGAATATGCCATAAAAAATTAGTACCCCCGAAGAATTCACACCTTTATAAGCATTATTTTCAGTATTAATGTTTTTCGAGATACAGTCCATTAATTCATAAAATTCAAGGAAACGGACTTATTTTTAAATGGATATTGCTCCAAAACTGTTGGGGGTGCGACCCAGCCAGTTTTGTTCAGGAAACTAAGGACTACAGCATATAGAAATTTCAGCCTAATCATTTGAAAGATACTTTCTTCAGTAAATGTGCAAATTTGTAAATTAAATGAATTATTTTTTCTTCTAGGTGGCTTTGACTTTGACAGTTCTATGTATCTTAACTTAACCCTTAATCTGGCAAACACTCTTTGGGATGAAGTATATAAAAAATCTTTTAAGGGGAAATTTAGATACATCAATGGTAAACATTTATGAAAAAAAAATATTAAAAAAAAGTTACGTGACTTAATACTGACTTTTATCAAAATTGACATTGCCAAATAATTTTTTTTTGCCAAATAATTTTTATCCAATACCTACTATTAATGTTAGTTTACAATTGACATTTTAATCAATGAAAATGAGGTTTTAATCATCCTGTAAACAAGTTGTGTTATGAAATTTCTAATCACCGAAAAATGACATTATATTGAAATGTCAAGTAAATTTAGTGGAAATGTAATTTGTATATTTGATTTGGAAAGTGTTTTAAGAGGTATTGGATAAAATGTTGTAAAGCACACGTGGGATAAGTAACATTATTCACTCAAAAATTAACCCACTCGACCCAGGAGCCTCATCAGTCAACTTTTTTTTCGTGAATAATATCCTACTTACTTCACTTGTACTGTAAATAACTATTTTTGTTATCCTAAAATTCATGTATCATATACTACACATTACCAAATTAAGGGTTAAGTATTAAAACAATTTAAATTTATCGAAAAAGCCATTTTTTTTTTGTAACAAAAGGGGCGGATATGCATAAAATCTATAAACATTTGATCCATAAACATCTGTGCATATACGCCAATTTCGTTGCAAATCTGTGAAATAACTTAAAGATTCCCTAAAAGTATGACACAATTTATGAACTAACCCTAAAATCTTAAAATATGTATACATTTTTACATTGATTTTTACATGTTACAATAATTTTTTGTATTTTAACTGTAACGTCTATATATTTGTTTAAATTTTTTGTATTTGTTTTTAAAAATAGAGACTCACTATTGAGCAACGGTGAAATACATAATTATCCCACACGCAGTAGAGACTTATTCAGACAAAAAAAGTTTAAAATATATATATATCAAAAAACACCAACAATTTAAATGTAAAATCAGAAGTCCAGAATGTTCACTTTAGCGATCACCTTGCCTTAAGCATTAAAATAAATATGTCAAAAAACATTGGATTTATGGAAAATAAGTACATTTTAAAAAGAATTTACTCTGATGTAAGCATAGTAAATTCTCTGAACTTATAAAAAAAGAATCTTGGTCTACAGTTATTGATCAAACAAATTGTGACTTAAACACTAAATATGACAATTTTTTACAAATTATAAAGTCAAACTTTGAGGAAGCATATCTCTTAAAAAAAATTAAACAAAAAAATCAAAATAACTCAAATTCTTGGATAACACAAGAAATTATAGATATAAATAAATTGAAGGACCTTGATTGGGTGTGGAAAAACACCAGAGAGTTTGAAACCAAATATGTAATAAAAAAATTAAAAAAAGATTACAAAAAGAAAAGAAAATTTGCAAAAAGAAATTATAATGAAAACCTAATACAAAACTCGAAAAATATTAATAAAACTGTCTGGGAAATCATAAAAAAAAGCTCAAAAAATACCCTTAAAAAAATGAAAAAATTTGTCTAGTAGAAAATAATGAAAAAATAACGGACACTGAGGAAATTTGCAACAAATTTAACGAGTTTTTTGTATCGGATGTAAATCAGAAAATAGAAAAAAACTTTGAAAACTGATAAAATTAACACAAACACATAAGAAAGACCTTAAGCATTAAAATAAATATGTCAAAAAACATTGGATTTATGGAAAATAAGTACATTTTAAAAAGAATTTACTCTGATGTAAGCATAGTAAATTCTCTGAACTTATAAAAAAAGAATCTTGGTCTACAGTTATTGATCAAACAAATTGTGACTTAAACACTAAATATGACAATTTTTTACAAATTATAAAGTCAAACTTTGAGGAAGCATATCTCTTTAAAAAAATTAAACAAAAAAATCAAAATAACTCAAATTCTTGGATAACACAAGAAATTATAGATATGTCAAATAAATTGAAGGACCTTGATTGGGTGTGGAAAAACACCAGAGACTTTGAAACCAAATATGTAATAAAAAAATTAAAAAAAGATTACAAAAAGAAAATAAAATTTGCAAAAAGAAATTATAATGAAAACCTAATACAAAACTCGAAAAATATTAATAAAACTGTCTGGGAAATCATAAAAAAAAAACTCAAAAAATACCCTTAAAAAAAATGAAAAAATTTGTCTAGTAGAAAATAATGAAAAAATAACGGACACTGAGGAAATTTGCAACAAATTTAATGAGTTTTTTTGTATCGGATGTAAATCAGAAAATAGAAAAAAACTTTGAAAACTGATAAAATTAACACAAACACATAAGAAAGACCTTCAAAGTCAATGTACCTATTCCCAACATCTGAAACGGAGGTACTAAATACTATTAAAAAAGTTGGCAAAAAGACGTCAGAGGACGCTGATATCCCCTGCAATATTATTGACAACATAGCAATATTTTTAGCCCTGCCGCTGACTCACCTTAGGGAACGTTCAAGTATTACGTAACGCAAATTGTACCAAAATTCATACACTTTATACCCCAGTTCTTGCGTTATTATAGATTATAGAGATTTCATAGTTTGGCTACCCTCCTGTGTTAGGGGGGGTAGCCAAAATATGAAATCTCTACAGCCTTGAATAACGCGAGAACCGAGGTATGAAGTGTATGAATTTTGGTACATTTTGCGTTACGTAATAGTTGAACGTTCCCTTATCAACGAGTCCTTTAAACTAGGAATTTTCCCTGACGGTCTTAAACATGCCAGAGTAACACCTATCCATAAAAAAAATGATAAAGAAAAAATCAATAACTATAGACCAATATCAAACACATCAGTACAAAGGTTTTTGAACAAATAATGTACACGCGTATAACTATTTCCATAAATTTAATCTATTTTACCCCTCCCAACATGGTTTTTTGAAGAATAAGTCAACAATAACAACCCTTTTCCACGCAATTGACTTTATCATCAATGCTTTGGACAAAAATTTGCCCCTAATAAACATTTATTTTGATCTAACTAAGGCGTTCGATGTTATAAATCATGACTTATTAATCAAAAAACTCATATCTTACGGTATCAGGACCCACCTTAAAATGGATAAAATCATTCTTATCAGACCGTTCTCAATTTATTCTTATGAAAGGTGAAAAGGACAATATAAAAAATTTTTCATTTAAATCAAATGTACAAAAACTAAAATATGGTGTACCACAGGGTGGTATACTGTCCCCCCCTGTTGTTTCTGATTTTTTGCAACGATTTGCAGGTCAAATTTAATATTTATAACCTATTCTCGAAACTCTGCCAATATGCAGATGATACCTCTTTGGGGGTAACTGGTAAAAATTTAGGTGAACTAAAAAATAATGTCGAAGAAATTATAAATAAAATGATTAAAATCTGTAAAGAAGATAACCATATTCTTAATCCAGAAAAAACTGTATTAATAAATTTTTCTAAGCAAATAAACCATTTTAGTCCTTTAATTAACTTAAATAATAAATCGCTAGAAATATCTGAAGAAACTAAATTCTTGGGTTTAACGATCGACTATAAATTATCTTGGATATTGATTTTGTGTCAAAAAAATTAAAGTGCTCATTTATAATCTAAAAAAATTGTCGATCAGAAATATATTTTGTCCTATTACTATGCGTACATTCAATCCAGAATTCAATATGGTTTAATTATTTGGGGTGCATCCCCAAATTGTGAAAGAGTATTCAAAATACAAAAAAAGATTGCGAGAACACTGTAAACCACTTCAAAATAAAATTATGACCCTATATTTATTATATATATATACAATATAGGGATTTTTGTCTTTCAAAATCAAGAAGAATTTAGAAAAAACGGCTCCTATAATATAGGCACACAAACAAGATATAAAGAGCTCTATTCCATCCCTGCTCACACCACCACCTTTTATGAGAAATGTCCGAGATTTATGGCAATAAAAATTTTTAATAGCTACCAAAAGAGATATCAAATATAAAAGTCTTTAAACATTATACATGTGCCCTAAAAAAAAATTGTTTGGAAGGAGCTTTCTACTCCTTCAACGAGTTTCTTGAACTCTAAAGTTTTAATTGTAACTGTAATTTTTAAGTGTAATTTAATTGTAATTTTAATTGAAATTGTAATTATCCTGTGACGGACATATATTCACGACTGTGAATCTTAAATGTTAATAAAGCTATTCTATTCTATTCTACTATATAGAGTTGTAAAAAACCCGTTTTTTTAAGGCTTGTTTTTTTTGAAGTTTTTTTTGTGTTTTTTTTTGTTTTTTTTTTTGTGAAAATATTCAAAAAATGACAACTTTTGTATTTTAGGATCAATTAGAGACTGTTTTCAATAGTTTTTATTAGTTTTTATTTTAAAATACTTTATTCTTCGTGAAATAATAAAATATATAGATTATACGCCATTTGTTAACGAGTTTAGGAGTTGAAACTTCAGTCACATAACCTCACTTTTCTAACGTGTCAAATTTATGAAGTCTGTTTATGATGCCTGGCCTCAAAAAAAGCAACGTATCAAATCTTTTTATAGACACACAAACTAACGCATTCCATTACATATTATTCACAGTAAATGGTCAAATACTTAAAAAACATTAAAAAAAAAAAAACAAAAAAAAAATTCAAAATTATTATTTTTTTTTATTTTCTGTTTGCGAAAAACGAAAAAAAAAATCTTTTTTTCAAAAAAAAAAAAACTTTACGAACGAATAAAAAAGTTTTTTTCTATTTTTTTTTTCAAAAAAAAAAAAAAAAATCAAAAAAAAACTTAAAAAAAATGTTTCAAAAAGAACTTGTAAAAAATTTTCAAAATTTTTATTTACTTTTACGAAGAACAAAATTTTTTTTTTTCAAAAAAGAGTATAAATTTATTTTTTAAAATTAAATAGAGTTGTTACAACTCAGTTGTAAAAAACCGTTTTAAATTAAATATTTTTTTATAAACTGTCATCCTTCATACATGACTTTTACAATAAAAAATGTGTTAATTTTTAATAAAAAACAAATTTGTTTTTTTATAACTATTTTTTTTTTTTAATAAAAAACAAATTTGTTTTTTATTAAGTCTAGCTTTGTTTTAAAACGTTTTTTGCGTTAAAAAAAAACAAATGTTTTTTTTTTGAATTTACAACTCTACTACTATAATATTTTACCTGAGTCTATTAAAAACGTTAAATCACTCGCTATTTTTAAAAAAAGGTTAAAGAATTATTACTGTCAAGAACAATATATTCTCTGGAAGAGTTAAAGATATTCACGTCTTCCCCTGGGAAGCTGTAAAGATATATTATTTATTTATTACGCACATTTATTTTAATGTTTTGTCTCTATTTTTCATGTGTATTTAATATATTTTTTCCTTCATCAAATTTATTGTTTTTTATATGTTTTCTATTACTTTTACAATTTGTATGTATTTGATTTTTTTGTTTTTTTTTTATATGAAATGTATTATTTTTATTTTTTTTGTATGTGCGAATTTTTAAGTAATATTTT
Source organism: Brachypterus glaber (assembly GCA_958510825.1). Taxonomy (NCBI): domain Eukaryota; kingdom Metazoa; phylum Arthropoda; class Insecta; order Coleoptera; family Kateretidae; genus Brachypterus; species Brachypterus glaber. The sequence continues at coordinate 35,952,956 of OY294045.1, forward strand.
ATTGTGAATAATACTACATTGACGAGTCTATCTATTGTAAAATAGCCAACAGACAATTAATAAATTATCTATCTATAAACGTAAATATATTTAAAATTTCTCTTGAATAGGTAAGTCTCTTATTTTTAAATTTTACTATTTTTAGGCTATTTTCCAAGGGTTTTAGATCTCAGGTTCTAGTTTGCCCCTTTTAACATCTCAAAAAAAATAGAGGCCCTTTCAAAATTTGGATTGAATGCGACCTTGAATTGTGAAAAAATCATAATTAAGAAAGAAGAAGAGCTAAATGTATTTTTTTTTAATTTGCGCTTTTCACTTTATTAAGCATTTACGTGTTAGTAATAAAAAAAATTGAGCAATCTTTAACAAAAAATTAGTTATTTATGGTACTAGTGGGTAAAGTAAGATATTGCCCATGAGAAAATTAACCTGCGAGGCGTCAGCCAAGCAGGTTAATTTTCGAGAGGGCAATATCGGTTTACCCATGAGTGCCATACAAGGTTTTATCCAATAAATAGCTTAGGAATTCATATTTTATTAAAAATTTTAATGACATTTACAAGAAAATAATTTGACAAGTGACAGTTGAGTGGGTAAAATAAATAATTATCCACTCAATAAAGTAAAAGCCACGCGGAGGTTATTATTGAGTTTATCTATTTAAAATAAAGCTGGTAATTGTCTTATTATCTGTATGTATTGGATAAAAACGTTTTATAACAAAATACTAAGAGTTGCATTTCACAAATTTCATTATTTTGGCCCATTCCACGTGAATTCAGGCAACGGTGACTGCACCATGGTCACGGATTTGGGTGAATTAGGTTTTATGGGTACCTTGTGACATCAGAAATAGATCCCTAATTGGATTTTTTCGAAAGACGCATATTTGTTAAGATATGGATTTTTTTAGTTTTTTTCCTAAAATCAAAGATTATTATAAAAATTGACTTTGCCGTATAATAACTTTAAAACTATTAGACATATCGAAAAACGGTTTTCAACATTAGAAACAACGTCAATTTCTTGAGAAAAATTCAATTTCTTATATCGATTTTGTTTTGTTTTTTTTAGATATTAGCTAAAAACTTTAAACCTAAATATCTCAAAAAACCCACCCTTAATATTTTTTAAAATTTTAGGATATATTTTTGACTATGTCTACTTTCAATAAACTAAATTGCTGAAATGCACATTTTTGTTATTTATTTTTTATTTTTAATAAAATGTCAAAAATTCCAAAATTATTGCCTTTTTACCAATTTCTTGAAGTTATAATTAAAGTAGGCCGGATAAAAGTCATTATTTTTTTTTTGATAATAAAAAATATATAGTTTTCGTTAAAAAAATTACTTACCCCTACCTCCCGGGAGTGTAACGTTATAATTATTTTATTATAAAATAAATAAGTTTCCTTAAAGGTTGAAGGCTTTTAAAACTAGTTTCAAGTTTGATATTTTAAAGAAAAGCAGCTTCTATTTGTTTCTAATATTTTTGTTTATATGACATACGATTAATTGGGCTCTGTTATGTAAAAATGAACCAACCCACAAAATTAAAAAGAAACAAGGACGTATACTGATCTAGAAATGTCCATACTACATTCCTACATCCAACTCACAATATGTGAAATATTGTGGGTTGGTTGCTTTTTGCTTAACAGGGTCTAGTTATGAGGTTTAAAAGCTCATAACAATGATCCTTTTTCGAAGTTTTTTGTACATTTCATTTCTTAAGGATTTATGTCTGTATAATAATAAATATTATTTTATTAGAAATGTTACCATAAAAACTTGGTAATTAAAATATTTAATTCTTACGGCTTCTATCCAAAAAAATTAAAAATAAACAAACTATCTAAATATTACCATGTTTTTATGTTAACATTTCTAATAAAATAATATTTATTTATGTACAGACATAAATCATTAACAAATGAAATGTATAAAAAACATCGAAAAATGGTAATTTTCATGAGTTTGTGAACCTCATAACTGGACCCTGTTATGCAAAAAGTGAAATATGTGGATATTTCACATATTGTGTGTTGGATGTAGGAATGTAGTATGGACATTTCTAGATCAGTATACGTCATTAACTCGTTTTTTTTTTAATTTGTGGGTTGGTTGCTTTTTGCATAACAGATCAAAATTAATCCTATGTTATATAAACAAAAATAAGAAACAAATTGAAGCTGTTTTTCTTTAAAACATCAAGCTTGAAACTAGTTTTAAAAGCCTTCAACGTTTAAGGAAACTTAATTATTTATTTTATACCAAAATAATTTAAAAGTCACACTCCCGGGTAAGTAATTTTTTTTACAAAAACTGTATATTGGAAAAAAGGCAAGAAATTTGGAATTTTTGACATTCTATTGTAAACAAAAAAATAATAACAAAAATGTGCATTTCAGTTATTTAGTTTATTGAAGGTAGTTATTATACAGCAAAGTCAATTTTTAGGAAAAAAATCCATCTTAAAAAAATATGCGTCTTTCATTATCTATTTCTGATGTCACAAGGTACCCATAAAACATAATTTACCCAAATCCGTGACCATAGAGCAGTCACCATTGCCTGAACCAACGTGGAATAGGCCTTTAACCATTTTAAGCCATTTTTAAGGGTCTCGCAGAGGATTTAGATCTCAAAATACCAGAACAGATTTTATATCACCGGTAGAGGTATGTTTGGACCTCGTTTGCCTTATTTGACATATCAAAAAAATTAGGAGCCCCCTTTCAGAATTTGGATTAAATGCGACCCCGCAAAAGCAAGAAAAAATTATATTCAAAGAAGAGCAAAATGTATTTTTTTAAAGTTGCGCATATTCCTTTATTTAAGTGTTAGTAATATCACAAATGTTGAGCAATTTTTAATAAAAAAGAAACAATTTATAACAAAATATTAAAAGAGTCGTATTTCATAGATTTTATTATTTTACCATTTTTAACCATTTTTAAGGGGCTCGTGGAGAGTTTGGATCCCAAAATGCCAGAACAAATTTTATATCACCGATAGAGGTATGTTTGGGCCCTCGTTTGCCCTATTTGACATCAAAAAAAATTAAGGGCCCCCTTTCAAAATTTGAATTGAATGCAACCTCAAAAAGCGAGAAAAACATTATATTTAAAGAGGAAGAGGAAGAGGAAGAGGAAGAGGAAGAGGAAGAGGAAGAGGAAGAGGAAGAGGAAGAGGAAGAGGAAGAGGAAGAGGAAGAGGAAGAGGAAGAGGAAGAGGAAGAGGAAGAGGAAGAGGAAGAGGAAGAGGAAGAGGAAGAGGAAGAGGAAGAGGAAGAGGAAGAGGAAGAGGAAGAGGAAGAGGAAGAGGAAGAGGAAGAGGAAGAGGAAGAGGAAGAGGAAGAGGAAGAGGAAGAGGAAGAGGAAGAGGAAGAGGAAGAGGAAGAGGAAGAGGAAGAGGAAGAGGAAGAGGAAGAGGAAGAGGAAGAGGAAGAGGAAGAGGAAGAGGAAGAGGAAGAGGAAGAGGAAGAGGAAGAGGAAGAGGAAGAGGAAGAGGAAGAGGAAGAGGAAGAGGAAGAGGAAGAGGAAGAGGAAGAGGAAGAGGAAGAGGAAGAGGAAGAGGAAGAGGAAGAGGAAGAGGAAGAGGAAGAGGAAGAGGAAGAGGAAGAGGAAGAGGAAGAGGAAGAGGAAGAGGAAGAGGAAGAGGAAGAGGAAGAGGAAGAGGAAGAGGAAGAGGAAGAGGAAGAGGAAGAGGAAGAGGAAGAGGAAGAGGAAGAGGAAGAGGAAGAGGAAGAGGAAGAGGAAGAGGAAGAGGAAGAGGAAGAGGAAGAGGAAGAGGAAGAGGAATAGGAAGAGGAAGAGGAAGAGGAAGAGGAAGAGGAAGAGGAAGAGGAAGAGGAAGAGGAAGAGGAAGAGGAAGAGGAAGAGGAAGAGGAAGAGGAAGAGGAAGAGGAAGAGGAAGAGGAAGAGGAAGAGGAAGAGGAAGAGGAAGAGGAAGAGGAAGAGGAAGAGGAAGAGGAAGAGGAAGAGTATTGTATTTTTTTAATTTGCAAGTTTCCCTTTATAAAGCATTTACTTGTTAGTAATATGACAAATTTTGAGCATTTTTTGACAGGGATGGATTTATGTTCCAAACCTATAATTAATACCATGCATTAAATTGGCATATTCTTCGTTTGAAAAACTCATTTACTTATATTCACATCAAGAATTTTGCGAGACTTGATTTAGTTTAAGCTTTCAGAGAATTAAAAAGAAAAAAAAGAGGAAGAGGAAGAGGAAGATGAAGAGGAAGAGGAAGAGGAAGAGGAAGAGGAGGAGGAAGAGGAAGAGGAAGAGGAGGAAGAAGAAGAAGAAGAAGAAGAAGAAGAAGAAGAAGAAGAAGAAGAAGAAGAAGAAGAAGAAGAAGATCCAAATGTATTTTTTTAATTTGCAAGTTTCCCTTTATAAAGCATTTACTTGTTAGTAATATCACAATTTTTGAGCATTTTTTGACAGGGATGGATTTATGTTCCAAACCTATAATTAATACCATGCATTAAATTGGCATATTCTTCGTTTGAAAAACTCATTTACTTATATTCACATCAAGAATTTTGCGAGACTTGATTTAGTTTAAGCTTTCAGAAAATTAAAAAGAAAAAACGAAAGCCTTTCAAAATATTTCTTAAATCAGAAGAAATCCAAAAAGGCAACGTCATGGAAACATTACAATCGACCATCGAAATAAACGATTTTTTTTAACTTAATTTGTATGTTATATTTTGACCTGTAAATAAAAGATTTTGAGGGTTTTGTTAAAATAAATGTCATGTACCCCCTCATCTCTCCACCCATACGCGTATACTGCCAAGTCAACCCCTCTCTGTTTCACGTACTTAAAATAAACAGAGAGAGTTGAAATTTGGTACACATGCTAAGCTTTAATAACAATATAATTTTATATAAAAATTTACCCCCAACCCCAAAATTTAAATAACCCATTTTAAATCCACGCGAGATTATTTAAAACTAAAATTAAATTACTTACTCATTTCATGACAATAAAAGAGGAAGAGGAAGAGGAAGAGGAAGAGGAAGAGGAAGAGGAAGAGGAAGAGGAAGAGGAAGAGGAAGAGGAAGAGGAAGAGGAAGAGGAAGAGGAAGAGGAAGAGGAAGAGGAAGAGGAAGAGGAAGAGGAAGAGGAAGAGGAAGAGGAAGAGTATTGTATTTTTTTAATTTGCAAGTTTCCCTTTATAAAGCATTTACTTGTTAGTAATATGACAAATTTTGAGCATTTTTTGACAGGGATGGATTTATGTTCCAAACCTATAATTAATACCATGCATTAAATTGGCATATTCTTCGTTTGAAAAACTCATTTACTTATATTCACATCAAGAATTTTGCGAGACTTGATTTAGTTTAAGCTTTCAGAGAATTAAAAAGAAAAAAAAGAGGAAGAGGAAGAGGAAAATGAAGAGGAAGAGGAAGAGGAAGAGGAAGAGGAGGAGGAAGAGGAAGAGGAAGAGGAAGAGGAAGAAGAAGAAGAAGAAGAAGAAGAAGAAGAAGAAGAAGAAGAAGAAGAAGAAGAAGAAGAAGAAGAAGAAGAAGAAGAAGAAGAAGAAGAAGATCCAAATGTATTTTTTTAATTTGCAAGTTTCCCTTTATAAAGCATTTACTTGTTAGTAATATCACAATTTTTGAGCATTTTTTGACAGGGATGGATTTATGTTCCAAACCTATAATTAATACCATGCATTAAATTGGCATATTCTTCGTTTGAAAAACTCATTTACTTATATTCACATCAAGAATTTTGCGAGACTTGATTTAGTTTAAGCTTTCAGAAAATTAAAAAGAAAAAACGAAAGCCTTTCAAAATATTTCTTAAATCAGAAGAAATCCAAAAAGGCAACGTCATGGAAACATTACAATCGACCATCGAAATAAACGATTTTTTTTAACTTAATTTGTATGTTATATTTTGACCTGTAAATAAAAGATTTTGAGGGTTTTGTTAAAATAAATGTCATGTACCCCCTCATCTCTCCACCCATACGCGTATACTGCCAAGTCAACCCCTCTCTGTTTCACGTACTTAAAATAAACAGAGAGAGTTGAAATTTGGTACACATGCTAAGCTTTAATAACAATATAATTTTATATAAAAATTTACCCCCAACCCCAAAATTTAAATAACCCATTTTAAATCCACGCGAGATTATTTAAAACTAAAATTAAATTACTTACTCATTTCATGACAATAAAATTTCTTATAAATTGAGAACCCCCCGTACTCCCACATGCAGTTAAATTAACCTCCTCTTTGTTTTACCCACCCAACAATAAACTAAGCGAGTTGAAATTTTGGTACACATGCTTATTCGGTTGACAATACAATTCATATAAAATTTACACCTCCCCCCCAACCCCTCACCCTTAAAATTTAAATAAACCTTTTCTTTGTCCATTCGAATTAAAATTAAAAGTGCATTACATATACATCCCGTAAAAATTAAATTTCTTTATAAAGTAAACATCCCCCCAACACCTCCCATGCAGCTAACTTAATCTCCTTTCGGTGACAATATAATTTTAGATAAAACCCAATAAACATTATTAAGGCATCATTTGCCGACCCAAGGGGCCATATGGCGGCCACATGATCAGAAGTGCTGGCAGAAGAGGTAAAAGGTCTGAAAACTGGTTGGTAAATGGCCATTGGCCAACTGCCGGCCGCACTCTCCTATACTGCCCTACAAGTTGTCCTATCTGCTTTTTGAGATAAGCACACCATTGTATTGCTTTGCACTAGCCCCATGTGTCTAGTAAAAAGAAATGTCATATCTAAAACCCAAATCCTAAAAATTAGCCTAAGATGTTTGTCCTATGTGAATTATATATATATATATATATATATATATATATATATATATATATATATATATATATATATATATACATATATATATATATTTTTTTTTTTTTTTCAATTTTTTCTAAATAAAATTGTCCTAACTAGTCAGGACTAAGACTAACTTTACAGATCTTAGTTATTTGATTGGACTTGTTAGATCATTTTGTCTTAACTTTCTCAGATAGAACAAATGCATTTAGTATGTATGACAATTTATTTTTCTGACAAAAAAAATATTTTTTTTTCAAAATATATCACGTATTTTTGATTTAAAATAAAGCAGAACCCAATCCATATTTATTTAAACATGCTTTAAAAAAGTGCAAACAAAAACAATAAAACTGTCTATCTCTCGAAACATCTAATTTGCAGATAGGACAACTAATATGTTTTTGTTTTAAATGCAAAATGACGAAAATAAATGATGAAAAACTCATTTCCAAATATTATTTAATTATTAATTAATAAAAATTCGTCACAACCCATTATATTATTACAAACGTTGAATTATCGCAATTATTAGAGCGATTTTAATTTGACCAAAGAGAGTTACTCTTTCCCAATCTCTTTGTGATGTTACCATATCCTGTATTTCTCTATGTAATAATTCGAAATAAAAAGAAAATAAAAAGTATGCTCCGAGCTGAAATTTTGGGAATTTTTGTTATACCTGTAAGTATGCAAAATCTTATTTTGGGAATTTTGGGATTTCGATAAGAATTTCGGATTTCGTTTGAGACTTTTTCGAGGATGTACAAGGGATTTTAGGGAGATTAACTCGGTGATTTCAATATAATTTTAATTAAAAAGAGAATGTTAAATCTTATTAAAGTAAGATGGCTTAAATAATACACCCTGTGTATAGAAATCATTCTAAGTAATTTAAATTATGATATCGTATAAATTATTTTAGTATAATAATAATTTATTATAATTATAATTGTTTTAATAGGAAGAGGGTAAAAAATGGAAATAACACAGCGAGGTTCGAGACATCATGGCTCAAAGTAGTACGAAACTAACCAAGTAACACAAGTAGCTTTAAAGTGTCTCTTACTACGTATTCGTTGTCAAATTAAAGCTAGCTTGGCTGTAACAGCTTTCTGTAAACGAGATCTGAAGTGGTTTTAGCGATAGCATTTAGCCAATTTAGGAGATGTTGCTATGAGGTAAGCTGGAATATCGATTTTACAAACATTCTAAGGATAGGGGAGGCATAGCGTAGTGGCTAGCGCGTATGTATAGCAAGTCTACTATCGTGAGTTCGATTCTCACTGGCGCCGATTTGCCTTTTTCAGTTAATTAATAATTGAAATTTGGCGAAGGCGATAAGTGAAACGGACAATCCCTAGGAACTGGTTCGAAAGTCAGTATAAGCCGGTGGTTCCCTCTACTACTAGCCCACACAAGTCCTGGACTTGGGGGATGCTTAATTAAGTAGAATAGTACGTGGTTAAACAAATAAACAAAAATAGATAACAGCTATATTCTGTATTTTCTTGTTCCCAACATAAAACGAAAAAATATCAAAAATTTTTATTACAAATTTAGGGAATTTAATAATATAATATTGTCATAAGCTTTACTTTATTCTCTGTTCACGAAATATCTTTGTTAGATAAAATAACAAAGTAGGTATTATTTATTGTGATAACATATGGACTTTTATAATTTCTTTGACACATAATTTAAGTGCGAATAAGATAATATTGTGAAAAGTGATGATGAAAACTTGTTATATTTCACGCACCTCAAAAACAGCGAAGATTTGTTAAAATAAAATGATGTTAATAAAGTTTTTTTTTAATTTATTTTTCTTTATAAACCGTCCGAAAATTTTCAATAAATGTTATTTACAGGATATTATGTTTTTAACATTAAACGAGTTTCATAAGTTATGATTTTTTTTAGATTTTCATCTTTTTTACTTAAGGAAAGCAAAAAAATGGCTAAGCTATTACATCATGGTCATCTATTAGCCCGCTCTATAGGCTGTAAGGAAGACAAGCTTCCTGTATAAGGAAGACAAGCTTCCTGTGTGAAATATAATATATTATTATTTTAGATTACAGATTTCTGTAATTAATTAGTTCCGTCATAAGTGACGGAAAACCACCGGATGGATAACCATTTTGATAATAAGAGTGAGTGACTCTAGGCAATAAATAATGCTAGCATTAAGCGGTTTTAAAATGCATTAAATTTCTATTATTTTTGAGTGTTTTAAGATAGTTTTAAAGTATCTAAAAAAGAACACAAATAGCTGTGGTTTTATTTTGTATTATTTATTGGCTGTGCCAAGTCGATTACAGTGGATGTAAAGTTTTAAGAACAGCTTAATAAAAAATCCTAAATACAGCAAATTAAATTACCGAAAAAGCTAAACGCTGGTTTAAAACGCGAGGTACAGCCAATTTAAGTTGTATAATCTAAGCGGGTAGTCTCATTAGAATTAACTTAAAATATAATATTATATAGTTTACTTTATGCCGAGCAATTGTTTTAACAGGAAAAAAGATTTAAAACTAACATAACGAGATATGGAGCATCATAGTTTAAAAATAGAAACACACTGGTATCATTCTAAGTAATTTAAATTATGATATATAAATTGATATAGTCTAAATAATTATTTAGTATAATTATAATTGTTTTAATAGGAAGAGGGTAAAAAATGGAGATAACATAATGAGGCATGAGTCATCATGGCTCAAAGTAGTACTAAACTATTAGAATTAAATTAAAGTATAATATTATATAGTTTATTTTAGGTTGAGCAATTGATTTAATAGGAAAAAAATTGTTATATTTATTTATTTATTTACGGGATACCCCCTTTTTTTAAATATTACAAAAATGTTATCACATTAAACATGTTAAAATAAATTAATAATTAATAATAATTAAGTTAGAAATATATGAAATAATTATTAAATACATAAAAATCAGATTACATAATAGAATGTAGGAAAATAAAATAAAATACATATCTTCTAACGGGGAGTGACTGAAACTATTGAATGACTAGCTCAGTACGTTTTAACCTATATTTCAACTGACCCAATGATATTCCAGTTATATTAACCATCGGATTTAAATTTGATAGTCGCATCATTCTGTTCAATGGGTTATGGTATGTATAATTGGAGTTATGAAAACCTATATAAAATAAAAAATTTGTTCGCGTCCTGTAATTTGTGTTAAAATTGATTTTAGCCAAAATAGTGGGACATTCTAGTTTTCCAGACAGTACTGAGTTAAGAATGCAAAGATCAGATTTATAACGACGCTGAAGTAGAGTGTCAACCTTTATCCGATCGTTAATAGCTGCATAGTTATAAACAAAGTTTTCTCTTGTTAATCCAAGTCTATATCCTGCAATCCTCATAAAGGGACGTTGGACAGATTCTATTAAATCGATAATGATTTGGTAGCATGGTGACCATATTACTGCTGCGTATTCAAGGTTAGGTCTTACTATAGTGCAGTAAAGGTGTTTATAGGTCTCAACTGTGAATTCACCACTCATTCTTGTAACATAGCCTAGAATTTGTAGGGTTTTTATGACACAACCCCGTATGTGACTGTTGAAGTTTAACTGTTTGTCGAAGACAACTCCTAAATCTTTAATTTCTTCAACTATTTGTAGTTGGGTACCATTCATTTCATAATAGCTTTCTAAAGGTCTTAAGATTCTATGAAACGTAATTGAGTAGCATTTACTTATGTTTAAGGTCATACCATGTTTTTTAAACCAAGTAATTAAATTATCCATGTCACACTGAACAAGATACTGATCACAGATTGACCGCACCATCTTATATAACTTTAGGTCATCTGCAAACAGTAGTATTTCACAATATTTTATTACTAAAACAATATCGTTTATAAATAAAAGAAAAAGAAGAGGTCCAATATGTGAGCCCTGAGATACTCCAGAGGTTACAAGTATACAAAACGAAACAAAGTTTTTTATTTTCACTTGTTGTGTTCGATCGGATAAAAAACTGACAATCCACTTCAGTAGCATACCATAAATACCCAATGCTTCCAGCTTTTTAAACAGAAATTTGTGAGGAACAGTGTCAAAAGCCTTTTGTACATCTGCATAAATGGAATCTACTTGGTATCCTAGTTCAAAAGCCTTAAGTATATAATCCTGATAGAGTAGCAAATTAGTCACTGTGGATTTTCCCTCGCAAAATCCGTGTTGAGCATTTTTAGTCGCCCACGTTAATTTTGCTGTAACCAAGCTATCCAATATCTTTGGCACAGCAGATTGTTTACATACCCCGCGATAATTTGAGATATTTTCTTTATTACCTGATTTGAAAATTGGCGTAATGTAGCATGATTTCCACATTTTTGGAAAAAACTCCCGTGCTCAAAGATAAATTAAACAACTTGGTTAAGATCTCCACAATCACATCTTTACACCCTATCAGTATTGAATTAGGTATTCCTTCAGGTCCGCAGGAATTAGTGGGTTTTAGTTTATTTATAGCTCCTAAAACATCACAAGAACTGAAAGACATTTGGCTTATTTGAACTGTATTATCAAATTTGTATTCCTGAGGTGGGTCAGAAGGGTTATCTGTATAAACTGAGGAAAAGAACTCAGCAAACAAATTTACTGTATCTTTTCCGTTTGAACTAATCTTATCATTAAAATACATTGTGTTTGGACATTCAAATCCCTGGTTTTTTGTGCTAGCATATTTCCAAAACTCGTTGGCATTGGAGTTGATTTTCTCCTCAATATTATGTAGGTAATTCTTAAAAGTTTGATTGGTTAGTTCTATGCACTCTGAGCGCAATCTGTGAAAGATTAAATAATCGTTATCTGAATTAGTTTGTTTATATTTTTTGTGGGCAGCTTTCTTTTTAAAAATCAATTGCTTTAAAGGAAGTGTATACCAGGAAGGAAATTCAGTGCTTTTGAATCTGGCCATAGGGACATATAATGATAATGCCTCATACATTTTGTTATAAAATTGTTGGACAGCTATATTAATATCATATTTGTCCAGAAAATTCCAATCAACACCAGTCAAAAAATCACACATACCAATCATATTGGCCTTTTTAAAATCATAGGAAAACTCATCGTATAACATTGACTCAGAGGTGTCTGATTGTAAATCGAATGTATACCCTATGTGGTGATGAGTATTTTCTATTAATAGATCAACTGCACGATGTACTTCTATAGTATTAACATTAGAGAATAACAAATCGAGAAAAACATTTCTATCATTAGGTATGTTAATATGTTGGTACAAATTTAAAAATGAGAATCTATTAGAAACTGGTACTGCTATGGAATTTCCTGGACAAGTAGGTACAGCGCTAAAATCCTCATTTTGCCAACGAGCTTCAGGCAAATTGTAATCACCCAAGAGTATCAATTTATGTTCCTTAACAGAGTCCATTATATGTTCCACTGTATCACAATGAGATTCGTACAAGTTTAAATATTGGTCTTGGGTTATTCCATGTATACAAGACTTTGGTGGTATGTATAAGCAGCCAACTATGTAATTATGTTCCTTAACAGAGTCCATTATATGTTCCACTGTATCACAATGAGATTCGTACAAGTTTAAATATTGGTCTTGGGTTATTCCATGTATACAAGACTTTGGTGGTATGTATAAGCAGCCAACTATGTAATTATTAGATAAAGTTTTGATCTGCACATAAATGTCATCTATATTTTTCAAGTTTGTATGTATCTTGATTAATTTAGACTGAACACTTTTATGCACTGCTATTAGTACGCCTCCACAACGAGATTTGGTTTCAGATTTTCTATCACACCTATACACATTATAATTCTTCATGTTGACTTCAGCATCGCAGTAACTACTTGTTAACCAGGTTTCGGTTATAACAACTATATGATAATTTGAATTTATGACTCTATTTTTAAAATCGTTTAGTCTAGTTCTTAAACTTCCCGCATTATGGTAGTACACTGATATTTGTTCCTTGGTATTTAGTTTTTTGTTGGCACAGATGTTGGTATTATAGTGGGAATATTATTTATGTACTTTATTGTGAGTTTTTCACCATTGTTTTCCCGATTTAATATTTTGTCCCTCATATTCTTTATTGATTCTCTTTGTAGAGGAGTCAAATCCGCTGAGAAGGTATATTTAGGGTTATCTAATTTCTTCTTTGATTTTAATGCCAGAAGTGCCGAAGCCTGACTTGAAAAAATAACCTTAACGGGTCTCTTCTTATTACCAGTCTGCTTTCCGATCCGTGTAACCTTTATTATATAATTATCCAGGTTTAATTTTCGTAGATCATTAGATACTTCTTCTTTATCATGTTGAATCCTGTTATTCAGAATTTTAGATGTTGATTCTGGTATATTGTAAAATATAATATTTTTGCTACGAATGGTGCGCTCGTTTACTTCGTTGATTATTTTTTCAGAGTTATTTTGGCAATCTTTCTTAAGTTCCACCATTTCTGCTTTTAAACATAAATTTTCTTCTTGCAAATCTTTAAACTGTTTCTTTTGCACTTCTAATTCATGAAGTACATCTTTGATTGATAGTTCTAATTTAGAAAAAATTTCTGTGCAAAATTTCTCAATTTCAGATTAACATAACGAGATATGGAGCGTCATAGTTCAAAAATAGGAAAACAGTGGTATCATTGAATTATTGAATATTAAACGTTATGAAATAGGAAGTTGTGTGAATAGGCAACCATTGTTAAACATTAATTTATTAAAGTTAGAAAGTTTGAAAGTATGTATCTCAAAAACGTTGTTTTAGCGAAAACTGTATTTAAATTTTTTTTGTGGGAGCTGATTTGTAAACATAATATTTGGTTTGGGTGATTTGAAGGGATATAAGAAGGTTGCAGGATTGAAGGAAGATGGGAAAGATAATGGTATCAAACTTTAAGTGTTAAAAATGTTTGGAGATTTTTGTTATGGTAGAGAAGAGTAGCTGTTAATAGTGAAGATTATCTATTCTAAATTCTTTGTAATCATTTCAGTCAATTATCGTGTAAAACACCTATACTAATAAGTCCGAGAAAGACTTTAAACAATAAACTAAACTAAACTAAACTAAACGCGACTAAAATATTTTACTTCCAAAATATTCGTCAACTTTGCTTGGAGGCAGAATAATAATATATTACTTTCTTTAATAAATACGATAAATTTAAATATTAACATTAACAACAGCATTTTATTATAATAATTTAGGTACGGACCGAAGAATAAATTTGCAACTTTTGAACTTTATAAAGTATTTTATGCTTTCAGCTTAAAGGGTAAGCTTATCTCATTTTTTTTCCATAAAAATTCGACCCCAATAGTTTTTTGTTTTCAACAACAATTTTCCAATAAAAACATTCACTTTTGTTAGTTTTAGCCATATTTAGTTATGTATTTCATGCATACAGCAAAAATACGACTTAAATATTTTGGGGCATTTATACCCTTTTACTGCCAAAAAGTCCAATATTGCTTGGAGGCAGGATAATAATGTAAATATTTTACCTTTTTTTAATAAATACCATAAATTTAGATATGAACATTCACATTAACCATTTTATTATAATAATTTAGGTATGGACCGAAGAATTATTTTGGTATTTTTTAACTGTTAACTATTTTATGCTCTTAGCTCAAAGGGTAAACTTGTCTCCAAATTTTGGCCTATAAAAATACGACCCCAATAGTTTTTTGTTTTCAACAACAAATTTCTAATAAAAAACATTCACTGAGAACATAAAATACTTTTAAATCGCAAATTTATTCTTCGGTCCGTACCTAAATTATTATAATAAAATGGCGTTGTTAATGTTCATATCTAAATTTATGGTATTTATTAAAAAAAGTAAAATATTGACATTATTATCCTGCCTCCTTGAAGAAAAATTGGTCAGTAAAAGGGTATAAATGCGCCAAAATATTTAAGTCGCATTTTAGGTGTATACATGAAATACATAACAAAATAAGCCTAAAAATAATAAAAGTGAATGTTTGTTATTAGAAAATTATTATTATAAACGAAAAACTATTGGTATCGTATTTTTATAGATTAAAATTTTAAGACAAGTTTACCGCTTTAGCCAAGAAAACTTAAAACATCGCAAAATTATTCATCGGTTGATACCTAAATTATTATGATATAATAAAATAGTTTTGTTAATAATCATATCTAAATTTGTCTTATTTATTAAAGAAAGTAAAATATTTACATTATTATTCTGCCTCCAAGCAATATTGAAGAAAAATTTGGCAGTAAAAGGGTATAAATGCGCTAAAATAATTAAGTCGCATTTTAGGTGTATGCATGGAATACATAACAAAATAGGGCTAAAACTAACAAAAGTAAATGTATTTTATTGGAAATTTGTTGTTGAAAACAAAAAACTATTGGTGTCGTATTTTTATGGAAATTTATTTTGAGACAAGCTTACCATTTAAGCTGAGAGCATAAAATACTTTAAAAAGTTAAAAAATTGCAAATTTATTCTTCGATAGCCTACCTAAATTATTATAATAAAATGATGTTGTTAATGTTCATATCTAAATTTATCGTATTTATTAAAGAAAGTAATATATTTACATTATTATTCTGCCTCCAATCAAAGTTGACGAATATTTTGGCAGTAAAATGGTATAAATATACCAAAATATTTAAAAAAATCTATATAAAACATTTTACTATTCCTTAAAACGACTTTTGTTTGATTAACGCAGTCGTCCCTCCGAAGTGACTGATCGATTTCGTGCTTTTTAGCACTCTTCAGAGCCACATATCGGTAGTAGGGACAACTACGAAAATCAAATCCTTTCCATATATCTCTATATAGAGTTTAAAAATCGTTGTAAGGAAAAGCAAAAGGATTTGATTTTCGTAGTTGTCCCTACTACCGATATGTGGCTCTGAAGAGTGCTAAAAAGCACGAAATCGATCAGTCACTTCGGAGGGACGACTGCGTTAATCAAACAAAAGTCGTTTTAAGGAATAGTAAAATGTTTTATATAGATTTTTTAAATTTGTAAATACCAAACAATTTAATTTAGTTTATTAATTCAGATACCACTGTAAAAGGTGACCTCCTAGCGTTTAGGATTCAATTGGCGGCAATGTCCACCGTGGCATTGATTAATCTGCCCCCTATCGACAGCGTGCAATAGGTTCTGGAAACCAATAACTGCTTCCTTTTTTGGACTGTCGATAGGTTTATCCAGTCTCTGCTTTTAGCAGTAGATGTCGCTAGCTGTTTTTGCTTTTCCTTACAACGATTTTTAAACTCTATATAGAGATATATGGAAAGGATTTGATTTTCGTAGTTGTCCCTACTACCGATATGTGGCTCTAAAGAGTGCTAAAAAGCACGAAATCGATCAGTCACTTCGGAGGGACGACTGCGTTAATCAAACAAAAGTCGTTTTAAGGAATAGTAAAATGTTTTATATAGATTTTTTAAATTTGTAAATATCAAACAATTTAATTTAGTTTATTAATTCAGATACCACTGTAAAAGGTGACCTCCTAGCGTTTAGGATTCAATTGGCGGCAATGTCCACTGTGGCATTGATTAATCTGCCCCCTATCGACAGCGTGCAATAGGTTCTTGAAACCAATAACTGCTTCCTTTTTTGGACTGTCGATAGGTTTATCCAGTCTCTGCTTTTAGCAGTAGATGTCGCTAGCTGTTTTTGCTTTTCCTTACAACGATTTTTAAACTCTATATAGAGATATATGGAAAGGATTTGATTTTCGTAGTTGTCCCTACTACCGATATGTGGCTCTGAAGAGTGCTAAAAAGCACGAAATCGATCAGTCACTTCGGAGGGACGACTGCGTTAATCAAACAAAAGTCGTTTTAAGGAATAGTAAAATGTTTTATATAGATTTTTTAAATTTGTAAATATCAAACAATTTAATTTAGTTCAAAATATTTTAGTCGCGTTTTAGGTATATGCATGAAATACATAACAAAAGAAGCTTAAAAATAATAAAAGTGAATGTTTGTTATTAGAAAATTATTATTATAAACAAAAAACTATTGGTATCGTATTTATATAGATTAAAATTTTAAGACAAGTTTACTGCTTTAGCTGAGAGAATATGAAATGAAATGAAACCACGCGCCAGATGCTGCATGCGCGATTCTTTTATTTACTTCTACTGAATCTTGAAGTTAAATATACTATAATAGCGGATCTCCATAGAGGCAAATTCACCACCATTAGAACTGACATTAATTAATTACTTTAACTACTTTAAAATTATTATTATTATTACTATTTGGATAATTTCACTTAAAAATATATATGCTTACTCTTTAAGCTGAGAGCATAAAATACTTTAAAAAGTTAAAAAATTGCAAATTGCAAAAGTCCGTACCTAAATTATTATAATAAAATGGTGTTGTTAATACATTAATGTTCATATCTAAATTTATCGTATTTATTAAAGGAAGTAACATATTCACATTATTATTCTGCCTCCAATCAAAGTTGACGAATATTTTGGCAGTAAAAGAGTTTAAATACCTCAAAATATTTTAGTCCCGTTTTAGGTATATGCATGAAATACATAACAAAAGAAGCCTAAAAATAACAAAAGTGAATGTTTTTCATTAGAAAATTATTATTATAAACAAAAAACTATTGGTATCGTATTTTTATAGATTAAAATTTTAAGACAAGTTTACCGCTTTAGCTGAGTTCTCATGAGAGAATAAAATACTGAGAAAACCTAAAAAATCGCAAAATTATTCTTCGGTCGATACCTAAATTATTATAATAAAATAGTTTTGTTAATATTAATATCAAAATTTATCGTATTTGTTAAAAAATAAAAGATTTTTACATTATTATTCTGCCTCCAAGCAAAGTTGAAGAAAGATTTGGCAGTAAAAGGGTATAAATGCACCAAATTTTTTAGTCGCATTTTAGGTGTAGGCAAGAAATTCATACCAAAATGACCCTAAAATGATAAAAGTCAATCTTTTTTATTGGAAATTGACTGTTTAAAACAAAAAACCTATCGGGGAGCCTTATAAATCTAATTAATTGTAAAACACTTCGCAGCAAAGTTTGATTACCGGCATAAAATATTTTTTTTTTCAAAATTTTAAACATACAAATAAAATAAAAACACAAAAAACACCTCTTTATTTTACTGTTTAATATTTTAAATACATTGTCAAACTTTAAAGCTTTATATCTCGAAATCTTAAAAGGTGCGCTTATACCCTTTTACTTCCAACCCCCTCAATTTTATTAAAATCAAATGCTCCTGCCTATTGAACAGGAGATACAAAACTAGGATATAATGCATCAGAATCAAATAGTACCTTTTCAAAAAGTCAGAATGGGCAGGAGGAACCACTTTATATTCCAGATTCACACTTCGTACAGATTGGGATTTTTTGAAGAGAAATAATTTATTTTTTATGGAGTTTATCATAGTTTGTCTTATGCCCATTGCGACTATAGTTCTTATTTTATTTATTTATTTATTGGTTTATAGTCGATCTGGGACCTTATTTGACTGTTAATTACAATTAAATTTTAAATACAAAAACTTCCCCTGTATGTTCCAAAATTTTCTTATCTCATTTATCCATATCCATATATAGGTTAAATCCTAATTATGCCTCCTGCCCACTGAGACTTTTTGAAGGGAAACCATTAATTTTTTATGTAGTTATTCTAGTTTGCACATCCTGTATATTGCGACTTTTTGAAGAGAAACCATTTGTTCTTGATAGATCCCAGTTTTACGCCTGTCCATTGGGACTTTTTGAAAGAGACAAATTTGTTTACATCGGTACTTTTTTTAAGTACTACTAAAAGTGCCGATGTATTGAAATCTTCGCCGAAAACTCAAAATCTTTAACCCGGTTTGTTTCACGTTTCTCGAAGTTTTAGACCTTTCTGAGTCGAAATCAGTAAAAAAAAATTCCGTCCGTCTGTCCGTCTCTCTGGATGTAAACTCGCCAACTCCATTTCTTCAAAATATATCGACAAGCGCAATATTGCTTTTTCGTTTGGACTTTTCGAAGAGCTGATTAGATTTTGGGGGTAAACGATTTGGGGTAAGGGGTAAGAATGGGGTAAAACACCTATTTTAGCGTTTTTTTGGTTATAATTAAGTTAATTATTATTGTGTTTTATTAATTTAGTACTTATATGAGATTTTTTTTAATTGCTCAAAGTTTTTTTCCTAAAATACAGTGTTTTCGTTATATTAGAGTTTAACGCAGTAAAATGTCTTTTTAGTATAACTCACTTATTAATAAACCGATTTCAAAATATTATATTTTCGTTTTAGGTCTATGCATGAAATACATAACAAAAGAAGGCTAAAAATAATAAAAGTGAATGTTTGTTATTAGAAAATTATTATTATAAACGAAAAAATATTGGTATCGTATTTTTATCGATTAACACAAGTTTACCGCTTTATCTGAGAGAATAAAATACTTTAAAAAACTAAAAAATCGCAAAATTATTCGTCGATACCTAAATTGTACCGTAATATGGGTTACATGTGCCTCGACTTGCATGAGATTCTCAGCGGCCTGGGCGTAGGTTGGTTGAAATGATAAATAATGTAATATTTGAGGTTGAGTGGACGCCAATTGCTTATAGAAATAAATAATGTAAATTATTTATGAAAGTTTTATATAAGCAATAATATAAAACATTGTTTTAATCTCTGAAATAAAATATTTAGACGCTAAAGTCACACAGGTTTAGAATAAATAAATATTTAATCAGTTTAATATACGTTGTATATTATAAATATGATATATACATAGTTTTTAGTACGCAATGTTATTTTAAATTTAAGAATACCTAAAAGATACATATAAAATAGATTACCAAAAATATACCTGGACAGTACGTACTATTGTGTTTACAGTATTTATGAACATATAATTAAGGAGATTTAAATTTCACAAATAATGAAACTTGAAATTTAAATACCTAAATTATGGTATTTTTAATAAACCTTGGTAAATTAAATATTAAAAATTATCTACGAATACGCAATTGCATACTAAATTAAAATAGTAAAAATAAAAAAATCAATTTGATTATATTGCTGGACTTATCTGGTATCCTGAGCTCGTGGGATGACTAGATAGCTCCTTGCTATACATGTTGAATGTGCTGGATGAATAGAATGTGAAATCTGAATACTAAGCTGAACTGAGCCTAGCAATGGAACAATCCTCGTACTAAGACTGCAAATGGAACGATCCTTGAACTGAGTGCTGAACTGAGTGTGTAAATGGAACAACCCATCTGACTAGCATTCTTACTGCGTAGATTAAAAAAAAACTAAATGACTGGAGCTTGAAGCTAAACTTCAAAATTGAAATACAAACTGAGCATTGAAACTGAGTTTGTAAACTCGAAACTGGAACTTAAAAACTGGTGCTTTGAACTTGGAATTCGAACTGTGAACCCTTTACAGGTCAGACTTCCACATGGAAACATCAGAATAGATCATATTTATTTAATATGTTTATGGTGAATATGAGGTAAAACTATAGCGTCACATTTGAGTTCCGTAAATGTGAAGATTTCCCAAAAATATAGACCATCGGGACTTAATTTATACTTGAATAGCTTATTCAACTATTATTTGATCCATTTTCATAACGGATGGTAACAATAAATGTGGAATACATTTATAGTTTTAAAATTTTACCAGAAACACTACATGTTATTTAAACAACGTATAAGAAACTGCGTACCAAATCGAAATTTCTAGAAAACTCCGCTAGGGTAACTAAGAAAATCAGATTTGGACATGCTAACGACCTCTATCGGGAAAATCCGAAAACTAACCAATGTTGAACGTAGAAAATCACAATCCTGCCATTTGTGACTAGATCTCTGCAAAGATTGAATTTCAAACGATTTGTTTTTGACAATCCGCCAACATAACCTCAAAAGTTAACAAAATAAAAATAGTATTTAATTGTTTGAAATACAATTAGAAGTGAAACGAAACTTATTGCAAGTAGCAAATGAAACCCCAGGAACTAGTGTTTTATATCACAAGTGCCAGAAAATATAAACTGAAAATGTAGAATGAAAATGTACAAGGTATTTGCACAGAAATCTATTAGAAATGTCTAATAGAAGTATACTAAGCAAATATAAAATAACCTAGACCAAGGACTACTAAAACCTGAATATGTTTTACTTAGGTAAGTATTAGAAAACAAATGAATTACCTGAATTTAATTAATATATAGTAACGTAGAGTACTAATTTTGTATTTCTTTTGTTTTAGGTAACGCTATGGATATTTCAAAATGATATACAGCAATAGCAGTCGAAGAAAACCAAAATATATGAATATTCTATAATATGAACTGTACGTTTGTACTTTACTAAGAAATAAATCTGTAAGTAAGCTAATGTTTTTATTTATTTATATAAATAAAATAACGCGACATTTTTCATGTTACACATGCCCCTCCAAAAAAAATAAAAATGTTTTATATATGAAAAATATTTTTATACAAAACCAAAATAATTTCGAAAACTGAATAGCTAAAAAATTTTCATAAATTTTCTGAAATATTCTAAATAATACTATCTGATAGCAAAATGTGCTAAATAGCAACAATACAATGTCATATCTAAATGTTTGGTAATATATTTGAGCTAGCACTGATAACTACGTGTACCACACGCCTAAATATATATAGGGACCTAATCGGTAATGTCATAATCGGGTAAGTGTCGAAATTAGGTACATGGTCAAAATTAGGTATATGTCTCCTAGCTAAATATCAAACTATTGAAAAAATATATTTTCCTCTGAAAATTTCTTACTTCTGCAATGAAATCTTAAATTTCTAAACTCTGCAATTTATTTTGAAACCGGTTTCTTTATATTTACAAAATATGTGTGCACACTTATATTTACTTTAAAGTTACTAAATTTAGTATATACAAAATCTAACCTACAGAAAAGTCACTATTTGACCTAAAATGTTTCTTTAAATCTTTTACATGGTAATCACCCACTAAGGTACCATCCATATTTACTAATCTATAAACTAATTTGGACTTTTTCTCAATTACTTTACAAAGTACATACTTTGGTGTAAGCTTAGTAGCAAAGTGTTTACTAGCATCACTCAAAATTTTATTCTTTTTCCAAACTTTCTCATTAACCTCAAAACTATTTCCCTTTTGCGCAAGTTATATTGCTTTTTATTCCGCTCATGCAACTTACTTTTAACTTCCGCAAAAATATCTTTTAGATTACTTACATCTTGAATATACGAATAAAAGTGCCATAATAAGATCCTGTGATAGGAATATTTCTACCGAAACAAAGAAATGCTGGCGTGTACCCTGTAACTTCGTTTATTGATGTACGCAATGCTAAACCAATTTTACTTATATTTTTACACCACTCTCTCTGACTATCCTTTATATAAGATCTGATTGCCGTTGCTATAGTACGATGTTGGCGTTCCGTGGGATTGGTTTGACTGTGGTATAACGCATTGTATCATATCTTTTGAACCTTATATTCCTCTGCTAACTTTTTGAAAGCTTTACCCGCAAATTGTTTACCATTGTCTACTATTAAAAATTGACAAACCCCATAAACTAAGAAGACTTCGTTCTCTATAAATTTACAAATCGCACTAGCAGTGGCCTCTTGGAGAGGATGTACTAAAGTATATTTACTGAACCAATCAGAAGCTACTAGCAAATAACAAAATCCACGTGTACTTCTCGGAAATGGACCCTGCAGATCGCAAGAAATGCACTGCCATGGATAATTAACTTCCCTTTCACGCCCCATTAGTCCAAAACGCGCAACATTTAATACTTTCTGAGATTGACAAATCTTACAATGTCTGACATATTTTAACGTATCACGCCGCATTTTTGGCCAGAAATATTCTTCACTAATTCGGTGATAGGTTTTAAAAAATCCCATGTGGGAAGCTAATATACTATCATGACATTCTTTTAAAATCATATTTCTACACTTTAATGGAACTAACAATTTCCATTCTATCAAATTACTTTTTACTTTTGATTTATGTGGTATAAACTTGTATATTTTATCGTTATGTACTTTATGCAATGGGTATAAATTTGGATTTTTATGAACTTTTTCCTTTAAACTTATATAATATTTATCTTTAATTAACTCATCTGAATCAAAAGATATGAAACTTACATCTGGAAAAACAGGTTTTTCCCTTTCGGTTTCCTCAAATGCTCTGCTAAGACCATCGGCAACTAAATTTAATTTCCCACTACGGTATTTTATTTCCATGTCATATTGTTGCAACTTTAATGCCCAACGCGCTAACCGACCTGAAGGATCTTTCATGTTACTGAGATATTTTAATGAGCTGTGATCTACAATTACAGTGAATTTTACCCCTTCAATGTAAGGTCTGAATCTATCAATTGCAAATAAAACACCAAGACACTCTTTTTCTCCCACTGAATAATTTACTTAATTTTTCGTAAAAGCTCTAGAAGCTAAGCTATTACTTTTTCTAATCCGTTCTGCGTCTGCGTCAAAATAGATCCTAAACCAACATTGCTTGCATCGGACTGAATTACAAACTCGATAGACCAATTTGGACTTGCCAAAGCTGGTGCATTTATAAGTGACTCCTTCAGTTTTATAAAAGCATTTTCAGCGTCATTATTCCAAATTATTGACTGTTTTTTACCCTTACCTTTATTTTTTAAAAGCGCATTTAAAGGTGTAACAATCGTTGAGAAATTATTTACAAATCTGCTGTACCAAGAGCATAACCCTGAGAATCTTTTGATTTCAGTTGTATTCGTGGGTTTGGACTTTTTAATAATTAATTATTGATTCTACTTTCTGTGGATCTGAGCTTAACCCATCAAAATCTATCACAAAGCCTAAATACTTCAATGAACTTCGAAAAAAATGACATTTGTCAAAGTTTAACGTTAAATTTGCTGATTCTAATTTTTCATATACTAACTTTAATAATTTTATGTGTTCTTCAAATGTTTTTGATACTATTACTATATCATCAATATATACAAAAATATTAGGATATAATTCATAAGGAAAAAGTTTGTCCATTAGTCTTTGTTGTCTCTGAGATCCATTTTTCAAACCGTAACACATTACATTGAAATGAAAAAGGCCCCTACCTGGAACTGAAAATGCAGTCTTTTCTTTCGAAGACTCTGTTAATGGAATTTGCCAGAATGCGTTTTCAAGATCTACATTGGAAATGTATTAAGCATCACGTAACTGACTTAAAATTCCATCAATACGCGGTAAGTTATATGAATCGCCTTTTGTACAACTATTTAAACGTCGTCCATCCAAACAAAAACGATGCTGACCATTTGGTTTTTTTACTAATAATACAGGACTGTTATATTCTGATTGTGATGGAGAAATTATATCATCGGCCAACATTTTATCTAATTCCTTATGCAAAATTTCTAACATATAAGGCGATAATGGGTACTGACGCATTTTAAAAGGTTTACTGTCACCTATTTCTATGTTATGCTCTATTAAATTTGTACGACCTAACTTTTTCTTATGTAAATCCTTAAATATATTCATGAATTCATCAGCTATTTTTTTCTGTTCATTTGTTAATTCACAAATACCACTATTTTTATCTAAAACATTTGAAGGACTATCTACTAAACTAATTTCATTACTATTTAATGTATTAACCCACGAATTGTCAGAAAAATCCAAAAAAAGAAAATAATTTCAAAAAATTTATACCAAATATAAACTTTAAAGAAGGAACTAATAAAACATGTAAAATTTTTACTTCATTCTTAACCTTTACTGGTAAGTATATAACTCCTTTTACTTTTTGCTCTGCTTTATCTGCAGTTGTCACAACAGATACTGGACACTTATCTACTTTTAAGTTTAACTTTTCTAAAAAATCTAAAGCAAAACAACCAACAACACTACAGTTAGCACCTGTGTCAACTAAACCTGTTATATTGTAGTCAAAAACATTTACATTTATATAAGGACGATTGTCATGTGGTACTTGAACAAAAGAACTACTATTTACAATATTAACATTTTTAAATTTATAAAAATCTCTTACTTTGACTAACCATTCTTTCCATTCATATAAATAAAAATTCTTACTTGTTTCTGATACTTTACTTGAAATATTATTTTTACTAAAATTGCAATTTTTATTTCCATTAATTTTTAAATTATTTTTATCAAAATTTAAAGTATTACTTTTATTATTATTAACTGTTACTAAAGATTTTGGCTTATCCGATTTTACCAAGTCTTTTACTATTTTGAACAACATTATTACTATCTTTACCAATGTGCGTAGCCTTAAATGTAAGTGAGGGCTGACTACTTAACGTACTCACTTTCTTAACTAGTTTTTTGAATTATTACAGGTTTGACAATCTTTTCTAACAACATTTTTACTACCACATTTGTAACAAAATTTCTTCCTTTTTGCTAAGCATCTACTAAAAACATGGGTTGGTTGATCACAATTAAAACAAATTACTACTTTACTATCTCTATTACTATTTTGTGCAAAACTAGAACCTTGATTATAATTGTTATTTACTTGATTAACTTGACTTTAACAGCAAGATGACTGTGGGGTAACTTGGGTTATCTTGACCAGAACAACTGCAATTTGCATTTACTACATTTACCTTGGTAAATACCTTTTTTACATTACTTTTACCCGCAATACTTTTCTGTTTTAATTGATAAGCTTCATCTACACGTCTACAATGAGTTCTTAAGTCTTCCAAGTTATTAATTTCTAGTACAGCTAACGGTGTAAAATAATGTGGCAATATTTGTTCTCTGATAGTTTTTAATCTAGTGTATAAACTTGCAGAATTTACTAAACGTCTGAATAAAGTTTCCATAAAAGCTATAAAAATGGTTATACTTTCATCCGGTTGCTGATATCTATAACGAATATCGTCCTATGTACGATCATCTATATTTGAAGGTAAAAATTCTGTTTTTAATAATTGAACTAATTGATGCCAAGAATAAATAGTACCTTTTACTGAAAGAAACCAGGAAAGTACCGGTTCTTTAAATAAATCATAAGCCGATCTAAATAATACTTCATCAGAAATATTCCTACAAATTTTGAAGTAATCAACTTTTTCTATAAAATCACACATTACTTTTTGTGTCAAAAGTTAACCCCCATTTATATACTGGTACTGCAAAATTACCTTTTGAATTACTTCTACTGCTTGTATTATTATGCTCTACTTGTGTACTATTGCAAAACTGTATTATTTATTGTAACTGCCTGTTGTTCCTTCTCTTTAAGTTTTTCATATATCCGCTTCAATTTCTAAAAGATGCCTTAGCCGTTTCTAAAAATTTCTGCCTTTCTTGCTTTGTTTCTTCAATTTCTGGCATACGATTTATACGCTGTGAAATATGAACTAAATGTAACTTAACTTTACTTAATTTATTTATAAACTCTACTTCCGCAATAAATTCGAAATTTGGATCTGCATATTTTTAATCTAGAATTTCTACAATTTTTAGCTGTCAAATGTCTAATGCGCAACTCATAATTTATTAACTCTGGTGTCAAAAATCTAATTTCCATAAGGTCTAAATCCTCCATTTTGAATTTTAATTTATATTCAATTTTAATCAAAAGCTAAATTCAAATATAAACCTGTTTTATTTTCAAAATTTACTACTAAAATTTATTTTTTCTTATGAAAAAAATTAAAATATCAAAATGTCCAGTAAATGTTATCAAAGTACCTTCTAAAATGTAAAATGTAGAAATATGAATGTCAAAATATCTTTTTAGCAAAATATTTATTCTGCTAAAATGTACTAATTACAGTTAATTTTTATTCAGAAAATTACACTGCCCAAAAATGAGTGAACCCGTCTTTCAAGATTACACTACTCAACAAAATTTTAGTGACTTTTTCAAGAAAACACTGTCCAAAAATATGTGGCTTTTCTTTTATTTAAGAAAACACTGCTCAAAACATATGTGACTTTTCTTTTATTTAAGAAAACACTGCTCAACATATATGTGACTTTTCTTTTATTTAAGAAAACACTGCTTAAAATATATGTGACTTTTCTTTTATTTAAGAAAACACTGCTCAAAAATATGTGACTTTTCTTTTCAGAAAACACTGCTCAAAAATATGTGACTTTTCTTTTCAGAAAACACTGCTCAAAAATATGTGACTTTTCTTTTCAGAAAACACTGCTCAAAAAATGTTAGTGAACTTATCTTTCAAAATTACACTAACCAAAAATGATCTAGATTTTTTTTATCTATTTCACCTTTTTGTGGCCGATTTGACTTTTCTATTGAAAATCAAAAAAACCCACAAAATCTCAACAATCAAAATTTTGTCTAGAAAAAAATTTTAGTTTTCTTCAGCTGCTTAAATTGCTCAAAAATACCACTGAAAAAACTTATACTTTTCCAAATTACTAAAAGAAATTTTTTTTTGTTTTATTCTACTCTACTAAACATAATGGAAGAATATATTTTTTAATCCAAAAATCTCAAAATACTACTTTATTTGGATAAATATTATTTTTTTTCTAAAATTACCGAAAAAAATATGATCTACCGCTCCAGTTCTTGCTCAAAATGATTCAATATTAAAAATTACAACTGTATTTTTCTAGTCTCTAAATATATGATTACTTATTTCTTAAAAAAACAGTAGTTATTTACCATCTCAAATCTCAAAGTTGAAGCGCCAAAAAACCACGTTGGGTGCCAAAATGTGTACCGTAATATGGGTCACATGTGCCTCGACTAGCATGAGGTTCTCAGCGGCCTGGGCGTAGGTTGGTTGAAATGATAAATAATGTAATATTTGATGTTGAGTGGACGCCAATTGCTTATAGAAATAAATAATGTAAATTATTTATGAAAGTTTTATATAAGCAATAATATAAAACATTGATTTAATCTCTGAAATAAAATATTTAGACACTTAAGTCACACAGGTTTAGAATAAATAAATATTGAATCAGTTTAATATACGTTGTATATTATAAATATGATATATACATAGTTTTTAGTATGTAATGTTATTTTAAATTTAAGAATACCTAAAAGATACATATAAAATAGATTACTAAAAATATACCTGGACAGTACGTACTATTGGGTTTACAGTATTTATGAACATATAATTAAGGAGATTTAAATTTCACAAATAATGAAACTTGAAATTTAAATACCTAAATTATGGTATTTTTAATAAACCTTGGTAAATTAAATATTAAAAATTATGTACGAATACGCAATTGCATACTAAATTAAAATAGTAAAAATAAAAAAAATCAATTTGATTATGTTGCTGGACTTAACTGGTATCCTGAGCTCGTGGGATGACTAGATAGCTCCTTGCTATACATGTTGAATGTGCTGGATGAATAGAATGTGAAATCTGAATACTAAGCTGAACTGAGCCTAGCAATGGAACAATCCTCGTACTAAGACTGCAAATGGAACGATTTTTGAGCTGAGTGCTGAACTGAGTGTGTAAATGGAACAACCCATCTGACTAGCATTCTTACTGCGTAGATTAAAAAAAAAACTAAATGACTAAACTTTAAAATTGAAATACAAACTGAGCATTGAAACTGAGTTTGTAAACTCGAAACTGGAACTTAAAAACTGGTGCTTTGAACTTGAACGTCGAACTGTGAACCCTTTACGGGTCAGACTTCCACATGGAAACATCAGTATAGATCATATTTATTTAATATTTTTATGGTGAATATGAGGTAAAACTATAGCGTCACATTTGAGATCCGTAAATGTGAAGATTTCCCAAAAATATAGACCATCGGGACTTAATTTATACTTGAATAGCTTATTCAACTATAATTTGATCCATTTTCATAACGGATGGTAACAATAAATGTGGAATACATTTATAGTTTTAAAATTTCACCAGAAACACTACATGTTATTTAAACAACGTATAAGGAACTGCGCACCAAATCGAAATTTCTAGAAAACTCCGCTAGGGTAACTAAGAAAATCAGATTTGGACATGCTAACGACCTCTATCGGGAAAATCTGAAAACTAACCAATGTTGAACGTAGAAAATCACAATCAAGCCATTTGTAACTATATCTCTGCAAAGATTGAATTTCAAACGATTTGTTTTTGACAATCCGACAACATAACCTCAAAAGTTAACAAAATAAAAATAGTATTTAATTGTTTGAAATACAGCAATAGCAGTCGAAGAAAACCAAAATATATGAATATTCTATAATATGAACTGTACGTGAGTACTTTACTAAGAAATAAATATGTAAGTAAGCTAATGTTTTTATTTATATAAATAAAAGAACGTGACATTTTTCACGTTACAAAATTATTATAATAAAATAGTTTTTGTATCTAAATTTATCGTATTTATTAAAGAAAGTTACGTATTTACATTATTATCCTGCCTCCAAGCAAAGTTAAAGTAAAATTTGGCAGTAAAAGGGTATAAATGCGCCAAAATATTTTAGTCGCATTTTAGGTGTATGCATGGAATACCTAAGGCCAATTCCACGTGGATTCAGGCAACGGTGACTGCACGATAGTCTTAGATCTGGATACATTTTGATTAATGGGTGCCATATGATAGGAAAGGATATGTTAAAGAATTTTTCTCAAAGCCACATATTTTCGAGATATGGCTTTTTAATTTTTTTTCAAGATATCGTGTATTTTCATAAAAATTGACTTTGACCTTAAATAACTCAAAAACTATTGTAGATATTTAAAAACGGGTTTCACCATTAAAAAGAGCATTTATTTTTTCACCTAAAATACATTTTCTTGGTCCGATAGTGTTTTGTTTTTTGTTTTAGATATTAAGCAAAAACTTCAGCTCCGATTTTCTCAAAAAACCACTCTTAATTTTTTCCAGAATATCAGAATATCCTCTCAAATGTACCTACTTTTATTATCATACATATAATCACTTCAGTGGGTTTTTTGGGATTGTCGTTATATGCAATAATATACCAAAATATTTTTTTTTGACCACTCATAGTAGGCCTTGAAATACTAATTTAATTCTTATTTTTTTTGTAAAAAATATTTATATTTTATTACTGAACACTTAATCTCACAGTACATCCTTATACAATACCAGCTGGTCTCCGCTAGTGATGATGACAATTATTTAACAGTGCGCGAGGTAAGAAGAAGTGGTCCTAAATACTTAGTAATACTAGTACGGTGAAATTTTATAAAGCATGTTTTGTAGTATAAACAAAATATTTTGATGGCTTTTAGATAATTCCAGTGCGCTGATTCTGAATCCGGTGTGTGCCACCTCGTATTTATTGAGGAATTTGAGATAATTAAGGTCAAAGCCAACTATGACAAGATTTTTGTTTTTATTTTTATTTCACAAAATAACGTTTTGTGTTATATACAAATTATGTTAATGGTTTTTAAATATTTTTGGTGAGCTAAATCCGAATCAGGTGGATTTAACCTCGTTACTGTTAAGGAAATTCATATAACTGAACTCAAAGCCTACTTCGATGAATTAATATGTTTTTGTAGCACAGAACCGCATTTTTTCAGTGTATGCAAAATATTTTAATGGTTTTTAGATAATTTGGGAATACTGAATCCAAATTCAGTGGGTGCCACCTCCTATCTGTTTGGAAAATTTAAAATATTGAGGCCAAAGCCAACTGTGAAAAAAAAATAATATTCTTTTTACTAAACCGTGTTTTAAGTGTATACAAAATATTTTGATGTTTTTTTGATGAATTGGGTGTGGAAAATCGATGGGCACCTCATATCTGTTAAAACATTTCAGATTATCGAGGTAAAGCCAACTGCGATAAATTAAGTTATTTTATTATACTACTGAATCTTGATTTCTTAGTGTAAATTTATTTTTTGAATGGCGTTTTCCTAATTTGGATACGCCGAATTCGATTTTAATACGTGCCACCTCGTATATATTAAGGAAGTTGAAATATTTGAGGTCAAAGCCAACTAGGATGAGTTGATATATTTTCTATTTTGCTGAAATGTTTTTTTAGTGTATTAAATATATCTTTACGGTTTATAGTTAATTTGTGTACACTGAATTTGAATTTTTTCGGTGCGGCCTCTTATCTACTAAGGAATTTAAGAGAACTGAATTAAAAGCCAACTAGGATCGAAATATGTGATTTTTGTGTTTTGTGTATTATTTTTAATTAGTTTTTACTTTTTGGTCGTAGTAAAACAAAACAAAATTTAAAATATAAGTTTTATAATTATAAATAAAAATAAAAACAAAAATCATGTCATAGTTGGCTTTGACCTTAATTATCTCAAATTCCTCACTAAATACGAGGTGGATTCAGAATCAGCGCACTCGAATTATCTAAAAGCCATCAAAATATTTTATTTATACTACAAAACATGCTTTATAAAATTTCCACCGGACTAGCATTCCTAAGTATTTAGTACCACTTTTTCTTACCCCGCGCATTGTTAAATAATTATGTCATCATCAGTAGCGGCGGCCAACTGGTGCATTGTATAAGGATATACTGTGAGATTAAGTGTTCAGTAATAAAATATGAATATTTTTTACAAAAAATTTAAGAATTAAATTAGTATTTTAAGGCCTACTACGAGTGGTCATAAAAAAAAATAAAAAAAATGGTCGAAATCGGCCGTTTTTGGTATATTATTGCATATAACAAAAATCCTAAAAAACCCACAGAAGTGATTATATGTAATAAAAATAGATACATTAGAGAGAATATTCTGAAAGTTAAAAAAAATAAGAGTGGCCTTTTTGAGAAAATTGGAGCTGAAATTTTTCGGAAAATACGTGGTTTTGAGAAAAATCCTTTAACATATTCTTTGTGAAAGTGGCTAAAAAATCGGTTTTTATTTAATAACTCAGGAACCCTTTGAGATATGTCAACGAGGTTTTGCACGTCAACTAATTCTATCCAGGCCCGTTTGTGTGTGTTATTTTCATGTACTTATTTCAACCAGGGGTGTGCGAAACGGGGGGGGGGGGGGGGGCTTATCAGTTTTTTGTCCAAAACTTTTTTCTGTGTAACATGTTTGCAATTTTATTTTTGAAATTTGATTCCTCAGGTCAAAATACATAAAAAATGTACTCTTGTTGTAATACTGTAGGATTAACCGTTTTCGAGAAAAGTTCATTTGAAGGTGAAATTTCACGGTTCGAGGACGAAAAATTAAATACTAAAATGTTGAAAACCAAAATTTTAATGATGTAGGGCAAATGTACCTTAAAAACTAAGAAAAAAAACCTCATATACAGATACTTCCAAAAATCAATCCTAATAGAGCTATGGTCTCATAAATATACACCATTTTTAAAGGGCTATGGTAGCTTTAAAAGCGTGTTTTCGACCTACATGTATGGAAACTTTTTTTCTTAGTTTTTGATGTAAAATAACATTGCATCATTAAAATTTTGGTTTTCGACATTTTAGTATTTAATTTTTCATCCTCGAACCGTGAAATTTCACCTTCAAATGAACTTTTCTCGAAAACGATTAATCCTACAGTATTACAACAAGAGTACCTTTTTTATGTATTTTGACCTGAGGAATCATATTTCAAAAATAAAATTGCAAAAAAGTTACACAGAAAAAAGTTTGGGACAAAAAATTGATAAGGCCCCCCCGTTTCGCACACCCCTGGTTTAAATAAGTACGTGAAAATGACATACAAAGATGGGCCTTATTAGGATTAATTCAAGTGCAAAACCTCGTTAACATATCTCAAAGGGTTCCTGAGTTATTAAATAAAAAACGATTTTTTTAGCCAATTTCAAAGGGGCGTAGCTCCCTTATGACGCATTTTTAGACATGCTTATAGGATTTTTTTGTCATATTTTATGATGTAGAATCATCTGTTAAAATTTCCGATGCTATTTCAAATACACGGTGTATATATATATATATATATATATATATATATATATATATATATATATATATATATATACACGGTGTATTTGAAATAGCGTAAGAAATTTTAACAGGTGATTCTACATGATAAAATATGACAAAAAGTTCCTATAAACATATGTCTAAAAATGCGTCATAAGGGAGATACGCCTCTTTGAAAGTGGCTAAAAAAATCGGTTTTTATTTAATAACTCAGGAACCCTTTGGGATATATCAACGAGGTTTTGCACGTCAACTAATCCTACCAAGGCCCGTTTTTATGTGTTATTTTCATGTACTTATTTCAACCAGGGGTGTGCGAAACGGGGGTGGCTTATCAGTTTTTTGTCCCAAACTTTTTTCTGTGTAACTTTTTTGCAATTTTATTTTTGAAATATGATTCCTCAGGTCAAAATACATAAAAAAGGTAGTCTTGTTGTAATACTGTAGGATTAACCGTTTTCGAGAAAAATTCATTTGAAGGTGAAATTCCACGGTTCGAGGACGAAAAATTAAATACTAAAATGTTGAAAACCAAAATTTTAATGATGCAGGGCGAATGTACATTAAAAACTAAGAAAAAAACCTCATATACAGGTACTTACAAAAACCAATCCTAATGGAGCTATGGTCTCCTAAATATGCACCATAAGGGCTATGGTAGCTTTAAAAGCGTTTTTTCGACCTACATCTATGGAAACTTTTTTTCTTAGTTTTTGATGTAGAATAACACTGCATCATTAAAATTTTGGTTTTCGACATTTTAGTATTTAATTTTTCGTCCTCAAACCGTAAAATTTCACCTTCAAATTAACTTTTCTCGAAAACGGTTAATCCTACAGTATTACAACAAGAGTACCTTTTTTATGTATTTTGACCTGAGGAATCATATTTCAAAAATAAAATTGCAAAAAAGTTACACAGAAAAAAGTTTGGGACAAAAAACTGATATTATTCGTTATTGGGTTATAGTGTCCACAAAAAACGTGACATAGGACGGACAGACGGAGGGACAGACGGATGGACGGACGGACGGACATTTTCTTATTTTTTCATGCAAAAATATTTTTTGACTAGGATGTTTTTTGGTGATTTTGGGAAATTCGAAACTACCGTATAGGGAACGTTCAAGTATTACGTAACGCAAATTTTGATCCTTTTGGACTTTTTATATATAAAAATCGAACCAGTGACAGCGAATTAGAGCTAAAAAAACGTTTTTTTTACCCTGAACTCCTACTTTTGTATGGCCCTGTAAACTTTATTTGTATAGTATTTTTCCGCTATTTTTCTTATACCAAATTTATGATTTACTTTGAAGATTAGGTAAGTAAAAAGAAGGTAAATTATGTGTATCTCGTATTAATATATCGCCGGCACTAAGTCCAAAAATATGGTTTTGAGATATTGACAAATTTAACTTTCATTGTTGTTTTTTAACTTTTGTAATAATTGTATTTGGAAAAAAACTACCGCAAATCGCAATGACATGTTTGGACATAATAATGTCCCATTTGCAGTTAAATAAAGAAAAATTGAAGTAGTTTAATTCAACTAAATTTGAAAAAAGACATGGACTTAGCCTTTTACTTGTAGGCTCACGACGTCCGCTTACAAGTAAAGAGCACTAAGTCAATAAAATAATTTAAAAAGCAAGCATTTAAAGTTAAAACCCTTCTATTAATTAAACGTAATGTATAACTATAAAGTAAAAAACAAGATGTTTACATAAATTTCCAAAAACTAGATTTTTAAAAGAAGGGTTTAGACTTTTTGATTGTTTAAAGAACGTTTGCAAAATTAATAATAATAATTAATTAGTATTAATTATATGAAACTGCTTACTATGCCAGAACTAAGACAGTTTTCAGAGGCCATCGGCTGTGCCGGCAAAGAAGCCTCTCCTAAAGTCAATAATTATAATGAATCATTATTAGTGATAAAACACTTCCCAGTGCATGTAATTATAATGTAATGTAGATGTAATTCTAAGGGCTGTTTTCCGAACTTGCCGCGAAGTTTTTTTTATATTCTTGTTATTTATGTAGTAACCAAGGATTTAAGAGCAAAATTTAAAAAAATCTATCAGTTAGTTTTTTTATTTATATTTTTTATAAAAATCTGCACCTATTCAATTGTTTGTCTATATCTCGGCTATTTCTAATTATAATAAAAATATTATTATAAATAAAAAAAAGATTGCTTAATTTTCTACAAAAAAGTAAATACCATTTTTTTAAATCTTTTGCGGTTTTGTCACAATACGCGATTAAAGTTTAAAGTAAAACAAAAAAGTTGATCTTTATATTTATTAAAACAATAATATAATAAGCCTCCTTAGATAATTTTTAATAAATATAAAGATTAATTTTTGTTTTATTTTAAACTTAAATCGCGTATTGTGAAAAAACGGCAAAAGATTTAAAAAAATGGTATTCACTTTTTTTGTAGAAAATTAAGCAGTCTTTATTTTATTTTTTATAATATTTTTATGACATAATTAGAAATAGCTGAGATATAGACAAATAATTAAACAGGTGCAGATTTTTATAAAAAAAATCTAAATTAAAAAAAACTAACAGATAGATTTTTTTTTAATTTTGCTCTTAACTCTTACTGTATAAATAACAAGAATATAAAAAAAAGCTAAAGTTAGTTGCAAGTTCGGAAAACACCCCTCAGAAATACACCGAGACTTTGAACTTTTTGAACGCTTTAAATTTAGAAATATTATCTGATAATATAAAAAACCAATGCAAATGAAAATTAAATTATTACCTATACATCGAAAGTACACGTAAAAAGCACTGTCATATTACAGGTAAAGTTCTGTTTCTCTGTTCTGTCTCTATTCCATCAACTTTAACATAGTAAAATTTGAATGCGTTTGTCAGTACAATAAATAACGCGATATTGTATCATATAAATGATTCAAGCAATCATATTTTTATAAATTAGCTCTTTTTTTAGAAATAATAACATAACCTCAAATAAACAATAATTATTTTGCCTCTTATTTGAGTTTTTTTCTGGTTCCTCTTCATTGTGTTTTAACAAAGCAAATATTTTGGCACCCGGACTACACATTTTAACTTAATTTTAGCTTGTAAAATACAAAAAGAAAACGAAAAACAACACTACAAAAATGCACGTTTCGGCAAACAAACAAACGCTAAGTCGCTTAGTGCGAAACATTTGAAATAATCTACAAGTAAAACGCACTAAGTGACTTAGTGCCTATTGCCAGATAAAATATTAATCAAAATCAAATTGGTGCGTTTTGTATAGTGGGTAACTCCATTGGCAGTCCACCTAGAAGTTAGTTCGGTTTACCTGTACATAGGTCATCAAAAATTAATTACAGTGCCATTTAAATCCCATTTTTTGCAAAAAAGTGACTTAGTGCCTTTTACTTGTAAGCCGACGATATATAAAAACGAAATCGAAAACAAAAAAAAACTAAAACAAAAATCAGTTTTTTATACATAGAATTTTCTGCTGAATTTAATAATGTAAAAATTACAGGGTGTTCCATTTTAAAAAAACATATTTATACCACTTCCGGCGATACCGGAAGTGAAACAAAAAAATAAAATCCGCCATTTTATAGCCAATGTAAAATTATATAACTCAGCGAAGTTTCGTTTTTATCGAATGAAGATTACTCTTTTGGGGGTGGCCATAAATAAAACTCAGCCGGTATATCTTTTAAATCACAAAGTAATAAACAGTTTTAGTTAATTAATTCTCCATTTTCATCATAAAAACAAATACACCCCTCAAACGAAACCCTGCGTTGTCCTGTCTGACGGAGCCCTAGTGACGTCAGCTCCCAGCGATTCCGGGCCATGCCCAGTACACACAAAAGATAAAGGCACTATACCATTTAAAAGAATAACCCTGTTTACACCTTGAAATTTTACGCATTATGTTATTAAATCGGAATCACGCGCATGTGAAAATAGGTTTCTTACAGCGGGCTAGCGGCAAGACTGTACATTTATTTTAATATCTACAGTGCGATTAACAAGTGCCGAACAGTTTGAAAAGAAAATACTCTTCGTTTGGAGCCACGCCTCTGTTAGAGTTGCGCGCGACAAGCCCATGTGATTGCTACGTACAACAGCTCGGTGGCCAGTAAAACTCATACAGCTTTGTTGCATTTTACTCATCGCTAATGCCAGTTTTGCATTAAAAGTGTTCGGCACTTTATAATCGCACGGTATAATACAATAATAACTATAATAACCCAAGTAAATGGATTACTTGGATAAAAACTTAATAATAATAAACTTACCTATTTCTTCTTCTTCCTTTTTAATTACAATATTCTCCTTGTTATCTTCTCCTTCAAAAGGAACTTCAGCTAAAGTGTAATCCTCAATTTTTACAATTTCACCGTAATCGTCCAATTTGATTTTATCCTCTTTAAACGGATACATTGGGTAATGCTTTTTAGTTACTTTGAAGAAGCCGCCGGAAACCTTACCTTCTTGTTTGATTACGATGTCGTGCCTTCCTTTAGAAATGACGCTCATTTCGATTTCGTCTTCTGAGTCTGAACCAACTTCGCTAGAAATAGATAAATTAAAATAAAATACTGCTGCCAGCAAAACAATAATTTTCGCGACTTTCACTTAGGAATGTAATTTAGAAAAAATAAATAATTAAAAAAAATAAAAGATGGCAGAAAAAAAAAACAGAAAAAAAAATCAAAAGTAAAATAAATAAACTAAAAATTGTATTGTTCTCGCGAAAACGTTTGAATAAGTTTTAAGGTTTTGATTATACAGGGTGTCCCAGAACTCGCATCCATCCGTAGAGGTACAAATACTAAATCAAAAAATATAAAAATTTTATATAAACATAGACCTGCAAATCGGTCTTAAGGGAGTTATGTCCCATTAAAGGGGATACCAAAAATAGGGTTTTTATTTAATATCTCTGGAGCCCTTTGAGCTACAAGGACGAGATTTAACTTGTGGTTAGTATTATTAAGGTCAATTAATTTAAGTTATTTTAGTTTGTAAATTTTACCGGAGGCGCGCCTAGGTGTGCGAAATGTCTGGCTTACCACATTTTTGCCCAAAAATATTTTCAGTGTAAACTATTCGCATTCTTTTTTAAAATTCTAGATTCTTTAAGTAAACATACATGAAAAAGATTCTCTTAGTGTAATATCATAAAAGCAACCGTTTCCGTGAAAAATCAATTTAAACAAAAATTGCAGGACAGGCCCCTGAAAAGTGTTATTATTTAAAGAGTCCATAACTCACTTAATATTTACTTTTGGGCCAGAGTATAAAAAACTTTTTTCTTAGTTTCTAATGTGGATTCGCCCTGCAGTGTTAAATTATTTTATTAGCGCTTTTTTTGGGCCCTATTTAAGAGACCTTTTTGGGCCAGGGTATAAACAACTTTTTTCTTAGTTTTTAATGTGGATTCGCCCTACAGTGAAATTATTTTATTAGCGCTTTTTTAGCCCCCTATTTAAGAG
The DNA here is from genome assembly GCA_958510825.1 of Brachypterus glaber. Taxonomy (NCBI): domain Eukaryota; kingdom Metazoa; phylum Arthropoda; class Insecta; order Coleoptera; family Kateretidae; genus Brachypterus; species Brachypterus glaber. The sequence continues at coordinate 35,991,308 of OY294045.1, forward strand.
ACCTTTCTTCAATGCGGCCCTATGTTTATATTACTTTTTTTAATTTTTTTGATATATTATGTGTCGCTTCAAGGATGGACGCGAGATCTGGGACACCCGTATTGTTATTTTTGTTTATTTTCGTTTATTATAAAAAAATAACCCGCGATTGTAAACTTTAAATTGCAAAAAATACCCCCTTTGAGATTTTTCCGGGGAAAACTAGTAATGTTATGTTTTTAGTTTACTATTTCGCACAGAAATCGGGAATTGACATTTCTCGTTTTGTAAATTAGATTTTTTGTTACTGACCACTATTTGTCACTATGTGTCACTTATCTATCAAATAATGTTAAAAAATTTTCATATATATTTAACATAAAAAAAAACCGTTAAATGTAATTGGTACTGGGAGAAATGCCATAGCAGGATAAGTATGCGAAAAGTGCCCCCAACCCGATTGACCTGAAATTTTGCAGTTACATTGTACTCTGTATGAAAACATACCATACCAAATTTTAACCCAAAATTCGCAGTGGCGTAGGAGTAATTAATTCCAAAAGATAAAATTAATTAAAATTATTTTCTTAAAAACGGGTTGTCCATTTTTTTTTTAAATATGAGTAATGCTTGTTAGTAGGGGACTTAACTTAAATATATTATATTTTCGTTTGAGCAAGAAAAAAGGTTTTGTGTAATTTTTTAAGTTTCAGTTTTTTTTTTCGTTATGTAAATATCAATTCACCAATTTGATTTTTTTCACCTACTACTTATGTACATCATATTATATAATTCATTTTTTTTGAGTGGGGCTTTATAGTTAAAAAAAATAAAAACCAAATTTCTAAGCTAAAAAGCAAAATACTGTGAAAAATGTTTATTAAAACTTAATTCAATAACTTCTACACCTTTTTCTATTTTCACATCTAAAGCTACAGTTTCCTCCAAAAGTCGCAGTCGCTGACGACTGCGACCTGGTAGCCGCGACCAGGTTGTTACGACCCTACCTGTTTTCCTCGGCCTCCCCAGTCGCCAGTCGCCTGTTTGGTTCTGTTAGCTGGCCATTTTATAAACAGCCATTCAATCAGTATGAATTTCTCTAAAAAGTCGGTTCTTTTAATGTTTCTGAATTATCAAGCGGAAAAGGAGAATCTCCTCCTCTTATTAACATTATATCATGAAAAACCAGCCTTCTCGAATGAGCGAGAATACTTTCTCATAAAAAAAGTTATGTCCAGAAACAATTTATTATATGGGGGGGGGGGTTATGAAAAACTATAAAAACATATTTTGTGTAATTTTATTCAACCTTTTAGGTGGTTTTTAATTTGTTCTCTATTGTGTATACTGAAAAAGTTATATCCAGAAAAAAATATTACATTTTGGTAGGGGGGACGGCATGGAAAAAAATTATAATAATATTTTTTGTGTAATTTTATTTTATCTTTTAGGTGGTTTTCAAATTTTTCTTCTATTGTGAATAATAAAAAAGTTATGTCAAGAAACTTTTTTTTAAATTTGTGGGAATTTTTTATGTAATTTTATTTTACCTTTTATTTGTTCTTCTATTAACGCGACACCTAACGGTACCATGGCTTAACGGATAACTAACTAACTTGTTCTTCTATTGTGAATAATAAGAAAGTTATGTCTAGAAACAATTTTTTACATTTTGGGGGAGAGGGGAGGGGACGTTAGAAAATAATGATAATAACATTTTTTGTGTAGTTTTATTTAACGTTTTATGGGTTTTTTTTATTTTTTCTCTATTGTAAACAATAAAAAAAATACGACTTAATCAAAAATTGAACCCCCCTTTTACCCCCTTCCCTCCAACCGATTTTTCTTAGATAAAAACTTGTCCAAGATAATATAAAAATACATCTGAATACCAAATTTCAAGCTGCTAGCTCAAAGCGTTCTTAAGTGATCGTGGATACAAACAGACCGACAAACAGACAGACATCATTTTTTTTATTGCTTATTTTCATTTTTCTCGACGTTTTAGGAACAAAAAATGTTTTTTTTTTCTGTCACAATACTTTCTTTTATGAGAAAGTAAAAAAGGGTAAAAGTTGATGAGATGTTTCGGCTGAGAGAGGTGGAGGGATTTCAAGCAATTCAAATTGAGTGAAACAGTGAAAGACACTTGTCAACGCGCAAAACCACCTGTTTCACCGTCAAATTCGTGGCGAAATAGTAGTGCGTCTGCTCCCGGAGCGGTCAAGCGACCGGCGCACAGTGTTTTGTCAGGGCGAAAAGTTGGCCATTTGAGGTTTTAAAAAACTTTGGAAATATATTTTTTTTTAATATAATTTACTATTCTATATTGATGGATCTATAAGGATTGATAATACTTTTATTATTGAAAATTATATTCGTAGGCAAAATACACTCTTAAAGCTGGGGTTTTCATAATAGCATTTTTTTCCTAAATACTAGTTCTTTAAGAGCACATAACTTTTTTTCTTTTTAACTATTAAACAAATATATATGTTTATCTAAAATTTGTGTCCTTTGTATTTTCATCCAAATTTAACATATTTTGTTGTTCCTAACAGACCAAAAAAGTACACTGAAAAAAGTAATACATATTTTATAAATATATTTTTTGAAATGGACCTTTCGTTGTTATCGCCGCTTGCCGCCGCACTTTTTTTTTAAATGTGTTCTTTGGTACCTTAAAAATGTTGGCCTAAAATGGTTGCCGCGTCCTTTAGCGACTAAAGATTTTATGTCCAAAAAACCGTTATGTTGCATGGCGTTTTTCGCGCAAAATTTTCAAAATGATAATAGCTTTAAGAATAATTAATTACCTTATGAAAAGTTTTGTATTTATAGTAAAGTATTTGAGTAAGTATTTACCTAATAGTATAATGATCTCACTATTTGGAATAATGAAGTTCCATCATCAACAAAATATTGCCGACTAATATCTTTTTCATTCACAAAGGAAACATCAAAAGAAACAAAGAAAATTGAAGAGAACATGACATCGCAAATTGAAAAGTTAAAAGATACTACCATTGTAATTGGTACAAAGAGTTTTAAAGTTACTCATAAATTGTTTTTTACTATTGTGGATGGTAAAGTTTGTAATTCTTTACAAAATATTGCTTCCCAGACTTGTTATATTTGTAAATGCAAGCCAAAACAAAGAAACAACTTAAAAATGGTTCAGAAATTATCTTCAAATAAAGATAGTTATAAGTTTGGACTATCACCACTGCATTATTTATTAAGAACTTTTGAATGCTTATTACACATGAGCTATAAATTAATTGTTAAAAAGTGGACTACTCAAAATCCAAACGAAAAAGTGCAAATCAAAATAAGAAAAAGCAAATACAAAATTTGTTTAAAAGACGAATGGGACTCCCTGTTGATATTCCACGTCAAGGTGCTGGCACCAGTAATGATGGGAATACAGCAAGGAGATTCTTTAACAATCCCAAACTAGCTGCAGAAATAACAGGCATTGATAAAAATTTAATAAAAAGATTCCTTCTAATTTTACAAGTAATATCAAGTATTAGAAATATGAATGTAAAATTATTTAAGAAATATACTTTAGATACAGCCAAAGAATTTGTGAGGCTGTATCCCTGGTATTACATGCCTGTCACTGTTCACAAACTTTTGATGCACAGTAGTAACATAATTAAAAACTTTTCATTAATACCCATTGGGCAATTATCAGAAGATGCTCAAGAGGCAAGGAACAACAATTTTAAAAAGTTTAGGGAAAATAATACCCGAAAATGTTCAAGGTTATTGTCCAATGAGGATTTAATTCATAAGCTCCTCATTTCTTCAGATCTCTTTGTTACTAGTTTAAGGACTAAATTAAAACATAAGCCAACTGAACTAACAGCTGAAGCTAAAAATTTACTAATAAAATAAAATATTTATACCAAAGCTTTTTCATTTTCATTAAAAAAAAAGTGTTAAAATCAATTCCTTATAGTTGTTGGAGATCGAGTGGAGATTTAAATAAAGTGATTTATTTTAAACTAATTTAAATATGTTTTTATACGAACCTCTCTTTTAAATTTGCTTTTACATATCGTCATCTAAAGGCTCTAACGGTCTAACTCCAAAACGTCATATTTTTTTAGGAGACGTAAAAAACGATTTAAAACTTAATTATAGCAATTTAGAACTTTAAAACTAGCTTGTTCACAGGTAAAAATGTTCGAAATGTGTTAATGTATTTAAAACTTTTCATTGTTATCTATTTTATATAAATTATTTGAAAATTAAATTTTAACCACAGAATCTAAATTCACTAATGGTCTAACTCCAAGGGAAGATAAAAGAGGATACCTATCGTATTATATCGCGTAATATTATTACAAAAAATTTATATTTTTATATTTAATATATAATATTACTGCTAGGTAGGCATAATATATATATATACCTAGATAATATTAATATTATAAAATTTATACATTATAAAACCTTCGTAAAAATAATTAAATCCCATGAGAAAAAAATATATTTTATTTTGTAACGTTATGTTATAATAAAAATATAATAATTATTAAGCAACATTCAAAACTTAAATACCTTATTTACATTTTTGTGGTCAATATTATTAAAATCTAATATTATTAAACAATCAAATATTATCTAACTAAATTCTAATGTATATTATTATACATAATTATGTATGTATCATAAATGTAACGAATCTTTAACAGTTTGCTGCATATTTTTTTTATGTTTTTTGGATTTAGTTAAGTATATATTATTATAAAAAAGATTTAAGTTATAATTATTTTAGTTTTTTTTCTGAAATAGAAACTTAAACATAGGGTATAAACGGGATCCCCTGTTGTCGAGAAATAGTTTGACATTAGTGACAGTTCTCATTTAATTGTTTTCTCACAATCATATGATGGAGTTAGACACTTAGCGACTTAAAATATTTACATTTTTGCATTTTTTGAGGCTGATATTGGTTTAATGCAACTTTTTTTTTTGAAGTATGTTGGTAATCAGATAATGAAGCAAATTTGATAAAAATCTCATTTTTGAAAAATTTGGAGTTAGACAACTAGAGCCTTTAGTGGACGATATATGTTACACATTAAAATTAAAAAAAAAAAATCTTTTTGCTTAGATAGATCACTAAAATAATCATATTTGTCGAAAAAAAAAATTAGTTAAAAAACACTTATTTTTGACCCCTTTTAACGAACGGCACTGATATTTTTATTTTTCCATTTTTTTATTAGGTTAATTTGCTTCAAAACTATAATTCAGATTTAAAAAGACACAAAAAATATATTTTTTGATTTTGACCCCTTTTAACGAACAGCCCTGAGTTTTTTTCCACATTTGATTTTACTAACGTATAGAACATATATTCAGGGTAATTGTGTAAAATTTTTGTAAAAAAATCTTTTTAAATAAAAAAGATATAGGCCCGTGACCACTTTTTCGGACATACAAAACACTGTGCGGCGACCAAACGAACGGCGACCGGTAGTTAGTACTATCGACTCGGAAGCAGCTAGGAAAACAGAAACATTTAAAATGCATTGGAGATTTCTCAACGACTCGGTCGCGGCTACCCGGTCGCAGTCGTCAGCGACTTTTGGAGGAAACCGAAGCTTACCTAATGAAGCTTTCTTCGTCAGATCAACACGGCGCCCAACATTTATCTCTCCGATTTAGCTCAAATTTGGCACATCCTCATCGAATAGAGTCTAGATTACTAGATCGAAAGGATTTTGCTATAAAACGACTAGTTTTGGCGATATTAGGGTGGCTCAATTTTGACATTTTTTAAAATTCCAAAAACATGATTTACATAAATCTAAATATCAGGACTTTTAAAAGATAAAGAGATATTTTTGCCAGATATCAAAAGAACATTAAATTTCAGTCTAAACCAAGAAAAAAATTTACCACCAATTTCATTTCAATATGGCGGCTTACTAATTCATGTTTTTGAAATTTTAAAAAACGTCAAAAATGATCCACCCTAATATCTCCAAAACGTATCGTTCCGATAAGTAATCTAGACCCTATTTGATGAGGATGTGCCAAATTTGAGCTAAATCGGAGATATGAAGGTCGGGCGCCGTGTTGATCTGACGAAGAAAGCTTTATTAGTTAGATGTGATCAAATAGAAAAAGGTGTAGAAGTTGTTGAATTAAGTTTTAATAAATATTTTTCCACAGTATTTTGCGTTTTAGCTTAGAAATTTGGTTTTTATTATGAAGCCCCACTCAAAAAAAATAATTATACAATATGATGTACATAAGTAGTAGGTGATGTTACAGAAAAAAAATCAAATTGGTGAATTGATATTTACATAACGAAAAAAAAAACTGAAACTTAAAAAATTACACAAAACTGTTTTTCTTGCGCAAACGAAAATATAATATAATTTAAAGTCCCCTACTAACAAGCATTACTCATATTTTTTTTCAAAAAAAAATCTACAACCCGTTTTTAAAAAAATAATTTTAAATAATTTTATCTTTTGGAATTAATTACTCCTACGCCACTGCGAATTTTGGGTTAAAATTTGGTATGGTATGTTTTCATACCGAGGACAATGTAACTGCAAAATTTCAGGTCAATCGGGTTGGAGGCACTTTTCGCATACTTATCCTGCTATGGCCTTTAAATATGTTTTAGGTCTATAAAACAGTAAAGTTTAAGAGTTCAAAGAAGAAAATGATCTAACTAGAAACATTAGTGAGATAAAGAAATATTAAATTTCACATTTAGTTTGGTTAAAACCGAGAAAAAGGAGTAAAATATCTAAATATTTAATTATTATATTATTATAAATCATGATCAAAGTTATATAAAACCTTATCCTACAAATCTCATCTTCAAAAAACATCACTGAAAATAAGAAATAAAAGTATTGAAATGGAAGAAATTTGTTTTAAATATGATTTTATTTTTTTAAAAACGATTTTTTATTTGAAAACTAACAGTTTAACTAATTTTTCGCCATTCTTTCACACGATTTTGGGGTATATTTTTGCAAGGGTGTTTGGAAATTTCTGATTTTTTTTGTGCGTCAATCCTATTGCCAATTTTTTTTCTTGATCGGGCCCCAAACTCGGCCCCCAGCTACAAAAATATCATACCTTATCAGAAAAGCCCCATTTTTTAAATTATTATTCAAAATTGTTATTATAAAATATATTGAGTAACTATAATTTTATAAATAAAATGGTTTTGGTTTAAACGCATAGGGGGCGATGTGATCAATTTTTTTTAAAGAATGCCTTTTTTGGAGAGCAAAATTCTATAGGGCAACGATGTTCAGAAAAACCATGATATATGCGTGAAACTATAGGTATCCCTCTTTAGTTCTATGGTATTTCCACAGACTTACGATGCCCCCGCTTGCTAGATAAATTATAGTGAAGGTTTGCACGTACGCCATTTTCCCTGTGTTTTTTGGGTAAATTTGATCGATTGCAGTCTTATACAAAACAAATCGTCGCATTTTGGACAGACATTTAACAACATTTTGGAATTTTTATAATGTGGGTGAAAAAGTGTTTTTTTTCTATTTTCGAATAAAAAGCAGTTTTTTGCCATTTTCTCGTTAAATTCAAAAAATATAACTTAAAACTTAACTTTTACCAAAAAAAGGTGTCTTATTTTTTTTTGTCAAAAAGGAACTAAGCGACAAAACTAGGCCGACAAATATTTTTTTGATAATTATACAATTTTTATTAAATATATATAAAAAGATTTTTTTTTAAACAATTTCGTTTTATTAAGTTTTTTACCTTATTTGTTTTCAAGTTATAGCACGCCAAAGTTGCAGAACTGCAAAAATAATTTTATTTTAAAAACTAATGAAGTAAAAAACTAAAAATAACAAAATTGTTTAAAAAAATAGCTTTTTATATATTTTTAATAAAAAATGCATAGTTACCAAAAAAAAAAAAAAATACTCCATTTCTGTTTCTATACGTCGATTCTATGAGACGTTAGGATGATTTTAACCAAAAATTAAAAAAATCTATCGAGCATATTTTTTTATTAAGCAAAAACCCACTAAATATTTACTAAAATCATTACTATTTTTTGGTTTTATTTTGTTTAATATACGTTATTAACATTAAACTGAAAAAAAAAAATAAAATTAATAATAAAAAACCCCGGGTGACACAATGAGTATTGCCTACGAATTATCTCCGTAACTATAATAAATAACTTTTGGAAATTTACAGAGCTTGTATGAACCGTAAATACCCCAGCATGGTCATTATTAAAAATATCACTTCCAGTCTAAGCGGAAATGATACCAACTTTTGAATAATAATAATATTAATAAAAATATTTATTGGATAAACCAAAGGGCTAACGACCGAGGTCTTTCTGCCCATAATTTACAATACATTGGTATTTACAATATTTTTATTAATACAATAAATTTTGTAAAAAAAGAAAAAAAAACTGTAATAATAATGATGATAAATAATGAAAAAATGTTTATTGAACTAAGGACTGGTAAAGTGGTAGAGAAGGGTGTCGTCTCTTAGGATTGTTTGTGGGATTATCATAGTTTAGTACTGTTTGTATCTTATTCATATTATCGTTGTTATCACTGAATTTTTTCCTTAGTCTTGAAAGTCTGTAACAAATTGGTTCTATACCAGTTTTTTCATATAAAAGGTTGTTGGACGGATTGTGTAGTGGGTTCGTGGGGTTCCTCATTTTTGTAATCGCTCTTAAAGCTTTCGTTTCGGTAACTTTAATTGTGTTTAGAGTAGTACGCCTAAGGTTGCATGTGAGAGGGACACTGTACTCTAGGAGTGGTCTACATATTGATGCATAAATAGTGGAGGCTGTCGAAGTACTAATGCCCTGATCTTTATATGTGAGAGAACGAAAGTATTTGGCTCCCTGGATAGTTTTGTTTTTGATTTTCTGGTAGTGTGTATTTAAGTTGAGATTGCTGTCCAGTTCTATTCCCAAATATTTAGCTGTGGGAGATGGATGGATGTTGGTGATGTGATTTTGATTTTGTGGTGAAAGATTATGAATTGTGTTTTTAAAGGATTTAATAGAATTCCGGTCTAAGCGGAAGTGATACCAACTTTTGATTTTTAAATGGAACTCAATATATTTGCTTACATTTTTAGATGCGTATTAAAATTATCTTTTCGTTGATATATCACAAGTCGATATTTGCGTTAAATATGGCGCCACAGGAGCCATTTTTCATAAAAACAATATGACTTTTTAGTAGTAGGTTAAGAATTCACTGTTCATGTGAAACTGATTTTCTTTTGTTTTTATAAAAATGGCGTTATTTTAAAGTTTTTTTTTTTAAACCATCAACTTTAACGCCATTTTGTGCTAATTTCTTTAAAGGAAACGACATATTTTTTATTTGGCTAGATTAAAAATACAGGTATACTCTACAAGAAAAAAGTACACTCTAATAGGGTTGGCCATTTTCCCCGAAAAGGCCAAAGCTATTAGAGTATTTGTACGTTTTTCTTGTAGAGTATACCTGAGTTTTTAATTTAGTAAAATCAAAAATATGTAGTTTGGACACAAAATGGCGTAAAAGTTGATGATTAAAAAAAAACTTTAAAATAACGCAATTTTCATAAAAAAAGAAAATCAGTTTCAGATGAACAGTAAATTCTTAGCCTACTATTAAAAGATATAAAATATCAAGTTTCAGAAATATTCCAATATAAACGTCTTAGGACCGCCATGTTGTTTTTATGAAAAATGGCTCCTGTTTATCAATGAAAAGAAAATTTAAAGATGAATCTAAAAATGTAAGCAAATATATAGGGTTCCATTTAAAAATCAAAAGTTGGTATCACTTCCGCTTAGACCGGAAGTGATATTTTTTATAATGACCATGCCAAAATGGGGGTATTAACGGTTCAACAAGCTCTGTAAATTTCAAAAAATTATCTAAGATAACTTATCTTTTATAGTTACGGAGATAATTCGTAGGCAATACTTCTTGTGTCAACCGGTATAATGGCTTTTTTATTATTAATTTTATTTTTTTATGAAGATTACTTTGCAGTTAACGTATATTAAATAAAATAAAACAAAAAAATTATAATGATTTGAGTAAATATTTAGTGAATAGTCAAATACAAGGTAAGTGTCCAACATACGGGGTTTTTGCTTAATAAAACAAAAAAAAATTGCTCGATAGATTTTTTAAATTTTTAAAATCATCCTAAGGTCTCATAGAATCGACGTATAGAAACAGAAATGGGGTAATTTGAGGTTGATTTAAACCGCCGCACCACGTCTAGTTTTAGCACTTGGCTCATTTTTGACAAAAATAATTAAGAATTTTTTTTTTATCAAAAGTTATGTTTTAAGTTTAAGTTTTGAAATTTTGATAATATCTATCACCGTTAACGAGAAATTGGCAAAAAACTGTTTTCTAATTTTACCTTTACTATAACTGATCTAACAAGCGGGGGCATCGTTAGTCTGTGGAAATACCATACCGGGTGAGTTTTATTTATGTCCACCCCCAAAATTAAGAGTAATCTTCATTCGATAAAAATGAAACTTGGGTGATTTATATAATATTACATTGGCTATAATTTTTTTTTGTTTCACTTCCAGTTTCGCCGGAAGTGGCATAAATATGTATTTTTTAATGGAACACCCTGTATTTTTTTATATTTTTGAATTCAGCCGATAATTCTATGTATATATAAACTTGATTGTTTTTTTTTACTTTTTTTTCGTATTTATTTTTATCGTATTTTTTTATACGAGATACACATAATATACCTTATTTTAACTTACTTAAGCTTAATATAATATAAAACTAATATTAAAATAAAAATTTGATCAGTAACAGCGGGTTTTGCCCTGAACTCCTATTTTTTTGTCCCAGTAAAACTGTACTACATTACATGTTACATATTTGTTTAGCCTCGTACTATGCCACTTAATTAAGCAACTTAAATACTTAAAACTTAAAATGATTTGATTTTGGCGATACAATGTGTATAGACACTTTTTTTTCTTAAGAAATTTTCAATTTATTTGTATATGTCAAATGAGTTAATTAATTTATTAGATATTAGTGAGATCAAGATAACTGTATGTGAGAAGCTGGGTGAGTGTATAGAGGGAAACCAAATTATTACGTGCTACCTTTGACTACAACAAAACTAGCACTGGTATTCTTGCCTCAATAAGGCTTCCCTCTATTGATGTTGATAAATATACCGAGAATTTTTATTTTTGGGTGATATAAATATTAATTTAGAGAAGCCACAAAACACTGAGTTTAATGAGTACCTTGATAAACTTAACAAAAACGGCTACGAATCATATATAAACGAAATAACTCGAAGTCGATCTAAGTTGAGGGGCTGACCGCGTCTGAAATTTGTACAAAAGAGTTCCTTTTTGCAAAGAGTTCCTCGGAGTTCCTCGGAGTTCCTCCAGAGTTCCTTGGGAGTTCCTCCTGTGTTCCTTAAGAGTTCCTCTCTGGAAGGGGTAATTTTTAGCAAATAAGCCGTAGAAATTACAGCTGTGCAAGCACTACTGCCAATAAGGCACCCTCAAAAAAAAAAGCTTTGTCCCTGACGGTTTCAACCAAACTTGGCGCCCCTACAAAAGAAGAAGTTGGCGCCCAAAAAAATACCTTCATAAAAAAAGCTTTGTACCTGACGGTTGCTACCAAACTTGACGCCCCTTCAAATAAAAAATGGCGCCCCCGATTAACCTTCACGAAAAAAAGCTTTGTCCTGACGGATTCTACCAAGCTTGGCGCCCAAAACAAAAATTGGCGCCCCAAAATTACCTTTAGGAAAAAAAAAAAGCTTTGTCCCTGACGGTTTCTACCAAACTTGGCGCCCCTTCAAAAAAAAAAACAAAAATTGGCGCCCCAAAATTACCTTCAGGAAAAAATCTTTCTCCCTGACGGTTTCTACCAAACTTGACGCCCTTTCGAAACAAAAATTGGCGCCCCAAAACAAATACCTTCAGGAAAAAAGCTTTGTTTTTTGTTTATCCCTGACGGTTTCTACCAAACTTGACGACCTTCAAAAAAAAAAAAAAATTGGCGCCCAAAGGTAGGATGTTTTGATAGGGTGTTTGTAACGGCTCATCTAGTTTGAAAATAAAAACGTTAATACACATGGGTAATAAATAATAATTGTTTCTGACCGCGTCTGAAATTTGTACAAAAGAGTTCCTTTTTGCAAATAGTTCCTCCTTTTTGCAAAAAGTTCACCAGAGTTCCTCCTTTTTGCAAAGAGTTCCTCGGAGTTCCTTCAGAGTGTGTCGGAGTTCCTCCAGAGTTCCTCCTGAGTTCCTTTGGCTTGTACAAAAGATTTCCTCGCGGTCAGCCCCTCGATCTAAGTCTATCATAGATCACATATTTGTTCGTAATAAATCATCATTTAAAATAGACTCAGCTGTTGTTTATTCTACTTTAAGTGATCACTATAGTACAGTTTTAGCAATTCTTTCTGATAATCCCGATTCTAATTGTAATCCCTCTACTTTACAAACTGTTATAAATTACAAAAAACTCAACGACAACAATTTGAATTTTGTGCGGAAGTATTAAATAAAAACAATAGTCAAGAAGCATTGAATATTTTCATTCAAAAAATCGATAATTTTATTTTAAGTCCTTCTAAAAAAAATATTTTTTCTAAAAACGACTCTAAGAAACTAAAACCTTGGATCACCCAAGATCTTATCAACGCTATTCGCCATAGAGATAAACTTAAAAAAGAAACTCTAAAAAACAAAAATGTGTAGCTAAGTGACGAATTCAGGGCATATAGAAACTATGTCAAAAGTTTAATAAAATCGACAAAAAATAATTATTATAAAAACAAGTTTACAAAGGTAACCAAAAAAAGGTCTGGGAATTTATAAACACTGCGACCAATACATGTAAACGTAAAAAAGATATATCAAACATATCTGAGTAATTCCACGTCAACTAGTCCGTCGATCCGGAACTCATCTCTCCGATTTTGCTGAAATGTTGCATGTCCCCATAACTTAGTATTTAGTATTAGGGTGGGTCAGATCTCGTCAAAATAATGCCATAAGTTCATATAAAATTTTTGTCTACGGCCCCCTACTCTGAGATATTTGCCCCCAAGATGAAATAGAAAAATTATTTTTTTGGATTACTTTTTTACACTTTTTAATATTAGTTGACAATTTTTTTTTGAGTTGTTTAAGAAAATTAATGCGCATTGAATAATTTTAACAGAAGGTTTAAAAGTTATTAGAAAAGTCAGGGGCAGACTTCAGTTATGGTTCCAAACTCCTAAATTATTTTAGGGGTACAAATTTTAGACTTTAAATTACATTTGTACATTCTGTGAGCAATTTTGATCACACAAATATAAAAATATTTTTTTTACGGTCCTCCTGCCTTAGAATTAAAAAAGTGCCTTTTTCTCGGAAACGCTTCATGTTATCGAATTTTGTGTGGAGTACTTTTTTGATCAAAATTACTCACAGAATATAAAAAAAGTAATCAAATGTCTAAAATTTGTAACCCTATAAAACTTACGCGTTTGCAACCATAACGGAAGCCCGCCCCTGACTTTTATGATAATTACGGAACTTCAGTAGAAATCGCGCATTAATTTTCTTAAATCTAGATTCTCAAAATCTATTTTGACGAGATCTAATTAACCTTAAGATATTATGGAAACATTCTGGGACATCCTGTATAGGGTGCTCCTATATTTTTGGTACACCCTGTATATTGTTACTTTTCATTAAATAAGTAATCAAATTAATAATATTATGCAATGGATTTAGTTTCTTCATTAAATTCCTTACAGAGCTCATTTTTTGTAGTTAAAAATAAAAAAAAAAAAATAGGGTATGGTCGGACATTATGGGTCATATCTCTCACAAATATGTTATTTGAGTCGAAATATTTTATATAAAGAAATTGCACTGCTCTACTACAGAATTTTCACAATCAATGAGAAAATCCCTAACAAAATGTCATATAGCTGCTATTTCACGCTTTTTTGCGATCATCAGTGAGCATATATTGGTATTGTGGCTTTCGCACTGACTGCTGAAAATTTTAAATACTTATTAAAAATAAGTATAACTGTATCGAGAGCGTACAAATTGGTTATACTTATTTTTAATAAGTATTTAAAATTTTCAACAGTCAGTGCGAAAGCCACCATACCAATATATGCTCACTGATGATCGCAAAAAAGCGTGAAATAGCAGCTATATGACATTTTCGTAGGGATTTTCTCATTGATTGTGAAAATTCTGTAGTAGAGCAGTGCAATTTCTTTATAGATTTTAATAGTTTGCCGTCTATAAGGCACTAAACTTTATTTTCATTTATAATTTGATTTGCCAGGTCGGTACTAGGTGCTGGCTTCGAGACAAAAAATTTTGTCCGCCTGTGTTTCTAGATATAGATAATTCTTATCAGATTACAGGTCTGCCAACATCTAATGTGTAGTACTTTTGTGCAAACATTAGATGGCGCCACCAATTTGTACGCTCTCGATACAGTTATACTTATTTTTAATAAGTATTTAAAATTTTCAACAGTCAGTGCGAAAGCCACCATACCAATATATGCTCACTGATGATCGCAAAAAAGCGTGAAATAGCAGCTATATGACATTTTGGTAGGGATTTTCTCATTGATTGTGAAAATTCTGTAGTAGAGCAGTGCAATTTCTTTATAGATTTTAATAGTTTGCCGTCTATAAGGCACTAAACTTTATTTTCATTGAAATATTTTATAGGTACAAACTACCACTATTTACTCGTAGTAAATAGTAAAAAAAAATAAAAAAATCGAAGATAAACTATTTTGGGGATACAAATATAAACTTCCCGAATTGGCATGGCGGTCTGCCATCTTGGAAATGTCAGAATGGGCAAAATGGGTTTTCTAGACCATAATTTGATTCTCTTTATAAATCAATATGAATAAAGTCTATATCTTCAATAGAAGTTAAGTTATTACGAATTTATTACATGGCTGTTTTCTGATTTTAAAAAAGGCAAAAAATGACCCACCCTAATATCTCGGCAACCAACTATTTTTTTGCAAAACGCCATTAATGCAGTTAAATAAACACTGTTATGGGGGCATGCAAAATTTTAGCAAAATCGGAGAGATGAGTTTCGGATCGAGGGGCTAGTTAACGTGGAATTACTCATCTATTAAAAGTCAACAAGGAACAACGTAGAAAAAGCGAATATTTTTAACAAATATTTTATTAATAATGGGGAGGTTAGGGCTGAAAAGATTCAGAATAGTGATATGCTTGGAGATGACATTTATGAAAGAAAAAGAGTTGAGCAATCAATTTTTTTGGATCCAATAACTGATGAGCCTATTAGTATAATCGGTAAACTTAAAAATAGATCGGCGCCGGGTCCAGACAATTTATCCAACTTTTTAATAAAAAGAATACATACTTTTATTTCAGAACCCCTACTCCACATAATAAACTTAATTTAATAACAGGTTCCTCGTCAATGGAAAGAATCCACAGTAGTCCCTATATATAAAGTTGATCCCAACAATTACTTATATTACACAGCCCCACAAAAAAAAAGGTCGAGATCCGTGAGACAGACAGGTATTCCTATGTATTTTTCGACGCTGAATCTGAAAAGACCCTAGACGTCTGGAATTCACCCCTGGCCCAAAAACTACCCCTGAGAAGGGTTGGAAAATTGAGTTTCGGATGCCAGATGCTCGACCATAGTATACCTATGTTTTTTTCGTCGCTGAATCCGAATTTGAGGTCAAAAAAATGTCTACACCTCTGGAATCCACCCCGGGGCCCAAAAACTACCCCCAAGAAAGGGTGGAAAATTGAGTTTCGCATGCCAGATGCTCAACCATGGTATTCCTATGTATTTTTCGACGCTGAATCCGAATTTGAGGTCAAAAAAATTTCTACACCCCTGGAGTTCATCCCTGTGCCCAAAAACTACCCCTGAGAAGATTTGGAAAATTGCGTTTCGGATGCCAGATGCTCAACCGTGGTGTTCCTTTGTATTTTTTCGACGCTGATTCCGGATACAAGATCTCTAAACGGGGATTCTCGCGGAAAAAGTAAGACCACGTCTGAACTGGCGGAGACTGGTGCTTTGCAACTTCAATCGTTTTCCGTCCCAAGTTCAATTTTTCCCCTTTATTGGGGGTAACTTTGAGCCCGGAGGCGAATTCCAGGGAGTTTGGATTTTTTTACCTCGGATTGGATTCTGCGTTCAAAAATACGTAGGAATACCATGGTTGAGCATCTGGCACCTGAAACTCAATTCCCCACCCCTTCTCAGGGGTCCAAAATGATCAAAATTTGCGTTACGTAATACTTAAACGTTCCCTTTCTTGGGGGTAGTTTTTGGGCCCGGGAATGAATTACAGGTGTGTACAAATTTTTTTGACCTCGAATTAGGATTCAGCGTCGAAAAATACATAGGTATACCATGGTTGGGCATCTGGCATCCGAAACTTAATTTTCCACCCCTTTTGGGTCCGGGGGTGAATTCCAGACGTCTAGGGTCTTTTCTGACTCCGGATTCAGATTCAGTGTCGAAAAATACATAGGAATATCATGTTCTATCTCACGGATCTCGACCTTTTTTTTTGGGGCTATGTTACTGATAATCTTAATTCTGATAAAAAATGCATAGCTATATTTTTAGATTTGGCTAAGGCCTTTGACACAGTGTCTCACAATAATCAGTTACATAGATATAACACCAGAGGTGGATATAAAATATGCTTAAAAACACCAAGGCGTGAACAATATAAAAAATCTCCATTATACGCGGGAGGTTATTTATATAACACAGCCCCACAAAAAAAAAAGTCTGGATCTCTAGACCAGACATGTGTATCCTTATGTATTTTTGCCCGCTGAATCCGAATCCGAGGTCAGAAAAAGCCCTACACCCCAGGAATTGGCCCCAGAGGCCGAAAATGGCCGCTGAAAGGTGTGAAACGGGAATTCCGGCATGACGGATGCTCAGGGCAGGTTGAGATTGCATTCTCAAGGCAAAGTCGAATTAGTGGCTAACGGTGGTTAGATCCGACAGGCATCGCGGCCCCTGAGGCCGGAAAATGGGCCCTTGGGGCCCGAAAAATCGAGATTTTCACGTCGGGATCGCAGTACTTGGATTTTCTTGAAACTTCAAACTGCAGCTACGTAAAGAGGCTGGAACCTCTTCCAGGCCCATTGAAATTCACGCCCAGGGTCCGGAAAATGGGCCCTCAGGGCAGGAAAATCAAGATTTCCACGTCGTCATCACGGCATTGACGTTTCTATGGACTTTTGAGTGCCGTGATGACGACGTGGAAATCTTGATTTTCCCGCCCTGAGGGCCCGTTTTTCGGACCCTGGGTGTGAATTTCAATGGGCCTGGAAGAGGTTCCAGCCTCTTTACGTTGCTGCAGTTTGAAGTTATAAGAAAATCGAAGTGCTGCGATCCCGACGTGAAAATCTCGATTTTTCGGCCCCCAGGGGCCCATTTTCCGGCCTCAGGGGCCGCGATGCCTGTCGGATCTAAGCTCGGTTACCCACTAATTCGACTTTGCCTTGAGAATGCAATCTCAACCTGCCCTGAGCATCCGTCATGCCGGAATTCCCGTTTCACACCTTTCAGCGGCCATTTTCGGCCTCTGGGGCCAATTCCTGGGGTGTAGGGCTTTTTCTGACCTCGGATTCGGATTCAGCGGGCCAAAATACATAAGGATACACATGTCTGGTCTAGAGATCCGGACTTTTTTTTTTGTGGGGCTGTGTAATCTATTACCTGATAAGATAAAACAAATACAAAAAAATAACAATTTTTAAAAATAATTTAAAAAAAAATCTTATTTCAAAGTGTTTTTATTCGTTGGACTGTTATATTAATAATAAAGAAACTCCTATAATATAATTTTATTTTTTTTTTGTCTGTTAATTTATTCATTGTTATATGCTATGTAATTATTGTGGACCTATTTTATTCATATGAGCTGTTATGCTTTTTTTTATTTATATTTATTTATATTTTTTATTTATATTTTTTTATTTATACTTGTCATTTTAATTGTACTTATTATCTTTATTGTTTGTCTGTCCTATTTTTTATATGTATTGTTTGCTATTCATTTATTTATTTTAGATATAAGAAATACTGACTTGTCGATATGTAATATTACATCTTTAAAGACCAATAAACGAACTGAACTGAACTGAACAATAAGCTTCTTGATAGGCTGTATGGCCTTGGGATCAGAGGGATTGCACCTGCTCAAAAAATATTTAACAAACAGATTTTAAAGGGTAAAGATAGGTGATAAATTTAGATGTAAAACTAAGATTATTATAGGAGTACCTCAGGGGACTGTACTCGGACCGATTTTGTTTTTAATTTACATAAATTCCTTGGCCAGTACTAAAGAGTTTGGTGGTCACCTTGGGTCTTTTGATACGATACTGAGTACTCTACAAGTATTTTTTCGATATTTTTCTTATATAAAAAATTATGATTTACGTCGAAGATGAAGCAAGTAAAAAGAAGGTAAATTAGTGTATCTCGTTTTTATATGATAAAAATGAAAACAAAAAAAAGGTAAAAAAATCAATTAAGTTTTTATACATAGAATTTCGGCTGAATTCAAAAATGTAAGAAATTACGGCGAAACCGGAAGTGAAAGTAAAAAATTAAATCCGCCATTTTATAGCTAATGTAAAATTATATAAATCATCCAAGTTTCGTTTTTATCGAATAAAGATTAATCTTAATTTTGGGGGTGGACATATAACAAATAAAACTCACGCGGTAGAACTAAAGAGTTGAATACCTATAGTTCTACGCATATATCATGGTTTTTCTGAACATCGTTGCCCCCTCTAGAATTTTACTCTACAAAAAAGGTATTATTTTAAGGAAAATATATATTTTTAGCAATTTTTTTTAAGCAATTTTGTTTTACCAAGTTTTTTTACCTCATTTGTTTTCCAGTTATAGCACGTCAAAGTTGCAGAACTGCAAAAATAGCCATATTTTAAAAGCTAATGAAGTAAAAAAAACCTTAAAATAACAAAATTGTTTTTAAAAAATAGCTTTTTATATACTGGGTGATTCACGGTACACAGATCAGACGGTTTGTGGCGTTATAAAAAATATATCAAAATGAAAATTTTACCAGTTAATATAGACTTAATTATCTACAGTTGACTCCAAACAACTTCTCAACTCTTTTTTTGTTTTTGAGTTAAAGCTCCACACAAGCATTTTTTTGCACGTAAAAACATTTTTAAATGCCAAAATTTAAAAGAATTGCGATTTTTCTTTATCATTTAATAGTTTTTTTTTCTAAAAACATTATTTTTCAAGTAAATTTTTAATTAAAAAAAAAACTTAAAAAATGGAATTTGTATTTTGGAGTGACCCCGCCATCGTAAAAAGTAGTATGCTTTGAAATTCAAATGAAAAGTTTGTATGTCATTCATGATGTAACTAAATGTCAAATGTAATATTCAAATGTAATTATGTAACATAATACAATTAAAAAGCAAGTTTTTATAAAACCTTATGAAGAACTTATAATAAAAGTTAATTGGTTTGCCATTTTTAAAACAATTTTTAAATTATAAGAAAATATGGATAGTTTTGGATGTTTTCAAAGTTTGTGGTTTGATTAAAAAAAAAAGTTGAATTCAGCACAATGTGAATGCTATGGTACGAAAATGGTGAAAACTAAAGTGAAAATTGAATACTGTGTTATGTAGTATTTTATCGAAACATGACACGAAATTCAAGATAAAAATAAAATAGTGATTTTTTGTCACTTAATTTTTATTATAATTTTACTTAGCAATTATTAAATTTTAGTAAAATAGAGCGATATCTTTTACAACAAAACCAAAATGCTACTTTTATCTTGTATCCTCACGTTTAAAAATGAGCGTGTTGCAAAAGCGATTACTCCTCTGTATAAAATGTTACCTCTTATTTTAATACATGTAAATAAGACAATAAAATGAACATTATTAATATAGTTACTTGAGTTTTTTGAGTTTTTTTTTCAAATTTGTCAGTTTTCATTTAGTCAATATAGCGACTTACCACTAGTCCCAGACTAGCCAGATATTAATTTTATTCCAGTTTTGAATGTCAGATTGATTATTTTATTATTATGATTTCCTTAGAATTAAAAAAAAATCCTTCTCTATGGAGAATGTGGGCGTAATTAAAGAGAGACCACAAGAAGAATAAGAGGAAAATTTTCCGAAGAAAACTTTTGTTACTCTAACATAAGAAGAGTTGTAAATTTATTTTTGGACACTGGAGGCGTCAGTGAGTTGAAAAAAGTTTGCGAAAGTCCTGTGACAAAAAACAAGACATCATAAACCTTATTCGGCAAGCTGTTGATAATGACCCCCACACGTCTACAAGGATAATTGCTAGGGAAAACAATTTATCACAAGCATCGGTTAGTCGGGTTATTAAATTAAATCTAAATTACATCCATATAAATTATGTCTAAATCAAGTATTGCATGGAAGAGATTTTGAAAATAGGGTATTGTTTTGCGATGGACTTTTGGAATTTATAGGGGACGAGTCCAAAAGTCCAAACGAGGACTTTACTACACAAATTTTTGTTTAGTTTTAAAAGTAATGGAGTTATCAACAGACATAATATGCATTACTGGGCAGCTGAAAATCCGCATCGAAATTACTCACAGAATATAAAAAAAGTAATCAAATGTCTAAAATTTGTAACCCTATAAAACTTACGCGTTTGCAACCATAACGGAAGTCCGCCCCTGACTTTTCTTCTTTTTTTTTACGGAACTTCTGTAGAATTCATTAGATGCCCATTAATTTTCTTAAACAACTCAAAAAAATTGTCAATAAATATTAAAAATTAAAAAGTTATCAACAAAAAAATGTTTCTATTTCATCTTGGGGGCGAATATCTCAGAGTAGGGGGGCCGTAGCCAAAAATTTTATATAAACTTGTGGCATTATTTTGACGAGATCTAATTAACCTTAAGATACTTTGGAAACATTCTGGGACATCCTGCATTGGGTGCTCCTATATTTTTGGTACACCCTGTATATTGTTAATGAAGACACTTTTCATTAAATAAGTAATCAAATTAATAATATTGTGCAATGGATTTAGTTTCTTCATTAAATTCCTTACGAGAAAAAAAAAATAAAAAAAATCGAAGATAAACTATTTTGGGGATACAAATATAAACTTCCCGAATTGGCATGGCGGTCTGCCAACTTGGAAATGTCAGAATGGGTAAAATGGTTTTTCTAGACCATAATTTAATTCTCTTTATAAATCAATACGAATAAAGTCTATATCTTCAATAGAAGTTAAGTTATTACGAATTTATTACATGGTTGTTTTCTGATTTTAAAAAAGGCAAAAAATGACTCAGCCTAATATCTCGGCAACCAACTATTTTTTTGCAAAACGCCATTAATGGAGTTAAATAAACACTGTTATGGGGAAATGCAAAATTTCAGCAAAATCGGAGAGATGAGTTTCGGATCGAGGGGCTAGTTAACGTGGAATTACTCATCTATTAAAAACGGTGTTAAGTCAACAAGGGACAACGTAGAAAAAGCGAATATTTTTAACAAATATTTTATTAATATTGGGGAAGTTATGGCTGAAAAGATTCAGAATAGTGATATGCTTGGAGATGACATTTATGAAAGAAAAAGAGTTCAATCAATTTTTTTGGATCCAATAACTGATGAGCTTATTAGCATAATCGGTAAACTTAAAAATAGATCGGCGCCGGGTCCAGACAATTTATCCAACTTTTTAATAAAAAGAATACATACTTTTATTTCAGAACCCCTAATCCACATAATAAACTTAATTTAATAACAGGTTCCTCGTCAATGGAAAGAATCCACACTAGTCCCTATATATAAAGCGGGTGATCCCACTGATCCCAACAATTACAGGCGGCGTAATCCATTGAGAACCATCCAATTTTGAATTATTTGGGCGCTCGACCAGTTCCAAATTAATTATTTTTTTTTGTGTTGTTAAACCTATATATGTGTACTTCAAAACCAGTCTTATTTTATTTTTACATTACTTTGGTTAGGCGTGGTACCCCTCTGAAGTTTGCATTTTATTGATTTTTGCATGTTGCGGAAATTTAAATTTCTCAGTTATTAAATAAGCTAGCGATATGAAACGAAAACACTTTTTTTAGCATATAATAGGCTATATTTTTTTTTGAATGACTTGTTTCTAATTAAAATCAAAATAGGTGAACATTGTATCTGAAAATTGGTATAAAATTTAATAAAATGATGATTTTTAAATTTTAATATTTTCGTAGAGGGTTGATTTAAGGGGGTGATTTTTTTTG
Source organism: Brachypterus glaber (assembly GCA_958510825.1). Classification (NCBI taxonomy): domain Eukaryota; kingdom Metazoa; phylum Arthropoda; class Insecta; order Coleoptera; family Kateretidae; genus Brachypterus; species Brachypterus glaber. The sequence goes on from OY294045.1 coordinate 36,013,675, forward strand.
TAGTAAGTAGGGACTTATAAGTACTATACACTGTTAAAGTTTATTTTTTTTATAAAGCTTCGAAAATATTACTTTTACCAAATTATTCAATATTTGAGCCTTAATTTCTCAGGGGTAAGTAAATTTAAAAATTTGAAATTTTTACAGGTAAGAGCTCTTTATGTTAGCATTCCATAAAAAAAAATTAGAGATGTGTTTTGCCTCAAAGTGCAAATATAATTGAAACAAAATAGGTTAAAAGTCCAAATAATATATTATTTTTATTTATGTATATTTATTAATAGTACGTAAAAATGTTATTTAATATATATTTTCTTTTATGTTGGTTTTTATGTACTTTTTTGGCTTTTTGTCATTGTTTGTTTTTGGGTTTTTTTCTAAAGCTGTGCTGTCTTCTTAACTTTTTGTTTTTTCTTAGCCTCTCGTTTCTTTAATTCAAGTTTTTTTTGCAACTTGTTTTATCTTTGCCAGGAGTTTTTTTATGATATTCACAAATTGAGACAACATCTTTATTTACGCTCCATTTTATCAAAATTTGATCTTCACTACTTTAATCAATAATAGATTTAATTGTTTTTTTTGTATTTTTCCATACATTCTTATGACATTCTTCTTCTATATATTTTCCAATAGAGAACTCCATAATTAAACATACACCTTTAAAAGTTTTGCTTAAACTAAATTAGTCCTTTAAAAGCTTTTGTATTTATATCTGTATAATTTTTTTTTTAAATAGATTACTCAGGGAGCCGGAGTTATTATCCCATTCATTCGTAGGTAGGATTGTCGTTTATTTCTATACACGGTGAATTTGAAATAGGGTCGGAAATTTTAACAGATGGTTTTACATCATAAAAAATGACAAAAAGTTCCTATAAACATATGTCTAAAAATGCGTCATAAGGGAGCTACGCCCCTTTGAAAGTGGCTAAAAAAATCGGTTTTTATTTAATAACTCAGGACCCTTTGAGATATATTAACGAGGTTTTGCACGTGAATTAATCCTAATAAGGCCCATCTTTGTATGTAATTTTCACGTACTTATTTAAACCAGGGGTGTGCTAAACGGGGGGGCTTATCAGTTTTTTGCCCCAAACATTTTTCTGTGTAACTTTTTTGCAGTTTTATTTTTGAAATATGATTCCCCAGGTCAAAATACATAAAAAGGTACTCTTGTTGTAATACTGTAGGATTAACCGTTTTCGAGAAAAATTCAATTGAAGGTGAAATTCCACGGTTCGAGGACGAAAAATTAAATACTAAAATGTTGAAAACCAAAAAATTTTAATGATGCAGGGCGAATGTACATTAAAAACTAAGAAAAAAACCTCATATACAGGTACTTCCAAAAATGAATCCTAATGGAGCTATGGTCTCCTAAATAAGCACCATTTTTAAAGGGCTATGGTAGCTTTAAAAGCGTTTTTTCGACCTACATGTATGGAAACTTTTTTTCTTAGCTTTTGATGTAGAATAACATTGCATCATTAAAATTTTGGTTTTCGACATTTTAGTATTTAATTTTTCGTCCTCGAACAGTGAAATTTCACCTTCAAATTAACTTTTCTCGAAAACGGTTAATCCTACATATTACAACAAGAGTACCTTTTTTATGTATTTTTAAAAATAAAATTGCAAAAAAGTTACACAGAAAAAAGTTTGGGACAAAAAACTGATAAGGACCCCCCGTTTCGCACACCCCTGGTTTAAATAAGTACGTGAAAATTACATACAAAGATGGGCCTTATTAGGATTAATTCACGTGCAAAACCTCGTTAATATATCTCAAAGGGTTCCTGAGTTATTAAATAAAAACCGATTTTTTTAGCCACTTTCAAAGGGGCGTAGCTCCCTTATGACGCATTTTTAGACATATGTTTATAGGAACTTTTGTCATTTTTTATCATGTAGAATCACCTGTTAAAATTTCCGACCCTATTTCAAATACACCCTGTATAAAATTATTCTTTTATGAAGATTAACGCTTATTACATGTTAAAATCTGTAATTATAATACAATATAGTCATTACATTTATGTATGATAAATATAATTTTTGTCAAATAAGTATATAATCCCATATGGGATTATATATGGGATTACTATGTAGTATGTAAGATAATAAAAATTAATAAATTTCGGTGATATGTGTTTTCATATAATTTTAATTTAAGGCAAAACACATTCTTGAATTTTTTTTATGTATTGCTAACATATAGAGCTCTTATGTGTAAAAATTTCAGATTTTTAAATTTAGTTACCCCTGAGATATTGAGGCTCAAATATTGAATAATTTGGTAAAAGTAGTATTTTTGAAGCTTTATAAAAAAATATTACGTAAATATTTTGGTTTGAAATTTTAACAGTGTATAGTAATTATAGGTCCCTATTTACAAAAAAAAATACACCCCTTCAATTCAACCCCCTAAGAAAATATTAAAATTTAAAAATCGTCATTTTATTAAATTTTATATCAAATTTCGGATACAATTTTCACCTATTTTGATTTTATTTAGAAAAAGGTATTTCAAACAAAAAATATAGCCCATCGTATGCTTAAAAAAGAATTTTTGTTTCATATCGCTAGCTCATTTAATAACTGAGAAATTTAAATTTCCCCAACATGCAAAAATTAAAAAAAAGCAAAGTTTATAGGGTGGCCAACCCCAACTGAAGCAAAATAAAAATATTCTAACATTGGTTTTGAAGTATACATATATAGGGTAAACAACAGGCAAAATAATAGGGTCGGTCAAGTTAGCCCCCCCCCAGTTAAAACTTAGGGTCGAAAAATACATAGGTAGTTTGCACACAACTTGCACAACCTTGCACAACCAAAAAAAAAAGCTTGCGCACTAACCATTGGTTAATTATATGAAAAAAACCGTGGGGGGGGCTAACTTGACCTTAGCCCCCCCCCAGTAAAAAAGTTAAAATTTTTTCACTACAATCTATAGTAAATAGCTTGCACAAGCTTGCACAACCAAAATAAAAGTTTGCGCACCCTTAACAAGAGCGGTGAGGAGTAAATAATGTTTACCGTCAGCCCCCCCCCAGAACTAAAATTGACCGAGAAATGTTGTAGTATGTTAAAAAAAAGCTTGCACAACCTTGCCACACCAAAATAAAAGCTTGCGCACCCTAACAAGAGCGGTGAGGGGTAAATAATGTTTACCGTCAGCCCCCCCAGAACTAAAATTGACCGAGAAATGTTGTAGTATGTTAAAAAAAAGCTTGCACAACCTTGCACAACCAAAATAAAAGCTTGCGCACCCTTAACAAGAGCGGTGAGGGGTAAATAATGTTTACCGTCAGCCCTCCCAGAACTAAAATTGACCGAGGAAATGTTGTAGTATGTTAAAAAAAAGCTTGCACAACCTTGCACAACCAAAATAAAAGCTTGCGCACCATTACTAAGAGCGGTGAGGGGTAAATAATGTTTACCGTCAGCCCCCCCAGAACTAAAATTGACCGAAAAATGTTGTAGTATGTTAAAAAAAGCTTGCACAACCTTGCACAACCAAAATAAAAGCTTGCGCACCCTTAACAGAGCGTTGAGGGGTAAATAATGTTTACCGTCAGCCCCCCCCCCAGAACTAAAATTGACCGAAAAATGTTGTAGTATGTTAAAAAAAAAGCTTGCACAGGAACCTTTTCAGATACAGAAACGGGGTTTTGCATGTAAACTAAACTTAATAAGGCCCATCTTCGTATATTATTTTCAGGTACTTATTTTAAACCACGAACGTGCGAAACGGGGGGCCTTATTCGTTTTTGCCCCTAAATTTTTTCTGTGTAATTTTTTTGTCAGGTCAATATACATATAAAGGTGCTCTTGTTGTAATACTGTAGGATTAACCGTTTTCTGCCCCCCTGAGGGGCGGGGGTAGTTTTCTTGAAAATTGATATATTCGGGTTTTTGAGGTCGCTAAAGCAGAATCTTAAAATATTTTTTTTCTAAATACACCCCTGAGGGGCGGGGGGTAGTTATCGTAAAATTGGTATATTGGGGTTTTCAAGGTTGCTAAAATTGAATCTGATAATATTTCACGCGCGAAGGGTGAAAAATGGGAAAGCTCTTTTACTGGGCAGTGTATTTTTTATCTTCAACAACCAAATAAATAAAATAAATTTTATTAGAAAGAACTTTTTAATAAAAAAACTTTTAAGTCACTAAAAAAAATAAATTAAGTACCTACCCACTGCCGCCAACAAATTATTGATTTACGTAAAAAAAGTATTGTAGGTTACTTAAAAAGTGCATTTGCTTTTATTTTATACTACAACATTTTTTGGTCAATTTTAGTTCTGGGGGGGCTGACGGTAAACAGTATTTACCACTCACCCCTCTTGTTAAGGGTGCGCAAGGTTTTTATTTGGTTGTGCAAGGTTGTGCAAGCTTTTTTTTAATATACTACAACATTTTTTTGTTAATTTTAGTTCTGGTGGGGCTGACCGTAAACATAATTTACTCCCCACTGCTCTTGTTCAGGGTGCTCAAGCTTTTATTTTGGTTGTGCAAGCTTTTTTTAATATACTGCAATAGTTTTTAGACAAATTAGTTCTGGGGGGGCTGATGGTAAACATTATTTACCCCTCACCGCTCTTGTTAAGGGTGCGCAAGCTTTTATTTTAGTTGTGCAAGGTTGTTCAAGCTTTTTTTTTAACATACTACAACATTTTTCGGTCAATTTTAGTTCTGGGGGGGGGGGCTGACGGTAAACATTATTTACCCCTCACCGCTCTTGTTAAGGGTGCGCAAGCTTTTATTTTGGTTGTGCAAGGTTGTGCAAGATTTTTTTTAACATACTACAACATTTTTCGGTCAATTTTAGTTCTGGGGGTGCTGACGGTAAACATTATTTACCCCTCACCGCTATTGTTAGGGTGCGCAAGCTTTTATTTTGGTTGTGCAAGGTTGTGCAAGATTTTTTTTAACATACTTCAACATGTTTCGGTCAATTTTAGTTCTGGGGGGGGGGCTGACGGTAAACATTATTTACCCCTCACCGCTCTTGTTAAGGGTGCGCAAGCTTTTATTTTGGTTGTGCAAGCTTGTGCAAGCTATTTACTATTAGATTGTAGTGAAAAAATTTAACTTTTTTACTGGGGGGGGCTAAGGTCAAGTTAGCCCCCCCACGGTTTTTTTCATATAATTAACCAATGGTTAGTGCGCAAGATTTTTTTTGGTTGTGCAAGGTTGTGCAAGTTGTGTGCAAACTACCTATGAATTTTTCGACCCTAAGTTTTAACTGGGGGGGGCTAACTTGACCGACCCAAAATAATATTAAATTTGAAAATGGTCGATTCAATGGATTACACCAGGCCTATTTCATTAATTAGAAATTTTGAAAAAAAAATTGAGCACTTTGTCAAATATAGGTTGATAAAATTGTTTACCATGCATAAAATTTTAACAGATAGACATAAAATGAGTACCGGATATACTGGATCTTTTTACTTACTTAAAGTCCGTGAGACAGACCATGATATTCCTATGTTTTTTTGGACGCTGAATCTGAAAAGACCCTAGACGTCTGGAATTCACCCCCTGGCCCAAAAACTACCCTTAAAAGGGGTACCATGGTATTCCTATTTAAAAATGAAAAAGAAAAAAAAAGGTAAAAAAAAACAATTAGGTTTTTATACATAGAATTTCGGCTGAATTCAAAAATGTAAGAAATTACGGCGAAACCGGAATTGAAAGTAAAAAATTTAATCCGCCATTTTATAGCCAATGTAAAATTATATAAATCATCCAAGTTTCGTTTTTATCGAATGAAGATTAATCTTAATTTTGGGGGTGGACATAAATAAAACTGACGCGGTAGAATTAAAGAGTTGAATACCTATAGTTTTACGCATATATCATGGTTTTTCTGAACATCGTTGCCCCCTCTAGAATTTTACTCTACAAAAAAGGTATTATTTTAAGGAAAATATATATTTTTAGCAATTTTTTTTAAGCAATTTTGTTTTACCAAGTTTTTTTTACCTATTTGTTTTCGAGTTATAGCACGTCAAAGTTGCAGAACTGCAAAAATAGCCATATTTTAAAAACTAATGAAGTAAAAAAAACTTAAGATAACAAACTTGTTTTAAAAAAATAGCTTTTTATATACTGGGTGATTCACGGTACACAGATCAGACGGTTTGTGGGGTTATAAAAAATATATCAAAATGAAAATTTTACCGTTAATATAGACTTAATTATCTACAGTTGACTTCAAACAAGTTCTCAACCCTTTTTTGTTTTTAAGTTAAAGCTCCACACAAGCATTTTTTTGCACGTAACAACATTTTTAAATGCCAAAATTTAAAAGAATTGCGATTTTTCTTTATCATTTAATAGTTTTATTTTACTAAAAACATTATTTTTCAAGTAAATTTTTAATTAAAAAAAAAACTTAAAAAATGGAATTTGTATTTTGGAATGACCCCGCCATCGTAAAAAGTAGTATGCTTTGAAATTCAAATGAAAAAGTTTGTATGTCATTCATGATGTAACTAAATGTCAAATGTAATATTCAAATGTATCATACATAATTATGTAACATAATACAATTAAAAAGCAAGTTTTTATAAAACCTTATGAAGAACTTATAATAAAAGGTAATTGGTTTCCCATTTTTAAAACAATTTTTAAATTATAAGAAAATATGGATAGTTTAGGATGTTTTCAAAGTTTTTGGTTTGATTAAAAAAAAAAAAAATAAAAAAAAGTTGTATTCAGCACAATGTGAATGCTATGGTACGAAAATGGTGAAAACTAAGGTAAAAATTGAATACTGTTTTGTAGTATTTTATCGAAACATGACATGAAATTCAAGATAAAATAGTGATTTTTTGTCACTTAATTTTTATTATAATTTTACTTAGAAGAAAATTCAAAATTTAACTTTCGAAAAAAAATCAAAGTCATTCTTGATACAAAAAATTAGCATTGCATTACAGAGGGGAAACGCTGCATCGGTTCTCGGAACATTGCCGGATTCAGACCGTATGGACGAAATTTTTTATATTTTTTAATTTTATTTTGTTCGTTTTTAATTTTAATTTTATTGTTTAAGTTATATTTACCGTCTTAAATATATATTGAATGCGAAAAAAAAAAAAATTAAATTTTAGTAAAATAGAGCGATATCTTTTACAACAAAACTAAAATGCTACTTTTATCTTGTATTCTCACGTTTAAAAATGTGCGTGTTGCAAAAGCGATTGCTCCTCTGTATAAAATGTTACCTCTTATTCTAATACATGTAAATAAGACAATAAAATGAACATTATTAACATAGTTACTTGAATTTTTTGAGTTTTTTTTTTCAAATTTGTCAGTTTTCATTTAGTCAATATAGCGACACTAGTCCCAGACTAGCCAGATATCAATTTTATTCCAGTTTTGAATGTCAGATTGATTATTTTATTATTATGATTTCCTTAGAATTAAAAAAAAAATTCCTTCTCTATGGAGAATGTGGGCGTAATTTAAGAGAGACCACAAGAAGAATGAGAGGAAATTTTTCTGAAGGAAACTTTTGTTACTCTAACATAAGAAGAGTGGTAAATTTATTTTTGGACACTGGAGGCGTGAGGGAGTTGAAAAAAGTTTGCGAAAGTCCTGTGACAAAAAAACAAGACATCATAAAATCTCTGCTCCCGGGCCCGATGGAATAACGAACAAAACAATTAAAATAATTCATCAAAACATTCTCAACCCTTTATTGCATATTTTAAACCTAATTTTAAATACTGGCTGTATCCCTAAAGCCCTCAAGTGTTCCACCATTATTCCAATTTATAAATCAGGGGATAAGAAACTCGTAACCAATTATCGTCCTATTTCATTAATTAACAATTTTAGCAAAATCATGGAAAATGCATAAAATCTAGACTTGAAATTTTTTTGGAACAGTTTAATATTTTGTCTAATAAACAATTTGGTTTTAGAAAAAACCTAAATACTGAGGATGCAGTAATAGAGATGATAAAACTGGTTACGGGTGGATTAAACTCAAAAATGAAATGTCTAGTAATCTTTCTGGACTTGGCCAAGGCGTTCGATACTGTAGACCACGGAATACTGCTGCAGCGATTGGATAAACTGGGAGTTAGAGGGGCAGCTTTAAATCTACTAAAAAACTACTTAACTGACAGATATCAATGCGTCAGGATTAATAATGAATTTAGTGATTCTCTAAAGGTTACCAGAGGAGTCCCACAAGGGACTGTCCTGGGACCTATTTTGTTTTTGATTATTATTATTATTATTTGATTTAGATAAGAGTTGAGGTAAGACCTATTTTAACTCAAAAAGCAAAACTAATAACTTATTGAATAAGAGAAAATAAAACAGATAATAGAGAGATAATTAACTAACTAAATATTATTTAATCTATTGAGTCTATTTCTAAAATTGTTTATGGTGGGCGCATTCACCACACTAGGAGGAAGTGAGTTCCAAGTAGTAAACACTCTTTTGCTCAGGAAGAACTCTCTGTATCTAGTATGGTAGCGTTCATGAGTTAATTTGTAATCATGTCCCCGAAGATTACCAATATTAATACTAAAGATATTACTAAGATCCGTTGAATAGGTGCCATGTAGAATTCTATATGTTGTTATTAAGTCGCCTCTGGCCAGCCTGTCTAGTTGGGTAGGGAGATTCCACATTCGTAGTCTATCATTGTATTCGGGTCGGACTCTTCCATAGGGTAGTCTAGTAGCACTTCTCTGCACAGCCTAAATTTGATTTTTATCTCTTGCAAGAATAGGAAACCATACCGAACTACAATATTCTAAATTTTGGCGAACATATGTTTTATAAAGGCACAAAGCAGTTTCACTAGATGGCCTAGAAAAAACTTTTTTAAACAAAAATAACTTTCTTTTAGCCCTATTAGAGATATTAGTTATGTGATCCGACTAAGTTAGATCACTGTTAATAGTAACACCTAAGTCGGTTTGCTTATCTACTTTTTTTAAAGTTACATTATTTAATACATAATTCTTTTGTGGATTGTTTTTCCCGAGGTGTGATCTACATTAATTTTTTATAGAGCGTTAAGGATGTAAAAGATTGCTTAATCTCCTACGCCGACGACACTGCAGTTGTGTTCTGTGGTCGCAGTTGGGATAAAGTATATGAATTAGCCGAAAATGGGCTACAAAAAATTAAAGCGTGGATGGATGGTAGTCTTCTTAGTCTCAATATATCAAAAACTAAATTTATAACCTTTAGTTTAACAAATGTTGGTCAACCTGATAATTTTTTTCTATTTTCTATTCACACCGATAACTGTACAAAAAAAGGGTGTAACTGTCCTAAAGTTGAAAAGGTTGAATCAATTAAATATCTTGGAGTTATAGTAGACCAATATTTAAAATGGAAGACTCACACTGAGTATTTAATATTGAGACTTAGGAGACTACTACCCACATTCTACACTTTAAGGTCCATTCTTGACAGTAAAAACATACTACTTATATACGACGCCTTGGCCGAAAGCCTTATGAGATACTGTATATTAGTTTGGGGTGCTGCTTATGATGCAACGCTTGAGGGTTTAGAGATAACACAAAACTTAATTTTAAAAATAATGTTTTTTAAAGAACCCACTTTTCCCACTAATCAATTGTATTCCAGTTCAAAACTATTTTCATTAAAAAAAGTTTATATTTACAAGGTTTGTCTGTGGACCCTTAACTTAAATCTGTCAATATACCCCAATGTAACAATAACCAAATCCAGAAACGCATTCTTTTTCTTGGTCCAAAGGTATATAATTAATAATATCAGAATATATAAAGCTCTAACAATAAAAAAAAGGATTAAGTCAGAATTAAAAAAATACATCTTACAAAATAATGCTAAACATTTTCTTACCATAATTATTTAATTTTTGACTTAAAACTCTAAAAAGATCAGGTTTCCGATACTATTAATTTTCTTTTATTTTATTTGCTGTTTACTTATTTTTTGCGCTTTTTCAATTTTTTTTAAATCCTAATTTTTTTTTGATTGTGGAATCTAAAATGACGTGTCTTTTTTGCCCCGTTATATTTTAATCTTTAGAATAATATTATATTTTATTTTTATGTATACCCATAATTATAAATGTTAACCGATGCAACACAAACCTTAGGTTTAGGCAGCTTATATATAATCCCAATGTAAAAACTATTGTATACTTATTTAAATAAATTGAATTGAATAAACCTTATTCGGCAAGCTGTTGATAATGACCCCCACACGTCTACAAGGATAATTCTAGGGAAAACAATTTATCACAAGCATCGGTTAGTCGGGTTATTAAAAAATCTAAATTACATCCATATAAATTATGTCTAAATCAAGAATTGCATGGGAGGGATTTTAAAAATAGGGTTTTGTTTTGCGATGGACTTTTGGAATTTATAGGGGACGAGTCCAAAAGTCCAAACGAGGACTTTACTACCAAAATTTTGTTTACTGACAAATCTAGATTTAAAAGTAATGGAGTTATCAACAGACATAATATGCATTATTGGGCAGCTGAAAATCCGCATTGGGTTAGGCATGTTGATAACCAGAGGATTTGGTCATTAAATGTTTGGGGAGGGGTGCTGGGGGATTTTGTTGTCGGGCCTTACTTTTTTAATGGGCATTTAAATGGGAATATATCTAAATTTTTTACGTAATGATTTACCTGGACTTTTGGAAGACATACCTCTAAATTTGCGAAATAACATAATTTTTATGCAGGATGGGGCTCCTGCCCATTATTTTTATGCGGTAAGGGATTTTTTAGATCAAAATAATAATGCATGGATAGGTCGTGGTGGTCAAATTGCATTGACTGCAAGATTACCCGACCTAACTCCGTGCGATTTTTTTTGTGGGGAGACGTGAGAGAAAGGGTTTACAGAGAAGCACCCACCACTCTGGAAAATATGCGCCACAGGATCGTTGAAACATTTAACGCCAGCAATGCTTCATCGAGTCAGGCATAATTTTCAGAGTAGGATTTTTCTGTGTATTCAGGAGGATGGGAGAACTTTCGAACATTTACCAAACAACTATGACTGATGGACTTAAATATCTCAAACTATTTAGACTGAGTGACTGACTGAATGACAAAAAATGACTGACTCATAGAAAGACTAAAAAAAAATTGGGAAAATTAAAAGTATACTTTAAAATTCCATATGTAGACGATATGGGGAAGAACATACAGATAAATATCATTACAGGCTCGCAAAGTATTAGATAATTTGATAAGATTTAAATAATGGAATTCATCCGTGTGAACTGTTGTTTATGTTTTTATGATACTCTGAAGATGTGTTATGTAAGATCGTTTTCTTGCAAAACTGAAGTGATTTTGGCAAATCACAAAAACAAGAAAATTTAGTTTTAAAAAAAATAAAAATATTGCTGAATATTATCCAGAAAAGCGTAGCGCTTTGAAGAAGTATTAAAATTATTACACTAAAAAGTTAATTAACATCTTATAGAGATATTGTCTTTTATTGTATAAGATAATAATATAACTTTTTAAATATTACACAAATAAATAAATTGATAAAAAATAATTGTTTTATTACTATTTTTTACCTAGTTAAAACAACTAATTTATTAATAAATTGCCTCATATTTCATCCGATTATCACGTTAACGTTAACTTTCCATCGCACTTTTCTAACTAGAAAACTACGATGGAAAGTTTATTAATTACTGCCATTTATTAATTATTTATTTATTAATCACTGCCATTTTAAACTTCGGAATGATAAAATATAGCATTGCATTGTTAAATACTTTATTTGGGCCGTTTCACAGTGGTTTCAAAATGACTTTTTGCGGCCAAAACTCGAAAAAAAAAAAGTCTTTTTAGGTGTTTTCGGGTCTCTGATTTCAAATATGAGGTCAAAATTTTAAAATTCAAAATCGCGGATCCAAGATGGCGGAACTTTTTTTGTTTTTTTTTTCTGCTTTTTTTAAATAGGTAGTCATGGTTCTGCTAGGTTGTTGAAAACGGATCTGTCAATAAAAGTCAAAAATTCAAAATGGCGGATCCAGAATAGAATCGATTTTTTAAATTTTTTGAACGATTTTTATGAAAATGATTATTGAGGGTGATTAAGGATCAAGGAATATGGATTTAATATAATAAATCTAAAATTTTAAATGACATATGTCAAATAAGCACTTTTTGCAATTGGTCTATTTTTGCACCAAGTTGTGTCAAAAAGTGACATTTTCTTGTACATTTTCAGATTCAGGTGCAAAAAGTCATTATAAAACAATATATAAAAAAGACACATTGGTAATAGCTTTGCCTGGACAATTTTATTTAAAACCCCAAATTACTAATATTAATGATTTTTATATAATTTTGTATTCAATCTAATATAACTTTTGACCCAGATCGCCCCCCCCCCCCCCGCAAAATATATAGTTTAAATTCCATAAGTAATATTCTCTACACAGCCGCACCATTTATTAATAATATCACTTTTCCACAAACGTGCATGAAAACAATACAGTATAATTTTAAATGATATAAAGTTAATTAAACAAAAAAATTAAATGGGATCAAAAGTACTTTTCAATCCCTCACCAAAACACACCCCTCATTACATTCACCACCTTGGAATAACCCCAAACAAAACACCCGCATGGCTTTTTAGTGTTTTTAAAAGAGTTTTATCATCACATTAAAACTCTGTATACCTTTCTTTTTAAATATTACCCATTATAAAAGAAATATAAAAAGAAACAAAATACCCAAAAATAAAGCTAATCCGTAGTTAGTTAATGACCAGAAAAACCTTGCAGATTTAATCCATTTTATTTCAGGTATCTGATCAACCCCCTTATTGTTTTAATCCAGACTTTGTTAAGCCTTTTTCTAGCATATAAAGTATAAGAATTCTTCTGTTATATTTACTAGTTGTTTTTCGTTTGAAAGCAAAGCAAACGTGTTAATATAATTTTACAATTATTTTCAGTTTTATCAGTTTTGTTCATAATTTTAGTTTTTATTATATTTTACTTTTATTTATTTGCTTAATTTTGTATAAGTATATTAATTAAGTTTGTATTGTGTTATTTTTTTTATTTTTCAATTTACGTCATCTTTAATAGATATTGGAAATTCGCTTCCTTTTCTTATAATGGATAAACTTGTAATTAATAATAGAGAATTGTCCGATATTCTTATAGGTAAGAATAAAAATTACCTAAAGACGTTGGAAGTTTATTACTGAAAATTATAATGTTCCGATTTTATTCCACACTTAGGACAAGTGGCTAAAGGCAAATAAGGTAAAAGAAAAGAACTTTTAATTCTTACCTCGATTCTAAAAAAGAAAAAGGAAAAGGAAGAAGACCAAAAAAACCTTATTACGAGTTATCTGATAGGGGAAAGAGAAGAAAGGTACAAAATATCTCGAAAGAGGTTGATTTAAGTTTAAATCACCTCCAATTACTATTTGAGAGAAGATTAAGAGATGCGGGAAAAAAAGATGAAACATGAAATTATGCAAAATAGAACAGCAAAATTTCATAAAATTCCAGCTGAGAATATACCATTTAAAAATTAAGAGGCATTGGCGTTTTTGGTTGATTTACGTTTGACAAAATATCTATATAATTATATTCGCACTTCTTCCAAATTAAAAAACGCAGACATTTATACAAATAATAATAACATTTTAAAATTAAAAAAGAAAGCCATCCGACGATTTTAGAAATTTTAGAAAATGGGACTCAAATTAATTTGCAACAATTATTGGATCATACGGCGAGTAGGCTTTTAAAAACTGATTTGGTAGCAAACATTGCACTAAATATTACAGTAATAAATTAACTTTATACTCAAAATGGGGTTGTGATGGTATATCTGGTCAAAGCATATATAAGCAAAAAATTCCAAAAACAAATGCAACCGATCATTCGGTTTTTATGATTTCGATGGTTCCCCTTTGAAGATGGGCCTTATTAAGATTAGTTACCGTTCAAAACTTCGTTACTCTATCTCAAAGAGTTCTTGAGTTGTTAAATAAAAACGGAATTTTTTAGCCACTAAGGGGCTTAGCTCCCTTAAGACGCATTTTTAGAAATATTTTTATAGGAACTTTTTGTCATATTTTCTGATGTAGAATCACCCCCCGAGTTTTTTTTCTCATCATTTCTGGACACCCTGTATAATACAGGGCAGGCCGTCTAACATAAATCAGATGATTTCTGGCGTTATTAACAGAGATATTAGACCAGGCGGTATCTGTTTCAAAACACCCATGTTTGGGTAAATCGGATAGTATCCCTATGGGTCCAGAATATCACTAGAAATGATAATTTCTCTATGCGCATAAAATAAACCGTGAGCTTCACTTTTTATTTAACAAAATGTTGCAAAATCGAGAAGAAGTTCATTTTTTTTGCCTTTTCGTTCATATCTCTGGAACTATTCATTTTAGACAAATATTGAAGAGGAAAAAAAGTTTTGTAATTGAATTTTATACATGATAAAATTGGTTGAAAATAAAATAATTATTATTATTGAAAAATAGTCAAAAATCACAAAAAGTCGTAAAAAAATCGAGTTTTTTTCGGATACTTAAAGTATACGTAGGACCTTCAAAAATGGCCAAAGAAAACTTTATGGCGTGTTGAATCATCACACCAAATTTCATCAAAATCGGTCTGATAGATTTGCACAATAATTTTGCAATCCGGAATTTGAAAGTTTTTTTGGAAATTTTCAAAATGCAATGCTTAAAATAAATCCGTTAGCTTGAATATTTAATCACACATAGAAAAAGCTCAAACTTTCAAATGCTTTTTAAAAAATTGCGATCGGTTAATTAGGAGAGCCTAGGCAGTTGTTTTAAAATTTGTCGATTTTTTGCGCTTATAAACAATTAGAATAACTTTATGAATTTTCGATAATTTTTTTTTATTATATATGGAATTTACTCAGAAAGACGCTTCTTTTGAAAAAAAAAATATGATGATTCGTTCATTAGTTTCGAAGTTATGATCGTTCATATTGATCGCCATTTAGTTTCAGTGTAAATAGCGGAAATCTGGATTGCAAAATTATTGTGCAAAAACTATCAGACCGATTTTGATGAAATTTGGTGTGATGATTAAGCACACCATAAAGTTTTCTTGGGTCAATTTTGAAGGTCCTACGTATACTTTAAGTACCCGAAAAAAATCCCAAAAATCTCGTTTTTTACCCTTTTTTGTGATTTTTACTATTTTTGCTATAATAATAATTATTTTTTCGATTTGCAACCAATTTTATCATGTATAAAATTAAATTGCAAAACTTTTTTTCCTGTTCAATATTTTTCTGAAATGAATAGTTCCAGAGATATATGAACGAAAAGGAGAAAAAAAAAATAATTTCTTCTCGATTTTGCAATATTTTGTTAAATAAAAAGTGATGCCCACGGTTTATTTTATGCGCATAGTGAAATTATCATTTCTAGTATTATTCTGGACCCACTGATCCAAAAATGTGGGATACTATCCGATTCACCCAACCTAAAACAGATACCGCCTGGTCTAATCACTATGAAATTTTTACCAGTCAATATAGACCAAGTTACCTTCAATTGACCCTAAACAAAAGTCCACACGTACATGTTTTCAACATAACGTTTTTAAATGCCAAAGTTAAAAAATATATATTTTTTTCTTTAATGTATAATAGTTTTTTTTACTAAAAATATTAATTTTCTATTAAAATTTTTAATTTTAAAATATCTTTAAAAATGTCACTTTTATTGTGGAATAACGCTATCGCAAAAAAATAGGTTACTTGGAATTATAATTTTTAAATACGATTTTCATATAATGACATTAAATGTCAATTTTGATACTCGCAAAGAATAAAATTAATTTAATAAGATTTAAATATTGAAATTTATCAATGGTGTAAACTATTCCCAAGTAACACAAGTAGTTCTAAAGTGTCTCTTACTACGCATTCGTGGCCAAATTAAAGCCTGCTTGGCCGTAACAGCTTTCATTAAACGAGATGTGAAGTGGTTGTAGCGATAGCATTTGGCCAATTTAGGAGAGTCAGTACATGGTTGCTGTTAGGGTTTCACAGCAGCTGGAATATCGCTTTTACAAACGTTCTAAAGATAGTTAACAGCTATAGTCTGTATTTTCTTTAACAAAGTGTTGCCAATATAAATCGATAAAAATATCTAAATGTTTTATCACAAATTTATGGAATTTAATAATATAATATTGTCATAAACTTAACTCTGTTCTCTGTTCACGAAATATATGTGTTAGATAAAATAACAGTATATTATTTATTGTGATAATAAATGGACCTTTACAAATTTTTTGACACATAATTTAAGTGCGAATAAGATATTATTGTGAAAAGTGATAATAAAAACTTGTTATATTTCACGCGGCCCGAATATAATGAAAATTTGTTAAATTAAATTGATGTAAATAAACCTTATTTAATAAAGTTTTTTTTAATATTTTTTTATTTATTTTTCTTTTTTCACGATCCCAAAACTTTTAAATGTTATTTACAGAATATTAAGTTTTTAACAGTGAAAGACTTTCTTAAATTATGATTTTTTTTACATGTTTATCTTTTTCTTCTTCTTGCTTTTTGTTGGCTTTGGCACTAGACCATATCAGCCAGTGTTGAATTTTACTCTAGTCGTCGTTGCAATCCTGGGTTTTCGATTGTTTGTTTAGGCCCATTAGAAAAGGGCGAGATAGAATCTCGAAATTTTAAATTAAAAGGATATAGTAAACCTGGAGATAAAAATGGAATGCTAAAGCTTATATTATTTTGAATTTAGAAATTCTAGTACTACTTTTATGACTGATGATTGCGGGTGATTTAAGATTTGGGATATGGTAATAGGAGTGGGGATAATTTTTGATAGTTTGATGTATAAGATGTTGGTCCTGTCCTGATGTAATGGGCATTCCAGAAAAATATGTTGGATGTCTTGCTCAGGGTTTTCACAATGGCAGCTGGGGGTGTTCTCAATTTTAATTTGTGTAAGTGGGATTTAGTTAGGCAATGACCACTTCTTAGGCGCAGGAACGTTGTTAGGTGTCGACGGTCTAGTAGTGTGTGTAGCAAAGAATCTTCCTTTTTGGTTTAGAGAGGCTTTCCATTTTTGTCTCCATTTATCGTCTATGTTCTTCTTAGCATTTTTTATAAATTCCAGCCAATGACCCTGTACCCGAGTAGTATTTGCTAGGGAGCAAGCCTGTCAGCTTCCTCATTACCTAGAATATCTGTGTGACTGGGGATCCAGCAAAACTCGATAGTTCCACCTCTGCTTTCGAGGTCCACTATAAGTTGTTTAATCGAAAAGGTTAATTTATCTTTCTTTGATGAATTATTTGTTTGGCATATATATATAAGGGCGGATCGGGAATCTGAGAATATAATGAATTTTTTATATAAGTTTGCATGAAATAGCTCGCTTACCAGAAATAAAGCTTTTTGGATGACATAAGCCTCGGCAGTTGATATGGAAGAGTGGCTAGATATTTTTTGGTTATGCGAAAGTTAGGAGGTTTGTATACACCAATACCGACATTATTGTCTTTGACTGAAGCGTCTGTGTAAATGGGTTGGAGTCCGCCCAATGGGAGTGAAGGTAGTTTAGGAATCGTTGGGAGTTGTTCTGGTCTTTATGTAGGGGGGAGATGTGAATCTTTTTAAGATGAATAATTGATTCAAAGTCTGCATCAAAGTAGGGGATGTTAGGGGATTTCCATATATGTGGGGCCTTATTAGGAAAAAATCCAAAGCGTAGATAAAATTGCCAGCAGTTTGTCAGCAGTTTCTAATATTGCTTTTAAAATTGTAAAAAATAGAAATAACAACCGATTAGTTTCAAAAAGTACTTTACCCAAAAGGGCACATTTTTACAAAATACAGACAATGGTGTCAATTCGCACCTAATAAATTTTAATCTTTTTCATGTGAATTTCCAGGGAGCTATAAATAATGTAGACTTTTTATGTCTTACAGAGCATTGGTTAAGTGATAATGATATTTTAAACTTATATGTACCTAATTATACTTTAATTTCAAAATTTTCCAGGAAATCTCATATAAGAAATAATATTAGTGAAAGATTCTGCTTTAAATAAAAATGTTGTTGAATTAAACTTTATTAAAAATCTCTGTGGAGTTTTATGTACACAGCCAGAAAAAATATGCATAATAAATGTTTATAGACATGCTAAAGGAGAGATTAACCTGTTCTTTACTCAACTTGCATTAGCTCTAAATTATGCGATGCCAAAAAGTACTAATGTTATATTGTGTAGAGATTTTAATATAGATTACAATGAAAACTGTAATGATACTAAACTCTTGATTGATCTATTTGACTCTTTTCAATTATATGTCTCTTCTAAGGAATTTACCCGCATTTTTACTGACATTAATGGTCATACAAGTAGGTCATGCATAGACTACATGACATGGTCCATGAGACTTTGTAAATCTATATGTAAATTAATTGACCCGAATATAGCAGATCATTTTGATCGCTCTTTGCTTGTGAAAGTGATAAATAAAGGTGAGACTGCCCCAAAAAAGGAGATAGAGTTGCACAAACGTTTGATAAATTCAAAAACATTGAATCATTTTAAAACTGAAGTTTCCAACATAGATTGGAATGACCTACAATGGTTTTAAATATTTTTTGGATAAATTAACTTTTAATTTTAATAAATGCTGTCCTATAAAAAAAGTAAAAAATAAAAATGATACAGAAAATAAAAATTGGCTTACAAAAGAAATTATTAAGGAAAGCATTGATTAAAAAAAATGTCTGTGCTTGTTTCTGAAAGTCAGAGTCCTAAATTAAAACATGAGTATAATTTAAAAAAGAAAAATCATAGGTAATATTAGATGGCCAAGAAATCACTTAATGAAAATATAATAAACAGGTCAAATAATAAGTCTAAGGAAATTTGGAAGATTGTAAACAAAACTTTAGGAAGAGACGAAAAGGTAAATAAAATAAAACTTAAAGTAGATAATGTAATGATAAAAGAAGAGAAAGAAATTGCCAATGCATTTGTGGACTATTTTGCTACTTGCGTTACTAAAGAGATGAGTAATAATTTTGGCTCCCCTGTACAAATGGTTCATATAATTGTAAGGTTAATTTTAGTCTTAATCCTATTACAGAATCCGAAGCATTAAATGCTTTTAATAAACTAAAAAGTAAAAAGTAAAAAGTCTTGCGGTGTAGATGGACTTTCGGTTCAAACACTTGGTCATATATTTAGTAATATTGTGAAACCCTTTGTATACCTTGCAAATAAATCTCTTTCTGCAGGTATGTTTCCAGAAGTTTTTAAAACAGCCTTAATTATTCCTCTTCATAAAAAGGGTGACAAGGAAAATTTAAATAATTATAGGCAAATAGCATTGTTGTCAACCTTATCAAAAGTTTTAGAAAAAATAGTTTTTAACAGAATGGTAGATTTCTTTAACCTAAATAACATAATTTAAAGTTGTCAACACGGATTTAGATCAGGAAAATCTACTGAAACTGCAACTTGCGAATTTTTAAATTATGTTTTTTCTAAACTTGACTCTGGCCATTACGTAGTATCACTTTTGTTCGATATGACCAAAGCTTTTGATGTTGTAAGGCCGGATTTTTTAATAACTAAATTACGCGAAATGTGATTTCCCGTGAACATTCTTAAGTGGATTGAGTCTTATATGTGTTTGAGAAACATTATAGTATCTCTAGGTAATTCTAAATCTCACTCCCGCAAAACCTATACCGGTGTACCACAAGGCTCAATTTTAGGGTCTCTATTGTTTTTATTGTTTATTAATGACCTTGACTTTTTTATCTCAAACGGCATACTAATACTGTTTGCTGATGACACAAACATAGTTTTATCGAGTAAAAGTATTGAAGTTTAAAAAAAAAATAATTTCTCGTGTAATTGACGAGCTAAGTTCTTGGTGTCAAAGAAACAAGTTAATTCTGAATTCTAAAAAAACTATGGTCATAAATTTTTTTAACAAAAAAAGGCTACCCTCAGATTTTTACTTCCTGATAATATAAAATTATCAACAAATGTTAAATTTTTAGGTACGACTATTGACGAAAATTTAAGCTGGGAGCCTCATACAGTGCGGTCCAAAAGTCACCCCCCCCCTTGTAACTTTTGAACGAGTTGAGATATCGACTTCAAATTTAGAACTCTTAAATAAGACAACTTAAACTATCTTTTAGCATATATTTTATATTTTCAGCTCTTAAAATGTGGGCAGAGGGGCATGGGGGGACATTTTTTTAAATAGAAAGGAGGGTCGTGTGATACATCATTTTAAAGCTTATAAAATTCTCTATTTAAAGTAATATTTTTAAATTTTTTGAAAATGTTTTTTAAGGTTTTGATTTTTCAATTTTTTGTGCTAAAACATTTGATTTTTTAAGTTTTTTTTTATAAATTTTTATTTATGTCAACTAATATTAGTTTAAAAGTATAATTAACATTTTTTATGATGAAATTGGGCATTTTTAAAAAATTATTTGTTTTTTTTTTAGAGGAATTTTGACATTAATACCCATTTTCAACCCCATTTTAAACCCAATTTTTTTTTTAATTTAAAAGTTAAACGGAGAATTTTATAAGCTTTAAAATGATGTATTACACGACCCCCTTTCCATTTAAAAAAAATGTGCCCCCATGCCCCCCTGCCCACATTTTAAGAGCTGAAAGTATTAAATATATGCTAAAAGATAGTTTAAGTTGTCTTATTTAAAAGTTCTAAATTTGAAGTCGATATCTCAACTGCTTCAAAGTTAAGAGGGGGGGTGACTTTTGGACCGCTCTGTATAAACAATGTTTGTAAAAAACTAAATACAGCATACTTTGCAATACGCCAGCTTAAAAGTTCGTTAAACAAGCCGGCCATTTTAAATGTTTATTATGCACTAGCCTATTCTCATGTTTCCTATAACATTATAGCATATGGTTCTTCAGTGTCTTTTTTAAGAATCTTCATTTTGCAAAAGAGGCTAATTAGATTAATGTTTAATTTAAGTTATAGGGAAACGTGTAGAAATGCTTTTATCCTCAATAATTTATTAACTGCTCCTTCAATATATATATATATATTAAGTTGTTTAACTCATGTAAGGAAAATTTTTTCACTATATTGTACTTACTCCGATTTGCATGATTACGATACTCGTAATAAGGAATCATTAATGGTTCTTCTCATAACACGGCAAAGTTTGAAAAGTCTCCATAATACAGGGGTCTATCATTATACAATGCTCTACCGGATAATATTAAAAGTATTACAAAAGTTAATTTATTTAAAAATAAAGTTAGGGAATTTTTGGTTCAGGGATGTTTTTACAACTTAAACGAATTATTCATACAATTTTAGTATTTTTTTTAACTTTTATGTATTTTCTTTTAAGTAATTTTTATTGTTACTATTGTGATTATAATGTCTTAATTTATGTTATTTATTCTTTTAAAGTTGTTTCGATATAACTTATAAACTACAATTACTTTCGTGTATGAGTTTTTGGTTTGTTTTTTTTAACTTTTATTTTTTTTTCTTACACGTGTATTTTTGTAGTTTGTAAAATATATCTTGTAATTTGTTTTGTTAACCTGCATCCAAGCAGGAAAAATGACTTGCCATATATAGTTAATTTGTATCAAAGATGGTTAAATAAATATTCTTATTTATTTATATATGGGGGGCTGGGTAGATCTTCTCCAGTAGGAACTTTCTTAATAGTCAGAGTATACTGATATCATTTTAGCTAGTATGGGAGAAGTGTTGCGGGAAAAGAGTTTACCAATATATCTGGTAGCAAGCCAGTCCTGCGGAGATCTAACGGGTGTTCACCTGTTTCTGCTAGGATTACGTTGGTTGGGGTGGAGCCCAAGTAGCCTTCGACTACTCTTAAAGCTTCAAATTGTATGGTGGAGAGCTTTTTAAGGGGACGTTTTGGGACATTGTAGAAAAGGGGGCTGCAAAAGTCTAAAAAGGGCCGAATTATTGCTTTATACAACATAAGCATGGTTTTAGGGTCTGCTCCACATTTTGTACCACAGGGGGATCTCATATTTATTCTTTTTTTACTTTAATACAGAAGAACATCTCGATATGTTATTTCCAATTTAATGAAAAGTCCAGGATGGTACCAAGATATTTGATGGACTTTCCATTCTATGGGGAAAGGGGAGGATGGCAGGAGGTTTTGAGGAATAAAATGGCAGCAAGATGAATTAGGGAAGCAAGGTTGGGGCCTATTACCCCGTCCGGGCTATCGGGGTCGGCGACGTAAATATTGCGGTTCTGATAAAGACGAAAAATGATATCTGCTACATCCTTAAGGAAGTTGCTTTCAGCCATCAGGGGGTATAGCAGAGATAGATTGACATTGTCAAAAGCAGATTCGATGGCAAGCGTTACTAAAACTGTGTAATTGCCTTTAATTAGTTCGCTATGGACGGTGGAAGTGATATAGGCTAGGGGATCTAGTGTACTTTTGCCTTTTCTAAAGCCAAACTCGAAGGAGTAAAAGGTGTTTTCCTTTTCCAGCCTATATTTCATTCGATTTTTAATTAGTGTTTCCATAATCTTTAGAATGCAAGAACTTAAAGCAATAGGTCGATACCCTGGGTTTCGGGATTGGGATAATTAAATATTTGGACCATTGGGTAGGGGAAGGTAGTTGGCCGAATTTAATTTTGTTAAAGACAAAAGTTTGGTTTTAGTGCTAACATGTGGATTTTTGACCATAGAATAGGAAGTTTGGTTCATGTCAGGAGATGTATCTGATTTTTCGTTAAGCGCAATGTGAAATTCTTCAAGGGTGAAGGGGGGATTCGATATCCGAAATATAGCTGAAGGGGTTGGCTGCAGGGCGAGCGGGGGACATATTTTTGACAGTAGGGCTACTGACATGGCTTGAAGAGGGCGGGCTTTAGGAGTGTGTTCTAATCCTTGAGAGAAACGTCTTATATTTGTCTACACGGATGATAGAGGGGTGCTACGATTTAGTCCTGAGCAGAATTTGTGAAAAGGGCAAGGGTCGTATTTTCCCGGGTAAAATCACGTTTAAGATTTTTAAAAGCTTCCTTGCATTTTCGGACCGCTTCTGTCCACCAAGGGCAGCGAGGGCTGATTCGTTTCGGGGATTTCTTTTTGGGTATGGTAGAGTTTTCTGCTGTTTTTATAAAGTTTTTCAGGACCTCGCAGGACTCAAAGTCCTCTAGATGCGATGAGTCGTTTAGAGATGTGTATTTGGTCAAGTCAGCAAGTTTCAGGTTATAAGGATTATTTGGGGAAAGGTTGTGTAGTCGGGGGGTTTTGAGGGTTAAAGATTTCTACGATTACTGGGAAGTGATCACTAGTTCCTGGGTCTTCTAAAGTAAAAAAGTTAGATATGCGGGAGGCGGAGGGGGAGGCTATAGCAGCGTCTGGGGGAATTACTACTCTGGTTCCAGCACCATTATTTAAGATAACCAGGTTTTCTTCGGGCACTAGGTCGAGTAGGAGGGTGCCGTTGTTGCGGGAAATGTTACTACCTATAGTGGATCCCCAAACGCGGTTCTGTGCGTTGAAGTCCCCGATGTATAATATTTTGAAATTTTTGCTTATGGAGGTTAAGATCTGGGGGATTGTACACGGATATAACCGAAAGGTTTTTAAGTTTAATTTGGTATTGGAAAGGCTTCTCATATTTTTTATTATATATGCTAAATCATTAAATATTTTTAGTAAAGACAAATTATCGAAATTAATTTCATTGGTGAAAAGATCCGCGTGTTTGCCCCTTTATCATACCCCTTAGAGGGAGGGGGTGTTGATTTTTGTTGTTGTACAATGTGGTTGTATAATCTATTTTGTTGTGTAGAATAGGCTTGGGAATTGACGGTGTGAAATTGTTCATTTTCTCCTGGCAGGACAGGGAAACTGTTGAGGTACTGGTATTGGGGGAGGGGGTACAGAAGATTTCTTCTCTGGGCCAATCTTTTGTTGAGCTTCAAAAAACGATACTTTGTTTCTTACCATGTAGTCATTAATATTTTTTTGCCTTAAATGTTCTTCGCAAGTTTTTTCTGTTACCAAATGGGAACCTCCGCACGAGAGGCAGGAGGGGGGAACATTACATTTCAACTGAGAGTGAGAGGTGTCTCCGCATTTTATACATCTGGCCTTGCTTATACAATTTTTTTTGGAATGACCAAATCGGAAACAGCGGTAGCATTGAGTAACTGCTGGTATGTATATGGTGACCGGGATAGTATAAAAATAAAATCAGATTTCTTTGGTAAGTTTCTTTCCCTCGAATGTGAGTATGACTGTTTCTGTTGGGGAATAAATCGTATTTCCTTGTTCATCTTTTACCAGTTTGCCTGTTTTGTCTCGCTTAGGTCGAGTTATTCTTCTGGATGATAGTATTCTGGCAGGAGAAGTTGCTAACAAAAATTCATTTAAGTCTAGTTCTGTGGGAATGTTTCTTACGAGTTCTTTGCATGCAAATTCCTGTACTGATGGAAAAAGTAGAAAAGCTTCAAACCGGAATGGAAGAATTGCAATCTAAGAATGAAAGTTTCACTGATCAGATTAGTGATATAAATTCTAAGAAAAATATGGAGAATATAATGGTTGAAATTCAAGAAAGGCAAAATAGAGCTAAAAATTTAATAATAGCTAATAATAAAGAGGCAACTGCGAATAATAGGGCGGCGAGAATTAGAATAGATAAAAATACAGTTTCGGAGCTTCTTAACCTTACTAAATATGATTTAGATTTCGAATACACTATACAAAGACTTGGAAAATATGATCCAGTAAAAAATAAAGTAATTAAAGTTGTTTTTAAAGACAGAGAACCGGTTAAATTTATTTTAAGAAACAAAAAGCTGATAATTGATGCCGTTCCTTCAGTAAAAGTTTTTGCCGATCAAACTCCAGCGCAAACTGCCTATTTTGAATCTCTTGTCAAAAAACTAGAAAAGCTAAAGAAGAAGGAAACACAGATTAAGTTATAAAATATATTAACAACGTACCCCAAATTGTGGATTTAAAAAAATAAAAAATCCTAATATACAATACAGATATAGTTTACTTGAATTGCCAGAGTTTCTTGCCACATAGGGATATTATAACTAGTCAAATCCTATGTTATCAACCAGCTTTATAATTGTTAAGTGAAACCAGAGTTACGGAAGATGTGGAAGATATGGAGCTTAATATTTCAGACAATTATAAGTTGATACGGTGCAACTCAGACAATAGATATACAGTCCTTGTGTATGCAAGAAACGATGTTAAATTCAGTTTAAAAAAGAAAATAATCGTAAAGAAGAAGAGTTTTTGGTGTAGCTTTGTTAATGTTTACTTTACAAGTAAACTATATTGTGTTGGAGTTGTTTATTACTCTCATCAGCCTAAGAAAAAGGACTTTGTAGAAGCGGTTGAACATTGGTGTGAAAACTACAGTAATACTAATTTTATCTTAATGGGTCATTTTAATATTAACTACTTAGACTCTATAAGGGAAAACTCAAAATCTAAGAGACCAATTAAAAAATAAATTTTGTACTTTGGCATGCAACAAATTGTTACTGAACCTACAAGAATTACATGTTGTTTGTTACAGAAACCTAAATAATGTAAAATTAGATGAAATAAATTAAATGTTAAGTAGTCTTGATTGGAATATCCCAACCAATAATGTTGATTTTATTTATGCGCACATTTTAAGTAATTATGTTCACGTTGTAGATGTTATTTCCCCCATAAGGCAAAAAACTGTTAGATTAAATAATGTTCCTTGGTATGATTTTGAATTGGAGGAATTGGCTAGGAGAAAAGATACGGCTTATAAGAAATTTAAAGGCGAGCAGCTAACTTGACTAAAAGACGTTCTTTGGGATCAATTTAAGATATGTCGTAATAATTTTACTAACATGTTATAGAATAGAATAGAATTTTATTGCCACTTAAATCTACATAAGCAAATTACAGGCAGACGTCAAAAATAATTACATAATTTTAAATGAGTTTTCATAATTTCAATCCACATTATACCACTACACTAAGTTAACATTACATAATTACATAACACTAAGTTAACATTACATATTAAAAAAATGGCATAATTTAAAGTTACATTTAATTTAAAATTAAAATTTAAAATTTCCCTCGAGAAATTCAGATTTAGAATAGATAGGGTTGGCTAGAAAGAAACATTTAAGTTTTAACTTAAAGCTACGAAATGTTAACGTTTTAATTGAAACAGGTAGCTTATTAAAAGCTTTAATTCCTAAATACCTCGTGCTTCTTTCAAAGCTTGCCGTTCTATGTCTGGGAGTACATAGGGAGTGGGTTTGCCTTGTACCAATATCATGTAAATCCCCATTTGCTATAAATTTAGATTTATTTTTATACACAAAAACTAAAAGATTGTAAAAAAATAATGAGTATACTGTCATAATTTTGCTTTGAATAAAAAGTGGTTTGCAATGATCAATTCTGTTTGCATTGCACAATGTACGTAAAATCCTTTTTTGTATTTTTAAAATTCTATCACAGTGAACAGAACCTCCCCAAATTATGATGCCATATTCGATGTAAGACTTAACACTTGCGTTATAAAAGGTCACAAGAAGTTTTTTCGAAACATTGTTTTTGAGGTTGAGAAGGGCATATCGACTGCTATTTAATTTTTTGGCAATACTGTCTATATGTAACTCCCATGAAATATTATTATCTAGGGTTACCCCTAAAAGCTTAAAATTTACTACCTGAGGTACAGATATTTTGTTGCAGAATACTAATACACTTTGATCTTTATTAACTTTATTAAATTGTAAAATTGCAGATTTTTGCGGATTTAGAATTAAATATAAAGAGAGCTTTACTATAAAAATAAAATTGATGCATATAGACACGATTCTAAGAAAATGTGGAAAACACTTAAAAAAAATGTAAAAAATGAAAAAAAGAACTTTGGTTGTAAAACCATTAAATTTTAAATAAATAATAAAATTATCTTTGCTAACAATGAATGCGATATAGCTAATAATTTTAATAATTTTTTTTATTCAAAGTATTAATGAAATAAACAGTATCATAATTTTCCCTAGCCAATGGTCAATTTTAATATTTTTTCTATTCAAAGTATTAATGAAATAAACAGTAGCATAATTTTTCCTAGCCAATGGTCGCCTCAAAATTTTCCGCCATTTCATGTAGTCTTAGTCGATTTGAGTTGTTAAAATTGGATGATTTGGAAAAACTAGTTATGTCTTTAAGAAATAAAAGTAATTGTGAAAATGTATTAAATGAAAAAATATTAAAAATTACTTTTAAAACTACAGGTGCTGCATTGTTAACTTTAATTAATAGCTCTTTAAAATGTGGAAAGTTTCCATCCGATCTTAAAATTTCCACAGTTATACCGATAGGGAAAATTACTAATACAGATTGTGCCAATAATTTCAGGCCCCCTATTGAAAAAAATCTTGAATTAGCTGTTATTAGAATAATCAGGTCATTGATTATTTTAATAATAACAATTTATTTTACTCGCGTCAAAGAAAAGGTTATTCCTGTGAATCTGCTTTGCAGCTTATTATTTCTAAATGGAACAGTTAATTGATAAACAATCCTAGCTGTGTACGTTGATTTAAAGAGAGCTTTCGAAACAATAGATCCAAAAACAATGTTACCAAAACTAATGTATTATAAAATTTGTGACAAAGTATTTAACTGGTTTGATAGTTATTAAAGGATCGTATTCAAAGAACTAAAATTAATTAAAAAAATCAGCTTTTAAAAATATTAATTTAGGTGTGCCCCAAGGCAGTGTTTTGGGGCCGCTTTTATTATTAATATTTATTAAAGACATTGGTTTTTTACCGGATTTAGAGTTGTTGAAAGTATTTTTGTACCTTTTTGCAGATGATACGCTTATTGTTGTTTGTGGAAAAAAATTGGATGATTTAATTTACAGAATGAATAAAATGCTAAAAAAAATGTTAATTACTTTAATATAAATCAGCTGAAACTAAATGCACAAAAAACAAAATGCATGGTTATTGCAACTAGGTACAAATAGGGTAAAATTTTTTATTGAGAATGGGAAAATTGAAGTAGTAGATAAAATATTTAGGTTGTGTTATTGATAATTGTTTAAGTTTTAAACCACATTTTGAATACGTTCATAAAAAGATTTCAAAAAAATTATATTTCTTTTCTCGCATAGCTAATAATTTATCAATTAATACTTCTATAACAGTGTACAAATCAATAATATAACCTTTGACTACTGTGCTTCTCTATTATATCTGCTTGACAATACTTCTTTGGACTCACTTCAAAAACTTCAAAATAGAGGTATATATAGAGGTATAGAGGTATACGCATTATCCTGAGATGTAATAAACTTACTTCCAATAATTTAATGTTAAATACTTTACAATGGCACTCTGTACGTAAGCGAATAACTTATTTAACACTTACTTTTATATACAAAATAAAAAATAACATTGCAGCTCCCTATTTACAAGAAAATTTAGTACTGAATAACTTTCACGCATATAATACAAGAGGAACAGATAACTTTTATATTAATACTACAAATACACATTCGTTATTTTTTAAAGGACTAAATGAATACAACTTGCCACAAGAAATAAAAAATAGTTTATCTCTAGCAATCTGTATTTTTATTTAATTAAAATTAAAGTTTATATTATTATTTATTTGAGCCAAATAGATTTTATTCAATTTAAGTTTTTTGTAAATCATTATTATTTTTAAATTATTATTTTTATGTACTTATTTAAGTTTAAGTTTCTAGATTTATATGTTTTATTGTATGTATATTAGGATTTCTATTTAATAAAGATAAATTAATAATAGTTTTTAGGTGTGTGGGGATGTATTTCTTCCATTTTATGATGTTTGTGTTAAGAGTAAACTTGTTTGCATCTTGATATATTCTAAAATCAATTCCCACACGGTTGAAACCTTTATTTGTTATATTGATTACTGCTGGAATCTTATTATCGTTTATCTCTTTGGCTACTGTGATGCAGTGGGCAGCATATATTTTTGTCGATGCGCTATATGATGACCATTAATCGGAATAAATTCAGTTATGACTCATCAACGTTGAAAATAAACACAGAAACATAGGCTTACGGAATAATTTTGCCGAATTATGAGGGAAATTTTTATAAAGGTCACTAAATCGAAACAATTGACGACTAATTTGTTACACACAACAATATTGAATATACATATTAACTATAAATATGTAAATATATCGGTGTTTTTCGAAGAAAATAAAAATGTAAATATTTAAAACCTCGCGTCAACGATAGAATCGACGCGGCGCCTATGCAAGCACTGGACATTCGCCGATGACTGATGATGACTGTAGATGGTTCAGATTGACCCTCCTTGTAGAGTACGGTGGGGCGAGTTGCCTGACTGATGTCCATTGATTCCTTAAGTGGGGAGTTACCTGGTACTTGTGAGACGTTTTGGTTGGGATAAGTGCCTTCTACGTTGTGAGTGTTTTGTGTTAGCTGTGCATTGTTATAATTTTCACCTGCCCCTGGGGTAAGTAGAGTTGAGACTGTTTTGTTGATTTTTTGGTGACGTTTGGGAAAATTGAGCAGAATAGGCCGAGTTAAAAGTCCTCTGGAAATTCAGTTGTATTTTGACTGGATGGTGAGTTATGGTGAAGTATGGAAGAGCAGAGGGAAGAGAACACTTCCTCTCTGGGAACAACTTTCTCTACGATTACTACTTCTGGTGGAATATAAATTGTAATTTCTTTATTTTGTGATTGTTGAGGGTTATCCGTATTAGACTGAGAGGGTTTTCCTTTGATAGTTGAGCTTTTAATTGAGACTGATAGTTTAGAGGGTGCTAGAAGGTGTGTTTCTGTGGCTAGTTTTTTAAGCTTCTTGATTGTACTGACTAAATCTTTGTTTGGTTGATCTTTCTTCTCCATTTCTTCCTTAATGTGTTTGTTCAGTTCAGCTATAACATAGTGCTATTCTTCGGGGAGGATATGGTTTTTGGTCTGGAGTTTGTTTAGGATAGCATTTGCTCTTTTAGTTAGAGGAAGCGTAAGCTTTGGGGGGGCTCAGCCCCCCCGGAATTACTACTCATGCGAAGAAACTAATAGAAGCGGGAAGAAATTTTTGAAGCGGGAAAAAAGCAATGATAAAGGCCGAATTGGCCGCAAAAAGGTTTACTCCGGATTGTTCTGTGTGTTGGTTGCACTTTAGGGCCTTATAGTTGTAGATTTTAATGAGTAGTAACTATTTTTCCAATATGAGCACAAAATTTTCGCACGTTACTCTTTGACATTCGCGCGCGCAATCCGTAATCTTTTTTATACTCATAGGAAAACAAACAAAAATGGCGAAGCTAATATATTGTTATGATGCAGGTACCTGTAAGTAAGGCAAGGTTTCTGTATTAAATATATTATTTTAGGATAAAGTTATCTACTATTAATTAGTTCCGCTATTTACCGCCAGATGAAACATCATTTTTCAAGAATATAGTCACTCTATCTAGTGGCGGCTTTAGCTAACGCCGCTAGATAGTGACTAGGCAATAATGCTAGAGTTTAGAGCTTTTACAGTGGATCTGAAGTGTTGTTGAACAGCTAAGCAAAATAACCAAATTAAATTACCGAAATAAAGCTAAATACTGGTTGAAAAGTGCGAGGTACAGCCAATTTAAGCTGTAAAATCTAAGCGTGTTACTTGGGTTATTTATATCCTCTGCAAAACTGGAGTGATTTGCACAAACATAGATTTTCCCATAAAGGCATATCATTTTGTGGAGATATTGGTTTTACGGATTCGACCCGAGATTTGGCCTTTTAGATTACAATGGAAAATAGTAACTAAAATTGGTTTTACTATAAAAATTGTTGAAAAAATCAATATCTCAACACTGGCTTTTTTAAGTAGCTTGACCAGAGTAAATTTTAGTTATTTAACACAGTCAAAAATAAATTAACATGGAGACATTTATTTTGTTAAATAATAAAAAATTACTTTTTAATTAAACAAGTAGGTAGACTTAATTTATAATACCTTATAATGCCTTATAATACCTTATTAATAAGATTACAATAAAATTATTGAATAAATTGCCAAATTTTCGTTTTCTCTACGGTATTTTCTTCAACCTTTTTTAAGTTTCTGGACAACTAAATGTGTTTTCTATATAAGTGTTTTCTTTATGAAGATATCCAAAAATCTTGCTTCATTCTAACAATAAATGTTAGATGGAATCTATTTCAAATTTTGGATATTAGATTTGACATGTTTTTATGAACTTTGACAGTAGCAGAAAGCTACCGCTGGAAGGAGTGACCCTACGTCATATTTCAATCTCACAGCAACCTATTTTATCTTTGCGATAGCGTAACAATAAAAGTGACATTTTTAAAGATTTTTTAAAATTAATAATTTTAATACAAAATTTATGTTTTTAGTAAAAACAACTATTATATAATAAAGAAAAAAATATATAGGGTAATTCCAGCAAATCCTGACATGGCTGGCTTAAAATAAAATACAGATTATTATTAGCATTTATAGCCATAATGGTAGCTTATGAAATGAATTTTCTGGTAGTAGCAATTTCATAGTCATCAAGGTGGCTGTTTCTTAAATAATTACAGTTTTATTTAGCGGTACGTGGTATGTAGACAATTCACTCCGTATTTGGCGTCAACGCAAAAACTATGGTTTAAACTGTGTTTTTTTGAAACTAACAATTTTTGTATTATAGATTATTTTATATATTTTCGTTGATGTATAGACGGTAAGTATACGATTTATTATTTTTTTTTCTTGAAATTCTAAAAATCATCAAAAAATTGTAACGTAAGCAACAAAAAAATATATTTTTTTGTTTTTTGACTTAATTTTTTACTTAATACTCTTCTACTTTTAGATTATCTTAATTTAGTGTAATTTTTACTTAATTATGTAATTATTTTATTTTATTTAATTTTTTATGCTCTAAAAAAAAGTGTTAACTTTGTAACGTAAGCAACGCGTAATATTAAGGATCGCCTATTGGGCATTTCCCTGTCGATTCAGGCAATGCTGACTGCACGATGGTCATGGATTTGGATGTAATTTGGTTTATGGGTTCTATATGACACCAGAAAAGATCCCCCAGAGAGTTTTCTCCCAAAAATCCCTACTTTGCGAGATATGAATTTTTTAGTTTTTTTAAGAAATCGTAAATTTTCACAAAAATTGACTTTGAAGTTTAATAACTCAAAAACGGTTTGAGATATTTAAAACCTGTTTTCACCAGTTGAAAAAACACCTATTTTTTGTTATAAATCCAATTTTTCAAATTCGATTGTCTTTTGTTTTTTGAGATATTTAACAAAAGCTTAAACTCAAATTTTCTCAAAAACCCCAATCCCATTTTTTTTTAATTTTCAGAAAATATTCTTTAATGTATCTATTTTAACATACCTTATTTACCTTCCCCACTATTTTGTTTAGATTTTAGTTATATGCAATAATATACTGATATAAGCCGATTTTCACTATTTTTTTAATTTTTTTACAATTTATTGTGGTACGCTTTAAAATATTTAGCTTTTTTATGGTATTTTCAGTTTAGAAATAAAAAAAAATAAATTTAGGTGTTGTTTAGGTGTTTTTTCAACTGGTGAAAACAGGTTTTAAATATCTCAAACCGTTTTTGAGTTATTAAACTTCAAAGTCAATTTTTCTGAAAATTTACGATTTCTTAAAAAAACTAAAAAAAATCATATCTCACAAAGTAGGAATTTTTGGGAGAAAACCCTCTGGGGGATCTTTTCTGGTGTCATATAGAACACATAAACCAAATTACATCCAAATCCATGACCATCGTGCAGTCAGCATTGCCTGAATCGACAGGGAAATGCCCTATTACTTTATTGTTAGACTTGGATTTGCTTTAACAATTCTATAATTCCACAAATTATTAAAAAAATAAACAACCCGAAGCACCGTGGTCCAATTCTGAAAAAAAGTTTGTCAAAACCTCATTTGCTTATTTTTGAGTGGTTGGGATCACCCAAGTGGTATGAAACACAAAACACAAATATTATTTACAGTGGGTTAAATGTCATAAAACATAAACAAGCCAGAGTGTATTTGTCGGTTTGGTCATTCCACA
The DNA here is from genome assembly GCA_958510825.1 of Brachypterus glaber. Classification (NCBI taxonomy): domain Eukaryota; kingdom Metazoa; phylum Arthropoda; class Insecta; order Coleoptera; family Kateretidae; genus Brachypterus; species Brachypterus glaber. Next base: position 36,046,922 of record OY294045.1, read on the forward strand.
ATTCGACAAATTATTAAAAATTAAACAAACTGACGCACTATGGTCCGAATTCGGAAAAAAGTGGTCAATTTTTTATAGCATTTTTAATGTCCGCTTAAGTATGGCAATATAAAAACTATGATTTACCGCACAGTGGCCATAACATAGTTTTTACATTTTTAAGCATTTTTTTTGCTCCAGTTCAATAAAATTATATAAAAATGAAGGCTAACGTACTGTGGTCCGAATTAGGAAAAAAGAGGTCAAAACTTTTTTTTTTGTGTTTTATAGTATTTTTCATGTCTGCTTGAGTATGGCAACATAAAAATTAAGATGATTTACCGCACAGTGGCCATAACATAGTTTTTACATTTTTAAGCATTTTTTTGCTCCAGTTCAAAAAAATTATATAAAAATGAAGGCTAACGCACTATGGTCCGAATTAGAAAAAAAGTGGTCAAAACTTTTTTTTGTGTGTTATAGTATTTTTCATGTCTGCTTGAGTATGGCAACATAAAAATTAAGATGATTTACCGCACAGTTGTCATAACATAGTTTTTTACATTTTTAAGCATGTTGTACACCACGTACTGTGGTCCGAATTAGGAAAAAAGAGGTCAAAACTTTTTTTTTGTGTTTTATAGTATTTTTCATGTCTGCTTGAGTATGGCAACATAAAAATTAAGATGATTTACCGCACAGTGGCCATAACATAGTTTTTACATTTTTAAGCATTTTTTTGCTCCAGTTCAATAAAATTATTTAAAAATGAAGACTAACGCACTATGGTCCGAATTAGAAAAAAGTGGTGGCTAATTCCAGCGTTGCTTACGTTACATTTTTACTCATATTTTATCTTTTAAATGTATAAATTTATCAGTTATATTAAAACACATAATATTTAAATACAATATTAATTTTCAGTAAATAACAAAGTAACAAAACATATATTTATAATTAGTATAATAATTTTAATTTGTGAGAAATTTATAATTTTATGTAGTGTTGCTTACGTTTCATTTTCTGACATAGATTTTGACTTAGGTACATAAATCTTTAAATTTCTGTTCTATTCCAAAATATATATATTTTTTGGAACTAAATGTGGATTTGAGAATGTTTTAGAAGTCAGGCTATAATGTTTTAAATCTAAATAAATTTCTGAATTATGTATTAAAAAATGAAATATCCTCTGCTTACGTTACAAGGAAATTCGTTGCTTACGTTACATTAAAAGTATGTTTATAATGTTTTGCTAATCCGAGAGCGTACTTCGACTTAACGGCAGACTGGCAAGGTCGCTGGGCCGTAGAAGCGGCCCGGGCCCCACCCGAAGTTTATTAGGGACCCCTCGCTGGAAACTTATTATTTATAATTATTTTATTAATCATGAAAGTAAGGACCTTGTATTAGTTTATTAGAAAGGCTCGCTGATGATTTCATAGCATGGGGCCCTCATTATAAGGGAATTGAAAGGGCCCTCATAACATTGCAGAATAAATTAGCTAAGGGCTTCGAGATAAAGCGGTCTAAAGCCTTTAAACAAGCTTACACATGTTTTTTTGGATTTTACGGGTATATTTCGTTATAATCGAGTTTTTTTTGTTTATGTTCGGGTATATTCGGGTATATTCGGTATAGTTGAGGTAAATTTGAGTTTGTTTTCCGCATGCGCAGCACTGCTCAGGCAAATACAAGTATGCGCAGAAGTGTTTGATAATACATGCGAATGACCAAAAGTATTCTGGCAAACATATACAAATATTCCATGCGCAGTAGGGATTCGTGCAACATATTTATGCGCAGAAATGTTTGATAATACATGCGAATGCCGAAAAGTGTTCTGGCAAACATATACAAATATAACATGCGCAGAAGTATTTAATAGTACATACGAATGCCCAAAAGTATTCTGGCAAAATTATATAAATATACCATGCGCAGAAGGTTTTGGTGGAACAGATTTATGCGCAGAAGTGTTTAATAGTACATACGAGTGCCCAAAAGTATTCTAGCAAACAATTAGAAATAGAGCATGCGCAGTAGTGTTTGGTAAAACATATTTATGCGCAGAAGTATTTTTAGATTTTGGCTAAATCATCTTAATTTACTGTCGTACCTAAGCAGACATGAAAAATGCTATAACACACAAAAAAAAAGTTTTGACCACTTTTTTCTAATTCGGACCATAGTGCGTTAGTCTTCATTTTTAAATAATTTTATTGAATTCTGGGGTACAACATGCTTAAAAATGTAAAAAACTATGTCATGACCACTGTGCGGTAAATCATCTTAATTTTTATGTTGCCATACTCAAGCAGACATGAAAAATACTATAACACACAAAAAAAATTTTTGACCACTTTTTTTCTATTTCGGACCATAGTGCGTTAGCCTTCATTTTTAAATAATTTTATTGAACTCTGGGGTACAACATGCTTAAAAATGTAAAAAACTATGTTACGACCACTGTGTGGTATATCTCTTAATTTTGATGTTGCCATATTCAAGCAGACATGAAAAATGCTATAACACACAAAAAAAAAAGTTTTGACCACTTTTTTTCCAATTCGTTCCATAGTGCGTTAGCCTTCATTTTTAAATAATTTTATTGAACTCTGGGGTACAACATGCTTAAAAATGTAAAAAACTATGTTACGACCACTGTGCGGTAAATCATCTTAATTTTGATGTTGCCATATTCAAGCAGACATGAAAAATGCTATAACACACAAAAAAAAGTTTTGACCACTTTTTTCCTAATTCGGACCACAGTACCTTAGCCTTCATTTTTATATAATTTTATTGAACTGGAGCAAAAACTGCTTAAAAATGTAAAAACTATGTTATGGCCACTGTGCGGTAAATCATAGTTTTTATATTGCTATACTTAAGCGGACATTAAAAATGCTATAAAAAATTGACCACTTTTTTCCGAATTCGGACCATAGTGCGTCAGTTTGTTTAATTTTTAATAATTTGTCGAATTGTGGAATGACCAAACCGACAAATACGCTCTGGTTTGTTTATTTTTTATGACATTTAACCCACTGTGCAATAAATAATATTTCTGTTTATGTGTTTCTTTCATACCACATGGATGATCCAAACCACTCAAAAATAAGCAAATGAGGTTTTGACCAACTTTTTTTCAGAATTGGACCACGGTGCTTCGGGATGTTTATTTTTTTAATAATTTGTGGAATTATGGAATTATTAAAGCAAATTCAAGTCTAACAATAAAGTAATAGGCGATCCTTAATATTACGCATTGCTTACGTTACAAAGTTAAAACTTTTTTTTTAGAGAATAAAAAATTAAATTAAATTAAATAATTATATAATTAAGTAAAAATTACACTAAATTAAGATAATCTAAAAGTAGAAGAGTATTAAGTAAAAAATTAAGTCAAAAAACAAAAATATATACTTTTTTGTTGCTTACGTTACAATTTTTTGATGATTTTTAGAATTTCAAGAAAAAAAATTATAAATCGTATACTTACCGTCTAAAATGTATAGTCAACGAAAATATATAAAATAATCTATAATACAAAAATAGTTAGTTTAAAAAAAACACAGTTTAAACCACAGTTTTTTCGTTGTTAATTGACGCCAAATACGGAGTGAATTGTCTACGTACCACGTACCGCTAAATAAAACTGTAATTATTTAAGAAACAGTCACCTTGATGACTATGAAATTGCTACTACCACAAAATTCATTTCATAAGCTACCATTATGGCTATAAATGCTAATAATAATCTGTATTTTATTTTAAGCCAGCCATGTCAGGATTTGCTGGAATTACCCTGGTCAAAACTTTTTTTTTGTGTGTTATAGTATTTTTCATGTCTGCTGTATGGTAACATATAAATTAAGATGATTTACCGCACAGTGGTCATAACATAGTTTTTTACATTTTTAAGCATGTTGTACCCCAGAGTTCAATAATATTATTTAAAAATTAAGGCTAACGCACTGTGGTCCTAATTAGGAAAAAAGTGGTAAAAACTTTTTTTTTGTGTGTTATACAATTTTTCAGGTCTGCACAGTGGCCATAAGATAGTTTTTTACATTTTTAAGCATGTTGTACCCCAGAGTTCAATAAAATTATTTAAAAATTAAGGCTTACCCACAGTGACCTGAATTCGGAAAAAAATGGCCAAACTTTTTTTTTGTGTGTTATAATGTTTTTCATGTATGGCAGTACAAAATTAACATATAGTTTTTACATTTTGAAGCATATTGGATCCGAGAATTCAATAAAACTAGTTAAAATATAGTCAGTCTAACACACTCCCAATTTGGAAAAAAGTGTTCAAAACTTTTTTTTGTGTTGTCGCATTTTTCATGCCTCTACGACAGATACTTTATATAAGTTTATTATTATTATTATTATATATTATTTATTATATATTATTTATTTAAAACTAGTTAAAAGTTTAGCCTAACACACTGTGGTCCAAATTTGGAAAAAGTGGTCAAAACTCTTTTGTGTATTATCGCATTTTTCATGTCTGCTTAAGTACGACAGTAAATTAAGATGATTTAGCCAAAATCTAAAAAAACTTCTGCGCATAAATATGTTTCACCAAACACTACTGCGCATGCTCTATTTGTAATTGTTTGCTAGAATTTTGGGCATTCGTACTATTAAACACTTCTGCGCATAAATCTGTTCTACCAAAACCTTCTGCGCATGGTATATTTATATAATTTTGCCAGAATACTTTTGGGCATTCGTATGTACTATTAAACACTTCTGCGCATAAATATATTATACCAAACACTTCTGCGCATGTTATATTTGTATATGTTTGCCATAACACTTTTCGGCATTCCCACGTATTATCAAACATTTCTGCGCATAAATATGTCGCACGAAACCCTACTGCGCATGGAATATTTGTATATGTTTGCCAGAATACTTTTGGGCATTCGCATGTATTATCAAACATTTCTGCGCATACTTGTGTTTGCCTGAGCAGTACTGCGCATGCGGAAATAAAACAAACTCAAATTTACCTCAACTATACCGAATATACCCGAACATAAACAAAAAAAACTCGATTATAACGAAATATACCCGTAAAATCCAAAAAAACATGTGTAAGCTTGTTTAAAGGCTTTAGACCGCTTTATCTCGAAGCCCTTAGCTAATTTATTCTGCAATGTTATGAGGGCTCTTTCAATTCCTTTATAATGAGGGCCCCATGCTATGAAATCATCAACGAGCCTTTCAAATAAACTAATACAAGGTCCTTACTTTCATGATTAATAAAATAATTATAAATAATAAGTTTCCAGCGAGGAGTCCCTAATAAACTTCGGGTGGGGCCCGGGCCGCTTCTACGGCCCAGCTACCTTGCCAGTCTGCCGTCGAAGTACGCTCTCGGATTTGCAAAACATTATACAACATACTTTTAATGTAACGTAAGCAACGAATTTTCTTGTAACGTAAGCAACGGATATTTCATTTTTTTAATACATAATTCAGAAATTTATTTAGATTTAAAACATTCTCAAATCCACATTTAGTTCCAAAAAATATATATATTTTGGAATAGAACAGAAATTTAAAGATTTATGTACCTAAGTCAAAATCTATGTCAGAAAATATAACGTAAGCAACACTACATAAAATTATAAATTTCTCACAAATAAAACTTATTATACTAATTATAAATATATGTTTTGTTACTTTGTTATTTACTGAAAATTAATATTGCATTTAAATATTATGTGTTTTAATATAACTGATAAATTTATATATTTAAAAGTTAAAATATGAATAAAAATGTAACGTAAGCAACGCTGGAATTACCCTATATTTTTTAATTTTGGCATTTAAAAAAGTTGTTATGCTAAAAAAATGCACATGTGGAGCTCTAGCTCAAAACCAAAAAAGAGTAGAAAACTTTTGTTTATGGTCCAATTAAAGGTAACTTGGTCTATATTGACTGGTAAAAATTTCATACATACATACTCTGTTAATAACGCCAGAAATCATCTGATTTATCTTAGACAGCCCGCCCTGCATAAGCGCGTAAAAATAATATTCAACTTTATGAGGCCAAATTTTGTTTAGTCTGTAAAAGTTACTTTTGCTTTCCCATTTTGAAAATTTTCAAAATTTTGGAAAAGTAAAGTTATCGTGAAAAAAAATTATTTTTTTTTGTGTATTTTTGCAAATTATGACGTTTTATGTCGATATAAATCAATTTCTAGCAAAAAAAAATTGTCGGTCGATCGTTCGGTCCGGGAAATCTTGTAAGCACGATAGTTTAATAACGCTTTAAGCTAGAGAAATTTGGCATACCAAAAGTTCTCGCTCGGGATCGTGTTTGGTGAACATTGGTGTGCGGCAATGGGAAAAAATACATTTTTTTTACAAAAAATAGAAAATTGCTATATCGGTCATTATACCAACTGTGACCACTAGGCTGTCTGGAAATTCAGTACAAGTTTTTAATATTTTCTTTTTAACTTTTTAAATTTTTTATAATATTATTGGAAACGCTTATGTTTTGTCAGTTTGCCAACATAGATTTCGTTAAAAAGTCAGTAAAAATTCCATGCCCCGAAATCATTTTTGCTACTTTAAGAGTAAATTAAAAATATCAAAATAAAGTTTTAAATAAAATAGTTGTAATACGTAAATACTTTGGACTCTGAACTATCATTCCTATAGAAAAAAAAAACAAATTTTAAATAAATAAGATATTTTTTTTAAGAAAACAAAAGTTTTCATATTTTTCCAATGTAGACTTTCTAACGTTGGTTTTAGAGTTCTCTGGAAACATTTTCGTTAGTTTAAGGTCCTGGTTGGCAATAATATTAACATTGACATTTATGTAATTATTAACATGGACTGTAAAGGAAAGAATTTCAAATTTTGATGTAAAGTTATGTCAAACTTGGAAATGTATTTTTTTTTTCAAAATTAATGGAGAGCCCCTAGCATAAGCCAAAAGCTTATTTGGGGCTCTTCATCCTTATGTAATATTTGCAATAAATAAACTAAACATTTCTGGTAGAAAATTTAAAATAACCGTAAAAACCCTAGACTTTCTAACGTGTAGATTTTCTAACGAAGTAAATTTTCTATTTTTGTTTGTTTAGTGTAGATAGATGGTCCTTGAAACAAGACCAATCTACGCACTTGTCAAAGTGACAGTTCAAGGTCACATTTTGCTAACTATTAAACGCTTTGACCTAAAAACATGAAATTTGGTATGGGTGATCTTTAAAACAAGACCAATATACGCACCTATCTAAATGACGTTTCAAGGTCTTATTTAAAAGCCTAGACCTAGAAACATGAAATTTGGTATGGGTGGTCTCTAAAACAAGAACAATCTGCGTACCTGTCAAAGTGACAATTCAAGTTCATATTTGGCTAACTTTTAAACGCCTAGATCTAGAAACAGGAAATTTGATATAGGTGGTCTCTGAAGCAAGACCAATCCAGGCACCTGTCAAATTGTCAGTTCAAGGTCATATTTTGCTAGCTTTTAAATGGCTAGACCTAAAAACATAAAATTTGGTATGGGTGGTCTTTAATATATAATATAAAAAGACCAATGTACGCACCTGTCGAAATGTCAGTTTAAGGTCATATTTTGCTCACTTTTAAACGCCCAGATCTAGAAACATGAAATTTGGTAGGTGGTCCCTGAAACAACACCAATCTACAAACCTGTCAAAATGACAGTTCAAGGTCATATTTTTAATTTAGAAAAATTTTATTCCAAGATTCATATTTAGCGACCTAAAATTCCCAATTTACCCATTTTTAATAAAATTACTCCCGACCCTCAGGGGGTGGAGTTAGAATTGTTTTATTATAAGATTCAGTTTCAGCCACCTCAAAAAACCCTATATACCAATATTCACGAAAGTAATGTAAATATTTAAAATTAATTACCCCCCGCCCTCCGGGAGTGGATTTAGAATTTTTTATCATATTCAGTTTTAGCTACCTCAAAAAAAAACAATTTTCACGAAAATATTGTGATCATTTAAAAATAATCACGCCCCACCCCCGGGGTATAGTTAGAAAATTTTTATTATCAATTTCGTCTACCCCAAAAAACCCTGTATACCAATTTTGAAGAAAATATTGAAAACATTTAACAATATTTACCCCCTTACAAAAGCGGGGGTTGATTTTTTTAATTATCCGATTCTATTTCAGCAACATCGAAAACCCCTAGATAGCAATTTCCAAATTTTTGTAAAAAAATAATTTTTTTTCCATTTGTCCACTATTACTTATTCTTTAGATAAGTAGGAATCTAAAATGCTATATAAAATTGCACTAGCCTGCCCTTCCTAAAATGATAATTTACCAAACGCGACCTTTTCGTAGAATGACCGATATATGGGGTTTTAGGGTTGCTGAAATTAAATCTGATAAAAATTTTCGTCAAAATTGGTATATAGGGGTTTTTGGGGTTGACGAATCTGAATCTAATAAAATTTTTCTTATTTAACCCTCTGAGAGGCGGGGGTAGTTTTCGTGAAAATTGGTATATTGGGGTTTTTGAGGTTGCTGAAAGTGAATCTGTTAATAAAAATCCATTTCACGCGAAGGCGTAAAAAATGGGAAAGCTCTTTTACTGGCAGTGTATTTTCTAGTCTGCTTTGTTACAAAATAAGGATGATTTAGTACGCCCGAAGAAAAAATATATAATTTAACATTTTACAGCAAAACTTTTTATTGTTGTTGTTGTTGTTGTTGTTGTTGTTGTTGTTGTTGTTGTTGTTGTTGTTTTTGGTCTCAGTATTAATTAAACAAACTATCGCAAAAAGTATTCGTTTTTACGACATATTTTTATCTTTGTTAAAATGAACTATAAACACGAAGGTTATTATAGGGACAGTCGATCTAGGTAATTATACATACTCTTTTATATTTAGTCCCATTCTTCTTTCTTTTATTTGCTTTTCATACTCCTCCAATTCATTTCCCTCTAGTCTTACTCTTCTCTTAACCTTAACGTCAATGGTCCTATTGCCACCATTATCTATCAAATCTCTTGCCAACGTACCTGGAGAGGTCCTAAAAATTTAAATTTTATTATTTTGTTTGAACGTAAAATTTAGTGGGGTATCGTGGGTATTTTGCGTTTTAAATTGTCAAAAAAATCTTCGGCGGTCTGTCGGAAAAATATTGAGCAAAATAACTTAAGAATGCTTTATGTTAGAGACTTGAAGGTCAGACTACAGGTGTGATACTGCTACTGAACTTCAGTAGCAGTAAATATCGTATGGCAATGCAGGCAAAAACTTCCATTTTTATATATTTTAGATTTTTAAACCACTTTGCTGAGGGTTTCTTTTCGAACAAACCATAAATTATGTATATTGAAATCTAACCTTGTAGTCACTATTAAACTGTTATTCGAATTTGAACACCATTGCAAAAATAATTCTCTTGAATATCCACTCTCCATATCAGCAGAACTGGCCAACACAACTTTTGGATTTGGTACTCTACTCAGTTCATGTAAACTATGACATAATTGTAAATGTTTGAACTGGAATGGATTATTTCTAGCTCCTAAAAATTAATAAAATCCCATTTATATTTATATAAGTTGAAATATACATCTAGGATAAGCTAGAGGATTTTCTCCTAAAAATTTTGGATAAAAAATGAACTATAAAAAATTTAAAAATATGTATTAAAAAAACGAAAAAAAAAACTCATTAAAACTCCCAACCAAGGGGTGGGGGCTCTTAAAAACCCCCTATAATAACCATATACCGGGTATTCCACATTTTGTATGTTTAACACTTTATACTTCCCTATGCTCTTTTAAAGAAGTATGAGCCCAATAAATTTTACTTATGTAATGGAATTAATTTAGAAAATGTTGTGTTTGTAAAGGATTTGGGCGTGATCTATGATAACACAATAAGCGTTAATAAACACAATGAAACTTAAGTAAATCAATTTCTTAAACTTTTGGGTATTTGAAGAGATATTTAAAAGTTTAAACTGTATTATTTTATTTTTAGATAAACACATCGCCAAAATCCTTGGCCCCTCAATTAATTTGAAACATACCAACAAAAATTATTCTAATTAATATTAATTAAAAATGAACATATTTTTTTCTGGTGGGAACTTACGTTGTGGGGTATCATTTTTTCAGTTTTTTGAGTAGATTACGAAAATCAATAATTGCTATTCAAACTCGGCGTCTGGTGGGCAGGGGAGGGGGAAATGCAATATTAATTAAAAATTAACATATTTTTTCTCGTGAAAACTTTAAAATGAAAACTTACATATCGTCGGCTTACAAGTAAAGAGCACTAAGTCCAAAAACATGGTTTTGAGATATTGACAAATTTAACTTTCATTGTTGTTTTTTAATTTTTGTAATAATTGTTTTTGGAAAAAAACTGCCGCAGATCGCAATGACATGTTTGGTCATAATAATGTCCCATTTGCAGTTAAATAAAGAAAAATTGAAGTAGTTTAATTTAACTAAATTTGAAAAAAGACATGGACTTAGTGCCTTTTACTTATAGGCCTACAAGTAAAGAGCACTGTCAATAAAATAATATAAAAAACAAGTATTTAAAGATAAAACCCTTCTATTATCATGATAATTAAACGTAATGTATAACTATAACGTAGAAAACAAGATGTTTACATAAATTTTCAAAAACTAGATTTTTAAAAGAAGGGTTTGGACTTTTTGATTGTTTAAAGAACTTTTCCAAAATTAATAATAATAATTGGTATTAATTATATGAAACTGCTTAATATGCCAGAACTAAGACAGTTTTCAGAGGTCATCGGCTGTGATGGCAAAGAAGCGTCTCCTAAAGTCAATAATTATAAACACATCGAAAGTACACGTAACAAGCACTGTCATTTTACAGGTAAAGTTCTGTTTCCCTGTTCTGTCTCTATTCCATCAACTTTAACATAGCAAAATTTGAATTCTTTTGCCAGTAAAATAAATAACGCGATATTGTATCATATAAATGATTCAAGCAATCATATTTTTCTAAATTCATTTTTTTTAGAAATAATAACATAACCTCAAATAAACAATAATTATTTTTCTCTGGTTGCTCTTCATTGTTTTTTAACAATGCAAATATTTTGGCACCCGGACTACACATTTTAACTTTAGCTTGTAAAATACAAAAAGAAAACGAAAAACAACACTACAAAAACAAACTTTTCGGCAAACAAACAAACACTAAGTCGCTTAGTGCAGAAACAATTAAAATAATCTACAAGTAAAACGCACTAAGTACACTTATTGCCTATTGCCAGATAAAATTTCAATCAAAATCAAATTGGTGCGTTTTGTATAGTAGGTAACTCCCTTGGCAGTCCACCTAGAAGTTAGTTCGGTTTACCTGTACTTTTTCATTACATCATCAAAAACTAATTACAGTGCCATAAAAATCCCATTTTTGCAAAAAAGTGACTTAGTGCCTTTTACTTGTAAGCCGACGATATGTTGTGGGGTATGATTTTTTTCTGTTTTTTTTTTGTTGTTGTGTAGATTACAAAAATCAATAATTGCCATTCAAACTCAGCGTCTCGTAGGCGGGACAGGGGGAAATGCAAAATTAATTTAAAATTAACATATTTTTGTGTTTTCTGTCAAGTTTTGGTGAAAACTCTTGGGTTGTGGGTTATCATTTTTTCAGTTTTTTTTGTTGTAGAATACCAAAATCAATGATAACAATTCGAACCCGGAGTCTGGTGGGCGGGGGAGGGGAAAATGCAAAATTAATATTTAGCATATTTTTTTCTGGTGGGAACTTTAATAAAAACTTATGTTGTGGGGTATCATTTTTACAGTTTTTTGTGTAGATTACAAAAATTAATAACGGCCTTTCAACCTCGGCGTCTGTTGTGCGGGGGACGGGAAAATGTCGGGGAAATTCAAAATTAATTTAAAATTAACATATTTTTGTATTTTGTTTCAAGTTTTAGTCCAAAATTGTCTTGCTTTTTTAGTTTTTTTTTTGTAGAATGACAAAATCAATGATAACCATTCGAACTCCGAGTGTGGTGGGCGGGGGAGGGGGAAATGCAAAATTAATTAAAATTAACATGTTTTTACTTGTAGGAACTTTAATGAAAACTTATGTTGTGGGTATCATTTTTTTTTTTAGTTAATTGCAAAGAATTTAAAAGTCAATGGTGAACTTTCCTACTACGTGCCTGGTAGGAGGGGGAGAAAAAAAATATTTTTTTGTGTTTTGTTAGAAATATGAGGTATAATTTTAGTTTTTTATGTAGAATCCAAAAATTAGTATTTTTGTGTTTGGAAAGAAATTGTATTTTTTAAAATTAAGTCAACAAATTGAGTAAGAAGGTTTACCAGATTTTTAGATTTTTTTACAAAAAGCTAAAAAAATCATACTCCACAAGTCTTCATAAAAATTCTACATATATAAATACAATAAACTTTAATTTATTTTTACTAGCCCCCTTCTTCCCGCCTACCAGAGGTGGATTACTAATTTTCAGTATCGATTTTTTACATTTTACAGAAAAAAATAAAAAAGGAACCCCGCAACATAGGTTTTTAATAAAACTTGGAACAAAACACAAAAATATGGTAATTTTTAATTAGTTCGAATAACGAAAAAATATATTAATTTCGCGTTTTTCTTATTGATTTTGGTATTCTAGAAAAAAAAAAAACTGAAAAAATTATACCCCACAATATAAATTTTCTCTAAATATCTGAAACGCAAAAGCGTTTGAAAACTTTTATATTTTAGACGAACAGAATAGTGGAAATGGACTACACACTTTTTGTCACACTCCATTTGCCTTTCCTCACCTCTAGCATTCGTATGTATTATTAAACAAGTTTGCGCATAAATATGTTTCACCAATCTTTACTGCGCATGATATATTTGTATATCTTTGCCAGAACATTTCTGAATATTCGTATGTATTATTAAACACTTTTGCGCATAAATATGTTCCACCAATCCCTACTGCGCATGATATATTTGTATATCTTTGCCAGAACACTTTTGCGTATTCGTATGTATTATTAAACACGTTTGCACATAAATTTGTTTCACCAATCTTTACTGCACATGATATATTTGTATTTCTTTGCCAGAACACTTTTGCGTATTCGTATGTATTATTAAACACGTTTGCACATAAAATGTTTCACCAATCTTTACTGCACATGATATATTTGTATATTTATATCTTTGCCAGAACACTTTTGCATATTCGTATGTATTATTAAACACGTTTGCACATAAAATGTTTCACCAATCTTTACTGCACATGATATATTTGTATATCTTGTCCAGTAGGCAGATATAGCCGTAAAGGTGACATTACCGCACTTGATTCTAACGACGCATTGTTTATTCGAAGTATGCTGCTTAACCAAAATGCAGTCTAATGTAGGATTTAGAACAATAATCGCTACCCTAAAGTCGTTTTCTGTGCTTGCAAATACTCGATAATGTGTACAATAAGGAATATAGTAGCTTCCACTGGCACCTCTGGTTCTGTAAGGTTCCTGGAGTAAAAGTATGTCTAGTCCTAAGTCTACTGCGCTAGTAATCATGTCGGAGGTAGCAAACTTGGCCTTTTGTAAATTAGCTTGTCCTATTTTTAATACTCCTGCCTTGTTGAACGTTGGATTAATTAGTTCCGTAGTTCGTGTTATCCACCTGCTCCTGGAACCTCCTTCTGACCACTCCACATTTGCTTGAGCCAGTCTCATGCTTGACGTCTTCCTTGGCATTCCTGACTGTGTTATAGTTCGTGCAAAGCGTACATACTGCCTCATCTTTACGGTCTTTTTTAGGGCAAGTCTTAGACTCGTGTTTTTCTAGGCAGTATCGGCAGGCGGGATCATGCTTGGAGCCATCGCATTTAGAAGCAATATGTCCAAACTTTAAACATCTATAACACTGAGTTACCTGTACATGGTCCCTCACAGAACATGTATGCCACCGTAAGCCGATTTTTTCTCTTGCCAGAAGGGCTACTCTAGCACTAGGATCAGCCTCTACCACCCAGTGCACATAATGTTTGTCCCTTTTTCCAAATTTGTATATGGGTTTTATTGCTCCGATATTGATTTCTGGAAAGTTTTCTTCGTTTATTGCCATTTCCAATTCTCCTTCAGGTATTGTGACGGGGACATTAAATATGGCTAGTCTCGGTCTTAATTTGTCCAACGGGGTAGCTTGAACATTAAGGTTTTTTATCTCGTTAGCCTCTAGAAGTACAGATGTTTTATCGTTATCCGATTCTATCACCACACCGTCTTTGTTTTTATAAACTCTGGGCCGCACTAGTCCTAATTTACTGGGAGCAACTTCCTTTGTTACCCTGTCCTTTAGTGTATCAGGCGTGACGTTAGGATCTACAGGCTTTAGGAGAACCCTAAAAGTTTTCTTGGGAACGGTATTTTTTCCTGAAGACATAGACACCCGAGAAACAGCATTTCTGGAAGCAACTTGTTCGTATGAAGGAGTTGATTTGGCAGCTTGTAATTCATGTACAAGTAATTCTTGTGCGTTTTTCTATTCCTGAATGATACCCTTCACTTCACTTATTTCCTTCCTTAACTCCTGAGGTACTTGACTTTCGAGTATGCCTTGGCGCATTTTCTTTAATAAATTTTTCTGCGATACCATTTGTTCTTTAAGAAGAGACTTAACTTCCTTTACTTCAAAAACCATATTTCCACGAGTCTGAAGTTCTATGGACTTTTCCTTGATGAGGCCCAATACTCGAGTTAACTTCTCGCAAAAGTTCTGAATCTTATTCCTGGGATAAGCGTAATTTTCCCTTTTTATAGTCCGTGCTTGTTCGTCTAAACTCTTGATAATAACCATTGCATCGTTAATAAAAGAAGTAATTGGGCGGTTCCGATTTCCAGGGCTGCGTTTATGTTCCGGGCTTTCCTCATTGTCAGTCCCCATTGTCAGTCAGTCAGTCAGTCAGTCAGTCAGTCAGTCAGTCAGTCAGTCAGTCAGTCAGTCAGTCAGTCAGTCAGTCAGTCAGTCAGTCAGTCAGTCAGTCAGTCAGTCAGTCAGTCAGTCAGTCAGTCAGTCAGTCAGTCAGTCAGTCAGTCAGTCAGTCAGTCAGTCAGTCAGTCAGTCAGTCAGTCAGTCAGTCAGTCAGTCAGTCAGTCAGTCAGTCAGTCAGTCAGTCAGTCAGTCAGTCAGTCAGTCAGTCAGTCAGTCAGTCAGTCAGTCAGTCAGTCAGTCAGTCAGTCAGTCAGTCAGTCAGTCAGTCAGTCAGTCAGTCAGTCAGTCAGTCAGTCAGTCAGTCAGTCAGTCAGTCAGTCAGTCAGTCAGTCAGTCAGTCAGTCAGTCAGTCAGTCAGTCAGTCAGTCAGTCAGTCAGTCAGTCAGTCAGTCAGTCAGTCAGTCAGTCAGTCAGTCAGTCAGTCAGTCAGTCAGTCAGTCAGTCAGTCAGTCAGTCAGTCAGTCAGTCAGTCAGTCAGTCAGTCAGTCAGTCAGTCAGTCAGTCAGTCAGTCAGTCAGTCAGTCAGTCAGTCAGTCAGTCAGTCAGTCAGTCAGTCAGTCAGTCAGTCAGTCAGTCAGTCAGTCAGTCAGTCAGTCAGTCAGTCAGTCAGTCAGTCAGTCAGTCAGTCAGTCAGTCAGTCAGTCAGTCAGTCAGTCAGTCAGTCAGTCAGTCAGTCAGTCAGTCAGTCAGTCAGTCAGTCAGTCAGTCAGTCAGTCAGTCAGTCAGTCAGTCAGTCAGTCAGTCAGTCAGTCAGTCAGTCAGTCAGTCAGTCAGTCAGTCAGTCAGTCAGTCAGTCAGTCAGTCAGTCAGTCAGTCAGTCAGTCAGTCAGTCAGTCAGTCAGTCAGTCAGTCAGTCAGTCAGTCAGTCAGTCAGTCAGTCAGTCAGTCAGTCAGTCAGTCAGTCAGTCAGTCAGTCAGTCAGTCAGTCAGTCAGTCAGTCAGTCAGTCAGTCAGTCAGTCAGTCAGTCAGTCAGTCAGTCAGTCAGTCAGTCAGTCAGTCAGTCAGTCAGTCAGTCAGTCAGTCAGTCAGTCAGTCAGTCAGTCAGTCAGTCAGTCAGTCAGTCAGTCAGTCAGTCAGTCAGTCAGTCAGTCAGTCAGTCAGTCAGTCAGTCAGTCAGTCAGTCAGTCAGTCAGTCAGTCAGTCAGTCAGTCAGTCAGTCAGTCAGTCAGTCAGTCAGTCAGTCAGTCAGTCAGTCAGTCAGTCAGTCAGTCAGTCAGTCAGTCAGTCAGTCAGTCAGTCAGTCAGTCAGTCAGTCAGTCAGTCAGTCAGTCAGTCAGTCAGTCAGTCAGTCAGTCAGTCAGTCAGTCAGTCAGTCAGTCAGTCAGTCAGTCAGTCAGTCAGTCAGTCAGTCAGTCAGTCAGTCAGTCAGTCAGTCAGTCAGTCAGTCAGTCAGTCAGTCAGTCAGTCAGTCAGTCAGTCAGTCAGTCAGTCAGTCAGTCAGTCAGTCAGTCAGTCAGTCAGTCAGTCAGTCAGTCAGTCAGTCAGTCAGTCAGTCAGTCAGTCAGTCAGTCAGTCAGTCAGTCAGTCAGTCAGTCAGTCAGTCAGTCAGTCAGTCAGTCAGTCAGTCAGTCAGTCAGTCAGTCAGTCAGTCAGTCAGTCAGTCAGTCAGTCAGTCAGTCAGTCAGTCAGTCAGTCAGTCAGTCAGTCAGTCAGTCAGTCAGTCAGTCAGTCAGTCAGTCAGTCAGTCAGTCAGTCAGTCAGTCAGTCAGTCAGTCAGTCAGTCAGTCAGTCAGTCAGTCAGTCAGTCAGTCAGTCAGTCAGTCAGTCAGTCAGTCAGTCAGTCAGTCAGTCAGTCAGTCAGTCAGTCAGTCAGTCAGTCAGTCAGTCAGTCAGTCAGTCAGTCAGTCAGTCAGTCAGTCAGTCAGTCAGTCAGTCAGTCAGTCAGTCAGTCAGTCAGTCAGTCAGTCAGTCAGTCAGTCAGTCAGTCAGTCAGTCAGTCAGTCAGTCAGTCAGTCAGTCAGTCAGTCAGTCAGTCAGTCAGTCAGTCAGTCAGTCAGTCAGTCAGTCAGTCAGTCAGTCAGTCAGTCAGTCAGTCAGTCAGTCAGTCAGTCAGTCAGTCAGTCAGTCAGTCAGTCAGTCAGTCAGTCAGTCAGTCAGTCAGTCAGTCAGTCAGTCAGTCAGTCAGTCAGTCAGTCAGTCAGTCAGTCAGTCAGTCAGTCAGTCAGTCAGTCAGTCAGTCAGTCAGTCAGTCAGTCAGTCAGTCAGTCAGTCAGTCAGTCAGTCAGTCAGTCAGTCAGTCAGTCAGTCAGTCAGTCAGTCAGTCAGTCAGTCAGTCAGTCAGTCAGTCAGTCAGTCAGTCAGTCAGTCAGTCAGTCAGTCAGTCAGTCAGTCAGTCAGTCAGTCAGTCAGTCAGTCAGTCAGTCAGTCAGTCAGTCAGTCAGTCAGTCAGTCAGTCAGTCAGTCAGTCAGTCAGTCAGTCAGTCAGTCAGTCAGTCAGTCAGTCAGTCAGTCAGTCAGTCAGTCAGTCAGTCAGTCAGTCAGTCAGTCAGTCAGTCAGTCAGTCAGTCAGTCAGTCAGTCAGTCAGTCAGTCAGTCAGTCAGTCAGTCAGTCAGTCAGTCAGTCAGTCAGTCAGTCAGTCAGTCAGTCAGTCAGTCAGTCAGTCAGTCAGTCAGTCAGTCAGTCAGTCAGTCAGTCAGTCAGTCAGTCAGTCAGTCAGTCAGTCAGTCAGTCAGTCAGTCAGTCAGTCAGTCAGTCAGTCAGTCAGTCAGTCAGTCAGTCAGTCAGTCAGTCAGTCAGTCAGTCAGTCAGTCAGTCAGTCAGTCAGTCAGTCAGTCAGTCAGTCAGTCAGTCAGTCAGTCAGTCAGTCAGTCAGTCAGTCAGTCAGTCAGTCAGTCAGTCAGTCAGTCAGTCAGTCAGTCAGTCAGTCAGTCAGTCAGTCAGTCAGTCAGTCAGTCAGTCAGTCAGTCAGTCAGTCAGTCAGTCAGTCAGTCAGTCAGTCAGTCAGTCAGTCAGTCAGTCAGTCAGTCAGTCAGTCAGTCAGTCAGTCAGTCAGTCAGTCAGTCAGTCAGTCAGTCAGTCAGTCAGTCAGTCAGTCAGTCAGTCAGTCAGTCAGTCAGTCAGTCAGTCAGTCAGTCAGTCAGTCAGTCAGTCAGTCAGTCAGTCAGTCAGTCAGTCAGTCAGTCAGTCAGTCAGTCAGTCAGTCAGTCAGTCAGTCAGTCAGTCAGTCAGTCAGTCAGTCAGTCAGTCAGTCAGTCAGTCAGTCAGTCAGTCAGTCAGTCAGTCAGTCAGTCAGTCAGTCAGTCAGTCAGTCAGTCAGTCAGTCAGTCAGTCAGTCAGTCAGTCAGTCAGTCAGTCAGTCAGTCAGTCAGTCAGTCAGTCAGTCAGTCAGTCAGTCAGTCAGTCAGTCAGTCAGTCAGTCAGTCAGTCAGTCAGTCAGTCAGTCAGTCAGTCAGTCAGTCAGTCAGTCAGTCAGTCAGTCAGTCAGTCAGTCAGTCAGTCAGTCAGTCAGTCAGTCAGTCAGTCAGTCAGTCAGTCAGTCAGTCAGTCAGTCAGTCAGTCAGTCAGTCAGTCAGTCAGTCAGTCAGTCAGTCAGTCAGTCAGTCAGTCAGTCAGTCAGTCAGTCAGTCAGTCAGTCAGTCAGTCAGTCAGTCAGTCAGTCAGTCAGTCAGTCAGTCAGTCAGTCAGTCAGTCAGTCAGTCAGTCAGTCAGTCAGTCAGTCAGTCAGTCAGTCAGTCAGTCAGTCAGTCAGTCAGTCAGTCAGTCAGTCAGTCAGTCAGTCAGTCAGACAGACAGACAGACAGACAGACAGACAGACAGACAGACAGACAGACAGACAGACAGACAGACAGACAGACAGACAGACAGACAGACAGACAGACAGACAGACAGACAGACAGACAGACAGACAGACAGACAGACAGACAGACAGACAGACAGACAGACAGACAGACAGACAGACAGACAGACAGACAGACAGACAGACAGACAGACAGACAGACAGACAGACAGACAGACAGACAGACAGACAGACAGACAGACAGACAGACAGACAGACAGACAGACAGACAGACAGACAGACAGACAGACAGACAGACAGACAGACAGACAGACAGACAGACAGACAGACAGACAGACAGACAGACAGACAGACAGACAGACAGACAGACAGACAGACAGACAGACAGACAGACAGACAGACAGACAGACAGACAGACAGACAGACAGACAGACAGACAGACAGACAGACAGACAGACAGACAGACAGACAGACAGACAGACAGACAGACAGACAGACAGACAGACAGACAGACAGACAGACAGACAGACAGACAGACAGACAGACAGACAGACAGACAGACAGACAGACAGACAGACAGACAGACAGACAGACAGACAGACAGACAGACAGACAGACAGACAGACAGACAGACAGACAGACAGACAGACAGACAGACAGACAGACAGACAGACAGACAGACAGACAGACAGACAGACAGACAGACAGACAGACAGACAGACAGACAGACAGACAGACAGACAGACAGACAGACAGACAGACAGACAGACAGACAGACAGACAGACAGACAGACAGACAGACAGACAGACAGACAGACAGACAGACAGACAGACAGACAGACAGACAGACAGACAGACAGACAGACAGACAGACAGACAGACAGACAGACAGACAGACAGACAGACAGACAGACAGACAGACAGACAGACAGACAGACAGACAGACAGACAGACAGACAGACAGACAGACAGACAGACAGACAGACAGACAGACAGACAGACAGACAGACAGACAGACAGACAGACAGACAGACAGACAGACAGACAGACAGACAGACAGACAGACAGACAGACAGACAGACAGACAGACAGACAGACAGACAGACAGACAGACAGACAGACAGACAGACAGACAGACAGACAGACAGACAGACAGACAGACAGACAGACAGACAGACAGACAGACAGACAGACAGACAGACAGACAGACAGACAGACAGACAGACAGACAGACAGACAGACAGACAGACAGACAGACAGACAGACAGACAGACAGACAGACAGACAGACAGACAGACAGACAGACAGACAGACAGACAGACAGACAGACAGACAGACAGACAGACAGACAGACAGACAGACAGACAGACAGACAGACAGACAGACAGACAGACAGACAGACAGACAGACAGACAGACAGACAGACAGACAGACAGACAGACAGACAGACAGACAGACAGACAGACAGACAGACAGACAGACAGACAGACAGACAGACAGACAGACAGACAAAAAAAAAGCCTCGTCCCATGATAGACAGACAGACAGACAGACAGACAGACAGAGAATGTGAGAAATGTGAAAAAATCGGAAAAAAAAATTGAAAAAAAAAAGTGTATTTCAATACAATTTTAGAATTCTAAAATATAAAAGTAAAAATTGACACAAAAACTCAAAAATATATTAATTTTAAATTAGTTTTGAATTTCCCCCTCCCCTGCCCACCAGACGCCAAGTTCGAGGGGTCATTGATTTTCGTAATCTACAATGTTAATTTTAATTCATTTTGCATTTCCCCCTTCCCCGCCTATCAGACCCCGAGTTTGAATGGTGATCCTTGATTTTGTTATCCCACGAAAAAAACTAAAAAAAAAATGATTACCCACAACCCAAACTGGACACAAACCACAAAAATATGTTAATTTGAAATTAATTTTGCATTTCCCCCTCCGCCGCCCACCAGACGCTGAGTTTGAATGAAAATAATTGATTTTTGTAATCTACACAAAAAACGGAACAAAATGATACCCCACAACATAAGTTTTTATTAAAGTTTCCACCAGAAAAAAAAAATGTTAATTTTAATTAATTTTGCATTAAAGATTAACATTAAGAAAATCCTTAATGTGAATAATGGAGGTGTTAAAATAAAATATAACAATAAGGAGGATATAAATAAAATTAAAAATGTAGCTTTTGAAAATTTGGGAAATAATCATAAAGTAGAAATACCGCAGTAAAAAAAAGAGAATTAAAATAATTGATATTGAGGAAAATATGGATAACCAAACTTTAACTAATTGTATTAGAAACCAAAATAGATTAGTTGGAGAAAATGCATATATAAATGTACTGGTTATTAAAAAAATGAAAACAAAATACAAGGCATTAACAGAGTGCGATGGAATCACATTTAAAAATATAATGGAGAACGGATCTTTATTCATTGATTTCTCATTTTGCTCAGTATTTGGTATTTATTTATAGTAAAGTAGGGACCTTCCTACATACGAAGGTTTTTTTTTTACCTTACACTGTTAATATTAAAATAATTATAAATTTAAATTGAATCTTTGCTAATCTTCTTTTTGAACACATAGACTTACTTATAGTCCGGGAGCCCACGCCCAGTAGAATTTTTTTTACCCTACCGTTGAGACTTTGTATATGTGTTCAAAGTTAAACAACCTACAACGGTATTGCCCGAAAATTTTTTTCGGACAAGGTTACTACTTAATTTTAAATATTTTTATTAAATGATCCTAAAAAAGTAAGTTGCGAGGTGCTTAATGTTATGACGTCATAACTAACCTAACATGGTAAAGTAATGACGTCATAACATTACAGCTGACTTTTTCAGGATCGTTTAATAAAAATATTTAAAATCAAGTGGTAACCTTGTCCAACAAAAATTTTCGGGTAATACCGTGCCCTAAAGTTAAGGGTGGGTCATAAAAAAACGCCTCGCTACCGAGAATTATTTGTAAGAAGTTGTTTGACTGGACTGGACATACAAAGTCTCAAAGGTGAGGTAATAAAAAAATTCTACTGGGCGTGGGCTCCCGGACTTCTTATAAAAAAGCTTAACATTAAAAAAAGTAAAATAAATTATAATTTTCATTAGCAATTACCAAGAAATAGAATAGAATATCCACACTAGGATTTACAATTTTGAATATGAATGTTGTCATCGTGAATAATAAATAACTAATAAATAAATACCTAACTTAATAAATAATAATCATAAAAAAAAAATAATAACATAATAAACAAACAAATAACAATAAGTCACGCACAAAATATATAATATTATCTTTATAGATAATTAGCCATAATGGTTCTAAGTCAACGAGAAATGAGTAAATAAGTTTCTTGGGTGTGCTGAAGTTTCTGATGGACTTAACGTTGTTGGGCAGTTTGTTGAAGACTTTGCTAGAGTACATGCACCCTTTTTTTAATTGTATGAGCCTGTGATGAGGAAAAATGTAATTTGTATGTCTTCTACTTGTACTCAACATATCTGTTTCAAGATTATTGTTTTTAAAAATGAAAATTATTGTTTTTAAAAATGAAAATTAAAACTTCATAAATATACCGGGTGTCCCAACTCTATTTACCCAGCCATTTTCTCGTAAACTAAAAGAGATAATCAAGTTCTAAGAAAACCTTCTTAAATAAGACAACTTAAACTATCTTTTAGCATATATTTGATACTTTCAGTTCTTGAAATGTGGGCAGTGGGCATAGAGGGACATTTTTTAAATGGAAAGGGGGCCGTGTGATACATCATTTTAAAGCTTATAAAATTCTCCATTTAATATTTTTTTTTAATAATTAATATTTTTTTATTTTTTTTTTTTGGGTTTAAAATAGGGTTGAAAATGGGTATTTTTGTCAAAATTTCTCTAAAAAATCAAACAATTTTTTAAAAATTACTAATTTCATGAAAAAACGGAAATTATACTTTTAAACTATTTTAATTGACATAAATAAAAATTTACAAAAAAAAACTTAAAAAATCGCATTTTTTAGCACAAAAAAATAAAAAATCAAAACCTTAAAAAAATTGTTTTAAAAATAAAAAAATATACTGGACTGTAGAGAATTTTATTTGCTTTAAAATGACGTATCACAGGACCCCAATAGGGCAAAAGTGGAACAAAAATCACGAAAAAATCGGAGTTCGGATTCGGATTTCTGCATGTCTTGGTGTTATAAACCTGCTGGAATCAAAATCCTAACTGCTCGGTTTCAAGAGTTACATGCATATTTATTCTGATTTGTTCTTTCTGCTACCTAGCACAAGTCGATGTTCTGAAAAACCTTTCTTAATAGGTTTCTTATGATTCCCTTATTATAATAAATAGTAAGAAAGTTAAAATGCATTTTTACAACAAATTTCAGTCAAAACCAGTTTAAAAGTATATTCGCCTACTTCGACTGAAATTCAAAATATGCGATTAAATTATTTTTTTTCACATATCCGTCCTACGAAAACGAGTTAAATATAAATACATATGGGTCTAATTGTGACACATTTTGTAATTGGTTATCTTTAACCAATTTTTAGTGCTGGCTGATATTTATAAAAACGTTTATATTTCATTAAGAAGCCCGCACAAAAACTCGTGTTTTTGGCCTTCGGATAAATTTGCTGGAAATTATATATGTTATTAACCTTCATGTCCTTGGTAATTGACCAAAATTTCAGCTTAATTGTATGTACAGTTTTTGAGACATCGAGCTTTAAAATTGGTGATTTAGAATTCAGGAAAATTTTACACTTGTTATTTTTTTTTGCTTTTTTAATGTCAGTTTTTTATGTATGATTAAACTTAATGGTGCAAATTGAAGGTGTATAGATGCTTTATTTAAATGTGTTATAACATTGGCCGCAGAGTGTTTCCCTTTTACGTGGCAACAGCCTAAAACAAGCGATATAATAAATATTAAAAATGCTAATTATACATTTTGGTTAAATATTAAAAAACAGAAAATCTAACGGCTAGAATTTCATAATTTTTATATATTTTATAGTTTTTGAGTTACTGAATAAAAATAATTGAAAGCGAAGCTTATTAGAGTACTTAAAGTCCTTCTGTTTCAGCATGATGGGGGCAAACCACATCAAAATAAATTAACTCGATTCAATCAGGTAAAAGTTTTAAATTCTCGGTAAATCTTACAAATAAATGGAATTTTAGAAAACGTATTGCTAAAGTAAAGTAGGTAAACCAACTAAACAACTAAAGAGCCTACATTGTCATAGTGGAGTAAAGGGCATGAAACGTTGAACTGTTATAAAATTACTTATTTCTGTGTTTCAGATATTCGCAGTATGGCTTGCAATGGAGGGAGTTAAACCAATTTAACCAGGTTGCCTTTTAAACATTTTTAAATTACTTAAAAGTAATTAGCCTATCTATAGGTACCCCTTTTCCTACCACGCTTAAATTACTTTTGAGAACCTGTTTAACTTGGTTTAACTCCCTCCATTGCAAGCCATACTGCGATTATCTGAAACACAGAAATAAGTAATTTTATAACAGTTCAACGTTTCATGCCCTTTGCTCCACTATGCCAATATAGGCTCTTTAGTTGGTTTAACTACTTTACTTTAGTAATACCTTTTCTAAAATTCCATTTATTTGTAAGATTTACCGAGAATTTAAAACTTTTACCTGATTGAATCGAGTTAATTTATTTTGATGTGGTTTGCCCCCATCATGATCAAACAGAAGGACTTTAAGTACTCTAATAAGCTTCGCTTTCAATTATTTTTATTTAGTAACTCAAAAACTATAAAATATATAAAAATTATGAAATTCTAGCCGTTAGATTTTCTATTTTTAATATTAAACCAAAATTTATAATTAGCATTTTTAATATTTATTATATCACCTGTTTTAGGCTGTTGCCACGGAAAAGGGAAACACTCTGTGGCCAATGTTATACCACATTTAAATAAAGCATCTAAACACCTTCAGTTTGCAAGATTGAGTTTTATTATACGTAAAAAACTGACATAAAAAAAGTAAAAAAATTTAACAAGTGTAAAATTTTCCTGAATTCTAAATCACCAATTTTAAAGCTCGATATCTCAAAAACTGTACATACAATTAAGCTGAAATTTTGGTTAATTACTAAGAACATGAAGATTAAAAAAATATATAATTTCCAGAAAATTTAGCCGAAGGCCAAAAACACGGGGTTTTGTGCGGGGTTGTTTAAACAGTATGTACCTACCAATAGTACCTATAATTATTGTAATAAATTATGTAATAACACCGTTTAATTTAATCAAACTTTAATCAGGACAGGACTATTACTTTTTTAAGCCATTTATATTTGGTTATATAATCATAGAGTGTAGTTACGAATAATTGTTTTGCTAAATGCCCTAACGATCGAAAAGTTATACCCTAGTACCCTTACCTACTTGACCGAGAACGAGCTATTCAGTGGCCCAAAAGTTTAAAGCTAATATCCAAACATTATAATGTTAAGGTTATTAATTGGACAAAATTTTTCAAAGATCGATTATAATTCTTTATACGAAGTACTTATTGGATGTAAGCGGGCTTATAATTTTGAGTTTTTTCACTATGTTCTTAAAAGCAAGATTAGAATCATTTGATAATTTTTATGATAATATTAAGAGAAGTATTGAGAAAATCAAAGTTAAAACAAAAGTCATATTATAGAAAAAATAACGTCTTATAAAAGATTTGTATTCACAAGAAATGCAGATGATTGGATTCAATATAAAATATTAAGAAACACAGGCTGGAAAGAATAAAATATTATGATAAAGAAATTGAAAAATAATAAAAATGATAGTAAGAAGATGTGGGAAACCTTAAAAAAAATTGTTAAAAGTTCAAATAAAACCACTAAAAAGAAATGTATTTTGAAACTAATAAGGAAACAAATAAAAAAATAATTGCCGATAAACTAAATTATTATTTTATTAATATTATAAAAGAAATAGTTTTACCAATCGACAACTGTAATCTAAATTTACCAAATATTGTAACTCCAAATAGTTTTTTATCAAAATTTAAAGAGCTAAAACTGAATCAACTTAAGAAAATGTTATACGAATTAAAATCTAATAATAACAGAAGTGAAATTATGAATAAAAATCTCTTAAAAGAAACGTTTGATGTAATTGGGTTGGCATTACTGAATTTATTAGATAAAAGTTTAAAACTTGGAAATTTTCCTAAAACTCTGAAATGCTGTACAATTACACCAGTGCCAAAAATTAAAAATACAAAGCAATTGTTTGAGCTGATAGTCTATGAAGAAATTTTGGAACACATAACGAAAAATAAAAATTTTAATTGATGAACACGCTGGATTTAGACAAAAATATTTCAACTAGCAATACAAATGGTTATTGAAAAGAAAATTAGAAGATGGAAAAATTATTATAGCAGTTTTTTAGATTTTAAAAGAGCTTTTGAGACAATAGATATTTAAAAATTATCAGTATGGAATAAGGGGGTAGTCTTGGAATGGTTTAAAAGTTATTTATGTAAAAGGTTTCAAAACACAAAAATTAATTTTGTATTTTCATAAGAACAAGAAAATAGTTTTGATGTACCTCATGGAAGCATTCTTGGACCTTTGTTGTTTATTTTGTATATAAATAATTTACCAGATATACTTAAATTTTGTATTTTACAAATGTTTGCAGACGACAACCTTATATTTTGTATCTGTGATAGTTTGGATAAAGGTATAGAAATGATTAATAAGGATTTAAAAAAAAATCTGATTGGCTTAAAATAAATAAATTAAAATTAAATAATGCTAAATCTAAATGTATGGTTTTGGGTAAAAATATTTAAAATAATTTTAAAGTTAAAATTAATAATGATGAAATTAAAGTAATTGCCTAGTTCTTTTAAATATTTGAGTGTAATGTTGGATAATTATAATAAATTAAAATTTTATGATCAATTTGATAACACAACCCTACACGATTTTTATATATTTGACAAGACATAACCTGCCTAGACAAATTTTTTAGCTAGTTTCAAATTCGTTTTCAAATATATTCCTATACGTCACATTTTCGTGATACAGGGTGATTTACCAAAATAATACACAACATTTTAACATTCTCTCCACTTATATATTTATGAGGATTTTTTTTACAAAATTCGGTTTACACATCAGAAACAGCACAATTAAAAATATTTTTACGATTTTTAGTTTAAGCGAATGTCACTTGTTTTTTATCAAAAAAAGTTTCTGTTTTTCCTCTGTCAAATTTTCAAAAAATGTTTTTTTTCTTCTTACATACTAAACAACATTTTTCATTTAATTAGCTTTCTTTTGTTTTTTTTTTTTTGTTTTTCAAAATCGTTCGTCTGGAAGCGGTGCAATATTAATTTAAAAACTGTCAAGTCCGAAATTTTAATATCAATTACTTGCGCAAGTGGGCTATGGAATGGAATTTGACGTTTTAAACCAAAAGCTTTATTTTGACATTCAAGGTAACACAATTTTATGACATCCCTTAGGGACAGTTCAAGAATTACGCGATCTTTGTTCGCCAATTTTTGAAGACCCACTTCCAAAATAGCTAGAAACTTGAAATTTAAAATGTAAATCAAACATCCCGTGCTCGGGGCAAGTGGTTTCATGGGCTTCCTTAATCGGGGTAAAACTGAGCGGGGAAGTACCTGACCCTAGGGGTGTTCTTGAGCACCCAAGACCATTGGGTACTCCTGGCAATGACCGGGAGTGTGTATTGCACGATTCGGCCTCTTGGCCGGAAACGCACCCTTCACGTGGTGACCCTGTTGAAACTAAACTCGATGGATCTAGACTGGGAGCTCGATAAATATCCCCCAAGTCAAGCCGTAAGCCGTGGTGAGGGCTGGATGGTACCTAGGTTATGGTGCCTTAAACGGCGCCGGCAGGGAACCGGGCGCAACCCTGTCGTCACCCTTCGAGGGGTTAGCCTTGCCCCACTAAGCGGCTCTGTTGGGGTGGACTCAATCCGCACTTCTCGTGGGATTAACATAGATAAAATTTAGACAAAATCAAAAAAACCTCTGGGGAATCGGATAACTCCGAAAGACCCAACCAAGAACTAGAGCCTATGCAAGTACCTGAGGGAATCGGCAGCGCAAGCCTATCAGGGAACGCAGAGGTTCAAGACTTGAGCTCTAGCCTTAACAGGCTAGGTTTCAAGAATCCGTTTGTCAGGATGTTCGGCTCACATCGTCGGGAACTGGCAATCGCAGCAGCCAAAGCCAGAGGGGAACCTATTCGCCCTAGGAAACCTAAGAAAAATAGGAAGCCCAAGTCGGCAGAGGCTGCTGGAACTACAACCGTTGCAACCCCTGCAAAGAGGCAAAAACGTGTAAGGTCGGAAGGCAACACCCCTCCAGACCTTAAACAAACCAAAAAAAGCCAGACGGTCGGCCAAGCTAAAGCAATACCCAGTACATCAACTGAGGTAGCTTATAGCGAGGCTACCGCCGGCTTTAAAATGGCGATCGTCGACGAGAACTTCCCTGAGACAAAGCTCACATAGCAACAGTGCAAGGAGGTACAGAAAGCCATAGTACGGGAGGTTTTCAAGAGCGAACCTGGAACTGGCCCCTGCTTTAAAAACTCCTACACTGAAGCCGGCATTGTGTACGTACACTGTGTCGACGAGGCTGCAAAAACACGGTTCCTAGACAAGGTGTGGATTCTGCATCTTTGGGAGAGGGCCGTCTTAAGAGATGGAAACGCTCGAAAGATTGTCCGAACTGCCAAGGCTGTTGTTTGGGTACCTACCGAACTCCTGGGAGTTAGGGAACCGGCCAAAATCTTTCAGTTTTTAAAAACCCAGAACCAGGGGCTGCTTACAGAAAACTGGAGAATAATAAGCAGCCGAGATGAGGAAAAAGGAGTTACCCTTGTCCTTGGCTTGGATGAATAATCCGTAAAGGCGCTGCAAGCTCAAAATAACGTTGCTTATATCGGGCTTCAGCAAATAACCTTCAGGATCGACGAATGGAGAAAGGAGGATGCTGCGGGTAATCCAGATAAACCTGCAGCACTGTAAGGCATCTACGGCTGTCTTATGTAAAATCGTTGACTCCAGGAAACCAGACCTGGCCCTTATTCAAGACTGGATTA
The DNA here is from genome assembly GCA_958510825.1 of Brachypterus glaber. Classification (NCBI taxonomy): domain Eukaryota; kingdom Metazoa; phylum Arthropoda; class Insecta; order Coleoptera; family Kateretidae; genus Brachypterus; species Brachypterus glaber. Next base: position 36,075,796 of record OY294045.1, read on the forward strand.
CTGGGGAAAGAATCTGTGGACTGGAAAATACTGATGGTAAGTTATTCTACTATAACAATACCGCAGAATCAACTAGATTCTGCATTTATGTTAGGAATGGAATCCAAGCTTTCAATCTAACCGACTTGTGTACTAGGGACCAAGCGGCAATTAGGCTTAGCTACGTAGCGGCGGGAACCAAAAAAGAGTTCGTTATAACCTCGGTTTACCTGCCCTACGACTCGCCAATCCCACCACAGTCTGCGGAAATGGAGAGGGTCATCAGCTACTGCAATAAACCCACGTTTGTTATGACAAGACGGAAAGAGGTTATCGACATTACTCTTGCAACCTCTCAAATTTGTCCCAATGTGCAGGAGTGGCATGTGTCTGATGAACCGTCTTTATCGGATCACAGATATATCTTCATGGAAATCACGAATGTTGATAAGCCAGAACAAGAGTACCGCAATCCACCAAACACAAACTGGGAGAATTACAGAGAGGAGTTGGGGGTTAACCTGAGGGATGTCCTGCCCAAAAAAGCGTCGCAAGACAGCAAATACCAAAAACTGGTGGAATAACAAAGACTCGCAAGTTATTTAACATTGCGAGCAGAACGGGAGAGGGGCAGGAATACACGCAAACTCTCACTGAATACAATAGGGAAATCCGTAAAAGCAAAAGAAGCTCCTGGAGGAAGTTCTGTACTGAGGTTGACAACATCTCGGAAGGAGCACGCCTCCAGAAGATCCTGGCTAAGGATCCTATATCACCTGTCGGGGCACTACAAAAACCCAATGGGGAATTCACTAGGTCTGGAAAAGAGACTATTGAACTTCTGCTTTAAACTCACTTCCCGGACTCCGAAGTTGTCGATGACAATCAACCCCAGCAATTTCCGGGAAACCCAACTAGGGCAACTAGGGAAGACTGGCTGGTGGCACGTAAAATCGTCACCTACAAAAGAACTGAATGTGCTATTAATTAGGGTCACTTCATCTGTACTTGGTCTGTTTTTGTTCTGGTTTTCGTTTTTTTCTTCCTTTCGGGTAGCGCCACACAACAAATGAAAAACAAAAATTTCCCCTCTTTTCCCCTTAAGCTTAGGGATACGAGATTTGGAATTTCATTTTATAAGGTTCCGGTGCCGGAGCTTAAAAAAATATATGTGGAAGCCTTCATTAACTCAAGACGGCAACCCTATTACATTGATTTGACAATGTAAATATTTGATTTAGACAGGTGTCAGTAGAATAGAATTTTATAAATAAGGTTTTATAAGTAAGATTTAAAACCCTAATTCCCATTAAAAATCTAAAAAATATACTTATCTATTAAATAAAATACTAAGGAAGAAAATTATGTATTATCTTAGCAATAATATAAGAGGATTTAAAAGTATTTTTTGAACTGAAGTATAGTCACTCCATATAGCACCAGCTCACCTTACCTCACCTCTCAAACGTGTAACTCTTGACTTTCCTCAATTGCCTATAAGCTTAAGCCAAGTAAAATATTTTTGTATACAAAAATTATATTATTACATAAAAATATTTTAAAACAAAAAACCATGCACACATATTTAATTTTAAATAATTTAATATTTTTATTTGAATTTCTAAAGAACTTTTCCACACATCAATATTTAACCATTTTTTCTTTAATATAGTCAATTAATGATGATTATTTCACAATCTGTCTTGATAAATATTTTGATTATATTGCCATGAATATAACAATAAAAATAATTCAGTTTTTTAGCAAATGCCTGTATACTTAAGTACAAACTACTCTTAAGTGCATGGGTTCGAGTTTCCGCAGTGGAAGACAATTTTTCATCATGCGACGCATCGCGAAGTGGCATCGAGACTTGCGGCCGACTGTGCATTATGGCTACTCTGTATCATGGAGAATTGTGGCTCGCCTTGTGACATGATGAATTGTGGCTATACAGTAAGGCTGCTTTTTTGCGGTATTATCATAAATTATTAAATTTTATTCTACTTGCCTTAAATTAAGCTAGGGAGCAGAAATAATACTTTGTTCAATTTCTATATTTCAATTTCTATCGGTTGAGGGGAGAATAGGGACTACTTTAAAAATTGTTGCACAAAAATTTTATTTGTGCCTTACAAACAGTGGTTTGGAAGTCACTATAAGCCGGTGGTCCACAGAAGGTAGTATGCACTATCATAGTGGGCATAATGGGCATTTGTTCTGCGTGCAAGTGATATTATCATGCATTACTGTGCACAGTACCACATTTGATATTATGCCCCTTCAATGCAACTTTGCCAACTCTTAAAAGCATTAAAATTTAATTAAAATTTAATGTAGTAATATTATGTAATAAATATACTTAATTACATAAGATTATAGTTTATTTTTATAATAATAATTTAGTAAAATTTATATTCAATAACCAAGAATTAAAAAATAATTCTAGTCCTGAGTGGCGCAAGATTGGAACATGATACTAACAAGTTTCTTAAATTTCAAAAAAATATATTTAATTTAAAACTATAAAAAGTATTCATATTATTTGTTCAGTCCTTATTTTTCTTTTAAATTAGGATCTAAAAGTAATGTGATTCGTCATTAAATGTTGGCCACCTTCTGAGTGTAAATAATCGCGCTTCTGCTATAGTATATTAGGAATTATCTTCATTTTCGAAATGTTGATTAAATTAACCTTTTAATTCTTGTTTTAAACCAATATAGTATTTTTATGCAATAATATGTGTGTAGAATACTAAAATTATAAAAGCTCTTCTCCCATTTATGGCATGTTTCTCTAAAATGCAAATAAATTGTTTATTGCAGTATAAAAATGATTAATTATTATTAAAAATTTACCTTTTCACAATATTATTGTATTCAATGAGTGCAGATTTATTTTCAGGCTGTTAAGAATAATTTTAATTAAATATTGAAAGTCCTATTTAATACATTAATGTATTTTATAACTTTTTACACAAAAATATACTTTAAATTTGTATTACGTCAAGAATTTAAACATTTTGTAAGCTAATTTAAAATTTGATAGATGTCCAAAATTACAAAATTTAAATGTCAGAAATTATTTCTGGGGCTGCCAAAGCATGACAGAGCACGTTTCTTCGTCATGATTTTTTGACAAAATTGCGGTACTTAAACCAAAAAAAAAATCCACATATCATATCCCTAAGCTTAGGGGTAATCGAGGGGAAGTGCGATGCTTTTTTATTGCGTGGCGCTACCCGAAAGGAGAAAAGCCAAGTCCAAAACCGAAAACTAACGAAAGAGAACGAAAGAACAAAGTAAGACTAAGATGAATCGACCCTACTATTAACTCATTCAGTGCCTACAAAAATCACCAAGTACGGACGGAATTATACCTGCACTTCTTCAGCAGGGTAAAAGCAACCTTATACCGGTGAGGTGCAAACTTTTCAGAGCAAGCCTGGCACTGGGCTAAAAAGTCCAAATGTTTGGGAGCTTTCCAAGGTGGTCTTTATCCCCAAGCCTGTTAGGGACCCTTCCCAGGCTTAGTCATATAGACCAATCAATCTATTCTCTTTTTTATTAAAGACGCTAGAAAAACTGGTTGAAAGGTTTATACGGGAAACCACTCTACGAGAGAGGCCTCTACACCCTTATCAACATGCATACTAACCAGGAAAATCATGTGAGTCTGCAATGCACCACCTTTTGTGCAAGGCAGAGAGCTCGCTGAACAAAAAAGAAATGGATCTGGCAGCCTTTCTAGATGTCGTAGGGGCCTTTGATCACACCCCATTCGACGCCATGCTGCAGTGGAGCGACGTGAAGTAAACAACACCGTATGTAGGTGGTTAGGCTGTATGTTGCGAGGCAGGCAGATAGAAGCCAGTATGTTTAACGAAACCATCAGACTAATAATTGCAAAAGGTTGCCCACAGGGAGGGGTTATTTCCCCTCTTCTGTGGAACCTGATTCCCAGAGATATGCGGACGACATTGTCATAATTATCCTGGGGAAATATCTGAATATCGTCTCTGCTCTAATGCAAAGAGCATTAATACTGGTCGAAGAATGGTGCAACAGGGTAACGCTTAGTGTAAACCCTGATGAAACAACCCTTGTTAACTTCACCAGGAAAACAAAACTGACAGGCCTTGTTCTGACCAGACTTTTTAATAAACAACTGCAGCTGTCCCGGGAGGTTAAATATCTAGGAGTCACCCTAGATGACAAACTAACCTGGAACACACACACACATGCAGAATGTAATACTAAAAAGTAAAATTGCCATCATGACGACGAAAAGAGCGGTTGGCAAGATTTGGGGCTTAAAACCACGCATGGTACGCTGGCTGTACACAGCCGTGGTAAGACCCAGGATTACCTTCTGCTCCGTAGTCTGGTGGCCCAAGGTAGAACAGGCGACAGCTGCACGAGCTTTTAAAGATCCAGAAAATGGCCTGCCTGTGCATAATTGTTAGGCCTTCCCTCCCTTAAAATTATCATTAAGGCCGATGCGAGAATGGCTGCTTACAGGATAAACAATGCAGGTATTTGGAGACCTACAGATGACTGTGGGCACACGAATATTGGCGCAAACGCATTGCTAGAGATGAGCAGCGATTCAATGCTGGTAGCATTTAACTTCGACAATCCTTTTAACATCCAGCTCAACTGGAATGAAGAGTATGTTAAACAATACTGTCGAACGCAGGGCCTAGTCTGGTACACGGATGGCTCTAAGATAAACAGTGGAACTGGTGCTGAAATACACGGGGTAACTGTCAAATGGGACAAATCTCTTTTTCTTGGGAGGCATGCTACTGTATTTCAAGCAGAAGTATATGCTATTAATAAGTGTATTCAGGAGAACTTGAGGAGGGACTATAGTAATAGGAAAATCCTTATCCTTTCTGATAGTCAATCGGCAATCAAAGCCATATCTAACTTTGAAACCAAATCTAAACAGGTTTGGGACTGTCGAAATAACCTGATAACCTTAGCCAATCACAATAAAGTAACTTTACGATGGGTGCCGGGGCACAAAGGCATTGATAGAGCAGATCAACTCGCAAGAGAAGGATAGGAAACTCCCTTTATTGGACCTGAGCCGGCTATTGGCATAACCAAAACCGTAGTTTTGGTTTGGACAAAAAGCTGGATATCCAACTGGATAACATTCCAGCTAAATTTACAGTGGGGTCAGGCATCGGGACTTAGGCAAAGCAAGTTAATACTTGGCGGTGCAATAACTGCTGGTCCACTAACCAGAACCTTCTAAATCTTGGCAAGGACCACCTTAGGAAGGTGATAGGGCTTATAACTGCTCACTGCCACCCGAGGAAACACATGCATACCATCCGTGTGTATAGGGATGAGTCAATATGCAGGCTGTGTAATGAGGAGGCGGAAACAGCCTCTCATGTTCTCTTTGACTGCGTGGCTCTACATCGCTGGAGGTACCGGTAACCGGAAAATGGTAACCCAGAAGCTATGCTCTCCAATGCAAATCTAGTAAACAGCCTATTAAGCCTGATAAAGGAAACGAAGCTGTTTGACTAGCAAGAGACCCAAGAACAACAAAATAGGCCCGCAGGTGGCCGCAGTGTTTGAGGTACGAATCTTCATCTTGTTTCTCTTTATCGATCGATCATTCAATGCATCAATCAATCAATCAATCAATCAATCAATCAATCAATCAAGCAATCAAGCAATCAATCAAATCAATTAATCCCCCGCGCTCCCAGGAAAAATCCAAAAATTGAAGTCCAACTCCCCTAAAAAAATAGGAGCGCCTAATTCTAGCTACCCGCACCAAGCTGACGCATGCGCGTCACATAGCTGATGTTAAGGACAGAAATTTTTAATTTTAAACAAAATTATAAAAATATTAATTTATTATTCCATCAATCTATTTTCTAATCATCGTACAGAGTGATATTGGTAGACTGACAGTTTTGGGCTGCTGGCCCTCTTCAGTATCAAGAGTCAACTCTGCACGCTGATTAAGAAAACGGTTTTAGACTTTATTCGCAAAAGGAATATAGCCATTAGATTGATGTAGACTTGTGCGCCATCTATTGCTAGATGTAGACAACTACTCATACCTCTCCTAGTCTGGAGAGTTTGAATGGTAGCAAGTTGAAGACTTATGTGTCTCAAGCACATAGTACCACTAACGAGTGGTTAGGCGTAGAATTATCAAGGACAGAAATTTTTAATTTTAAACAAAATTATAAAAATATTAATTTATTATTCCATCAATCTATTTTCTAATCATCATTTTTTTTATGCGCGAGTTCGTGGAGAGCTTAAAAAACAGCATGGGTCTCTTAATATACTACAATTGTAGCAGAAGTAGTCCCGGGTATGCAGGGCCGGATTCAGGGGGGAGGGGGGAAGGGGAAAAGATTCCCCGAGGCCTGGGCTCGACGGGGGCCCGGCGTCGACAATTTCTTTTAGTTTACAATAAACGGTTTATTTATTTATACTCCCTCCAGAACGATAATGACGCGAAAACAAGCAAATGTACAGAGCCTTTTTCAAGTGGGCCATATTCCTTTAAAATTTTAAGTTAAGTTAAAGTTCGTAAAAAAATTTGCCTGCGGCGCTAGGCTATGCTATTATTACATTTTTTAAACTTAAACGTTTAAATTGTGAAAATTTTAGCCGGCGGCGCTTGTGTATTCTTGCATATTTGTGAAACTTTAAACTGTAGCAGTGTTTTAAAATTAAAATAAACTATTAAATTTATAAAAAATTGCCTGCGGCGCTAGAGCCCTCTTGCTTGTTTATGAATTTTGAAATTGTAACAGTGTTTTAAAAGTAAAATGAACTATCAATTTTTAAACATTTTCGCCTGCGGCGCTAGGGCTTTTTGCTTTTTTTTATTCGAGCTTGTAAAACTTAAGCGTGAAATTCGTAAAAAATGGCCTGCGGCGCTAAAGCTTTCCTGCAAAAAAGTTTTTTTTTAATTTTTTTTTGAAAACTAAATTTTTTTATTTTTTGTTTTTCAAAAAGATTTTTTAAACAAAAAATATATTTTTTTCTTTTTTGATTTTTGAAGTATTTCGGGAAATGCACTATAACATTTACTACTGTGGATAATATATGATGGAATGCGTAGCATTACATATCTTCACGGCAGGTTTTACTTTTCTCGAGCAGTCTTGTTAGTAAAAAAAATAAAAATGTTTTTGATATTTATATGCCTGTCGGCCTGTTTGTCTGCGAAAATTTGTGACCACTAGAGGACGCTTTGAGCTAAAGACTTTAAATTAGGTACATAATTTTCCAAATTTCTCGATTTGGGATGTATTTGGTGAAAACTGGTGGAGTAAGCGGCTTAAAGGGGTTAAGTAAAAAAAATTGTTTAATTTTTTATTTTTGTTTTTCGAAAAAAAAAAAAATGAAAATAAAATTTTATTGCAAAACTCTTTTTATATAACTATAGGGGAAAGTATTGTTTCGACAACATAAATAAAATTCCGAATCTGTCAACATTAGCTACGTGACGCGCATGCATCAGCTCGGTGTGGGTAGCTAGAATTAGGCGCTCCTAAAAAAATTAACATACTTTCAGAATAGCTAGAAACTTCAAATTGGATATGTGCGTTAGGCTGGGCCAAAAAAAATTTGGTCACCGATTTTAATCAAAATTGGTTAAAACTTTTATTTTGGTCCCCTAAGTG
>OY294045.1:36083650-36132065 GCA_958510825.1 Brachypterus glaber
GTGTAAAGTTTTCGGAGATATTTAACTTTAAATTTGTTGAAAATCTTTGGGCGATTCACTTCACATTTTGATCAGTATTTTATACAGCACAAATCCAAATTTCCCATTGCACGTAAAAATAGCCCCCTGATGGGATGTAAACAACAGTTTTCTTCTTCTTCTTCGATTTTTGGCTTTGTATTTTACATTTCAGCCATCGGGTTGCATGGTGGTTACATCAGTAACTAGGAGTAGTGAGAGCCAGATGTATAACGACCAAAAATTATAGAAATTTTAAGGGAAAACAACAGTTTTGCTACAGTCAAAACAATACGAAAAAATAAATGATCTATCCTAAAAATACCAAACAAAGTGTAGCCAACTGTAGAAATATAAAAACTGGCTTTGGTTTATGAAGCTACGACTTTTTTTTAATAAATCAAACATTAAACTTTAGTGACTATAAAAAGTATATTGTGATTGTGTTTTAAAAGAAAGAAATCATCAGAGAAGACTTTTCACAGTAAGAGGATAACTTCGTTGCAACAGACGGAAATGCATGGTACAAACCAGACGGTCCATTTCGTTTAAGTGTAACCGACGAGGACTGGTTGGATAGCCCTGGCAGCTCAAACTACAGATCTGAGGTGAGAGAGAGAGAGAGCTACGACTTTTCTAATTCGATTCTCAGAAAATTATTTTGACCAGTATTTTTTGCAATAAATCGTAGTGTCAATAATAAATAGTTAATAATCATTGCAGTGGTTTATGTGCGTTATTTTCCTGTAGTGATTAGACAAATTTTGTTTAATATTTCAAGTTTAATACCTATCCCGATCATTCTAATGCAAAAAAGTGTTTCAAAGTGTTGTGTACATTTTTTTACTTTATTATTTAGTAAATCTTAGTGATTCAATCGCTGTGGTTGATAATTTAAAAAAATCAGTGAAAACTTCTTGTTAAGATAAAAAACAAGGGTTGGGGAAATAGTTCGATGGCATCCAGCGGATACCTAAAATATTATTATTACCTAGGTGATAATGATATGTTTACTTCATGAAAACATGCCCCTATTTTACTACGGTAGGTAAGTTTAAAAAAACTTTTCTCATCGAGTGAATCTGGCAACGTTGGGAAGATTTCAAACATATTTGCTACAAGGTCACCATTAATTTAGAGAATTTCACAGCGTGACATTGACGTACGGCTAAAAGGTACATTTTTTTCAAAAAAATCCCATTCTGAAACTGCTGCACATATTTTTTTAATTTTCACGGAAAATGTTAGTTATACCATGAGCTATTCGTGTATTTTTTTTCCGACGCTATTTCAAATACACGGTGTATATATACATGTGAGTGGTGCCGCTAAATGGTACCTTAACGAAAAAAATACGATTTTTTGATTTTTGGGGTTTCAGATGCATTGTATATTTCTACGTTAATTAGTGAAAGAAAAACATTAATATCTCCAATAGTTTTTTATTATGATTTTTTTTGTAAAGGCTTACAAAAGAAAAATTATAAAAAAAGTCGCCTGTAATAAAAATTATTAAAATTATTAGATGAGCATAATAACATCTCTACTCAATATATCTTAACTTCAGAACACCTTTACTCAAAAAATATCTACACCATAATATCTCTGCTCAAGAATATACAGGGTGATCCTTTAAAAACGATCCAACCCAAATATCTCGCAAACTAAGCACAATACAAAAATTTTAAACAAGAGGTTAATTTGGGTCCTCAAGAGGGAAATTTAAGTATATGATTTGGGGGGCTGTAATTTTCACCCTAACGACCCAGCTAACCCAACTTTAGAATCTTAAATAGCAACCGCCATTTTGTGATGCGAATTTAAAAGAGCCTAAAAAATTAATATTTTTGGTTGAAATAAAAATTAAATACCAACCCTTAAATTAAGGGTGGATGATTTTTTAAAAGAATTTGTATAAAATATTCAGAATAATATGTTTTTTAATTTTGACCGAACATTCTTAATCTACGACACAGAAAACCCACAGATACCGATTTTGGTTCGAATAAGCCATTAATGACAAAAATCATCCGCCATGTTGACGCCGCCATTTTGATTTTTTTTAATTTTGACAAAAAATCGTAATCTACGACCCTGAAAACCCCCTAATACCGATTTTTGTTCGAATCAGCCAGAAATCACAAAAGTCGTCCGCCATATTGGCGCCGCCATTTTATTTTTTTAATTTTGACCAAAAATTCTTAATCTATGGCACAGAAAACCCCCAGATACCGATTTTGGTTCGAATTGGCAATTAATGACACAAATCATCCGCCATGTTGACGCCGCCATTTTGATTTTTTGTAATTATGACAAAAAATTCGTAATCTACGACACAAAAGTCGTCCGCCATATTGGCGCCGCCATTTTATTTTTTTAATTTTGACCAAAAATTCTTAATCTATGGCACAGAAAACCCCCTGATACCGATTTTGGTTCGAATCGGCCAGAAATCACAAAAGTCGTCCGCCATATTGGCGCCGCCATTTAGATTTTTTGAATTTTGACAAAAAAATCGTAATCTATGACCCCGAAAACCCCCTGATACCGATTTTGGTTCGAATCGGCCAGAAATTACAAAAGCCGTCCGCCATATTGGCGCCACCATTTTGATTTTTTATTTTGACCAAAATTTCGTAATCTACGACCCCGAAAACCCCCTGATACCGATTTTGGTTCGAATCGGCCAGAAATTACAAAAGTCGTCCGCCATATTGGCGCCGCCATTTTGATTTTTTTAATTTTAACAAAAAATTCGTTATCTACGACCCCAAAAACCCCCTGATACCGATTTTGGTTCAAATCGGCCAGAAATCACAAAAGTCGTCAGCCATATTGGCGCCGCCATTTTGTTTTTTTTTTTTATTTTGACCAAAAATTTGCAATCTTTGATCCCGAAAACGCCCCGATGCCGATTTTGGACCAAAATGAATAAATTAGGTTTAAAATTTTTATTATAAAGGATAAAAAATATTGTGTCGACCACAGGAGAACGGTGCATTTCTGCAAAGAGTGATTACTATTTTCGTAATCAGGATGGTTGAATTAGTATTTAAAAAAAATAAACTGCAGCATAAGTGATGTGTAGTAAACGAAATTACATCCTTAATTTGTCCCAACTTCAAACTCGTTTTTCTCGAAATCTACTTTTTATGCTTAAGGTACCTTTTCGCGGCACCACACACATATACATTTTTTTTTTTTGAGAAAAAATATATTTTTAGTGATGAGATAAAACCTGCTTCAATTTCTTTACTTTTTGTCAAAAATTAATAAAATTTTGCAAGCTTATTTTACAAGGGTGCTGCCGTGCTAAGCTGAAAGGTCCTATCTACATAGGTTTAACATACACAGATAGGACCTTTCAGCTTAGAAAGGCAGGGTGTATCTAATTACTTTATATACAAAAAATGAAATGCTTTATACAGCACGTTTAAAATTAATATTTAAACTTTTGGATTTTCAAACATAAAAAAATCAAATTTTTTAAATGGAATGCTATATTTTTTATTTGCTAATTAAATGTAGAATAAAATTCTACATTTTATAATATAGCATACCATTAAAAAAAAAAACAATTTTTTTAAGTGGAATGCTATATTTTTTACTTACTCAATAAATGTAGAATTTTATTCATCATTTAATGAGAAAATAAAAAATATAGCATTTCATTTAAAAAAATTGATTTTTTTATGTTTGAAAATCCAAAATATTAAATTTGAACGCCCTGTATAAAACATTTTATTTTTTGCACATAAAGTAATTAGATACACCCTTTTAAGATAAGCTTGGAAAATTTTATTAATTTTTGATAAAAAGTAAAGAAATTGAAGCAGGTTTTATCTCATCACTAAAACTGCATTTTTTCTCAAAAAAAATATATCAACGATTGTTTTTTGTTTTTTATTAGAAATTTTAACGTAACTAAGTTTTATGTTAAAAAAAAATAAATATCATTAAAATACAGAAAAATGCTTAGACTTAAAAAATTTTAAAACTAACTGACTAAAAAAGTTGTTTTATTATTGATTTTACTTTTTTATTTATTTTTAATAGTAATTTTTTGCCAATAAATTTTGATTGAAATACAATGATATATCTTTTAAGAAAAAAATAGGGGATTTAATGGTACCTTCCCATTTAATTTATTTCAAAGCTAACTAGATTTAAAATAAAAATTTAATTAAAAATGACATGTTCTGTCAAAATTTGACAAATTATACATGGTTGTACTCAGAATTCAATTTTGAATAAAAATATGTAAAAATATACAGGGTGTTCCATTTAAAAATTAATTTGAGGTTATTTTCGGCGAAAACGGAAGTGACAGTGTTTTTAAACAATGTCAAAAAATGCAGTTTAATCAATTATGTACATACTCTAAATTTCATTTTGATAAATTAATAAACAAAAAAGTTATAGGGATGTACCACTATTTTGTGGCACCCGTATTTTGTCTGTGTTGTTAAACGAGCTCGCGAGACCACAGCTTAAGTTATGACGCCAAAAGGTTTGATAATACCTAAAACTTAAAATAAATAATAATTAAAAATATACGTAATATTTTAGGGTGGCTTAAACTTCATAAAAATTTAGGAAAAGCACATGATTTTTTAGTACATAAAACTTAATAACATTTTATTTTTAATCAAATTCAAAAAGATAGGGGTTTAAAAAGTTTCTAAATATAAAAAGTCCAAAATATTTTACAAAAAAAATTGGATGATTTTAAAAGAACTTTCACCGAAGCTTGGGCCTAAAGTTTGGGCCACGTCGGAAATATCCGAACACTTTGTATGTTTTATGATTTTTAAATTCTGCAACAAATTATAAATCGTTTAATATGTAACAAACTATATCTATCTCCAATAGTTCTTGACTTATGTCAATTTTAAAGAAAAAATTGCCATAATCAAGCAAAGGCCAAAAAATCGTATCTCCCAACGTTTTAGAGTTATGATTTTAAAGATTTGGGTTAATTTTAAGGAAGGACTATTCTTTCCTCTAAAAACAAAGTTATCTCAAACAAATATACGGTATGTCTCAGAGCGATACAAAGTTGAAGAAATTCAAATGCTTTTAAGTTATTTTTTTTTAAACAACACGCTTGATATTTTTTGTTTTAAATAAATAAAAAATTAAATTCTTTTTTAAATGAGTATGGGTTTTTTCTTTCTTTTTTTCTTTAAGTATACGTTAAAGTAAATAGTTTTGCAAAAAAAACATACAAAAATGTGGAATAGTCAATAGTCTTACTTTGACAGAAAGCTGGGACACTCTGTATATATTTTTAAGAGTGGAGGAAGGGTTAGATATTGCAAAATTTAAACTAAAAACTTAAGAGAATGTTAAACGTTTTTAAATTAAATGTTTTTATTGATAAATTTAGTTAAATGCCAGTTTAAGATACTTTTTTCGGATATTTCCGACGTGGCCCTAACTTTAGGCCCAATGAGCTTCGGTTAAAGTTTTTTAAAATCATCCAATTTTTTTGTAAAATATTTTGGAATATTTAGAAACTTGTTAGAACCCTATCTTTTTGAATTTGGTTAAAAAAATTTATTAAGGTTTATGTACTAAAAAATCTTTTTTTTTCCTAAATTTTTATGAATTTTATACATAGCCCTATTAAAATTTTACGTATATTTATAATTATTATTTATTTTAAGTATTAGGTATTGTTAAACCTTTTAGCGTCATAACTTTAGCTGTCGTCTCGTTTAACAACATACATTATATTTATATATATTTTATTTTCAAACGCAAAATCTCGGCGGTTAGACCTCCAAAATTGCGGTTCTGATCATTTAATTGCGCTGAATTTTTTATGACCCACTTAGGGGAGCAGAATAAAGGTTTTTACCAATTTTGGTTACAATCGGTGACCAACAATTTTTTTTCGGGCCGGCTAATGTGCATGAATTATCGTAATGTGCATGAATTATCTCTCCACGAACCCAGTTAAAATCCGAAACTTGCCATCCAATCCCCCCTAACCCCCCTATTGGGAAAAAATTATTAAACAACTCTAAAATAGCTAAAAACTTGAAATTTGATATGTGCATGAAGTATTCCCCATGATCCCAATGAAAATCCAAAACATTTCCTCCAACCCAACAACAATTATTAAACACATTTCTAAAGCAAACAAAAACGTATACTCTATAATCAGTTTATTGAAGGCGAGGTTTCAAATGAGAAATATAAAAAATTTGCAAAAATATTAAAAAATGTCGTAAATGAAGCAAAAAAAATGTCAAACAACAAATATATCAGGGACTCCGATAGCAAAACAAAGGCTACCTGGTCTTTAGTTAAAAAAGTAACACAAAAAAAACAAACAAAAACAACAAGTCTGGAAAACTTTTCTAAAAAATACGAAAACTCGCAAGAGACTTTAAATAAACTTAATGAATATTTTTTAAATGCTTGTCCGGAAGTTAATAAAAATAATACAGTCAACCTAGAAAATATAAATGAGTGTAATTCTTCAATTCTGTTAAAACCATCAAACCCAAATGAGGTTGTAAAATGTATTAAAAATCTAAAAAATATTAAATCAGTTGGTGAAGACCAGGTACCCATCTGTTTGTTAAAAGAGTCTGCTGATATTATAGCATTTCCACTGACACACATAATAAATTTGGCTTTCCGCACAGGTATCTTCCCAGATAGATTAAAAATTGCGCAGATAAAGGCTCTACATAAAAAAGGGAAAAAGGACGAAGAAAAAAATTACAGACCAATTTCTCTGTTGTCAAATATTAGTAAAATTTTCGAAAAACTTATTTATAATAGATTCACAGATTTTTTAGAATTAAATTTAGTGCTTTCCAATAATCAAAATGGTTTCAGAAAGGGAAAATCTACAATAAGAGCTGTTTACCAAGCATTAACAAAAATTTTAAATTCACGTAACCTAGGTAAACTAACACTAGCAATGTGCATCGATTTAAGTAAAGCCTTTGATAGTGTTAATTTTGAGACCCTGTGCGGAAAGCTAGAAAGGTATGGTATCCGTGGAAATGCTTTACTTCTCATAAAATCATATCTAACTAACCGCTATCAATGTGTAATAGAAACAGATGAAAATGGAAATATTTTAAAATCAAATTTAGTTTTAATTAATACCCCAAGGGTCTATTTTGGGCCCCCTTTTATATATTCTCTATACTAATGAGATCCCAAATACTGTAGATGAGTTTGTTACGCTCTATGCTGATGATATAACCATGACAATTAGTGAAAAAGATGAAAATGTACTATTAACAAAAACAGCAAGTTCTTTAAATCTTTTAGAAGAATATTTTACCACAAATGATTTAACTTTAAACATTGAAAAAACTCAAATTATATCGTTTAGTAATAGAGACAAAAAAGACCTAGTTTTACCATACAAGGAAATAAATTTAAATTCTGTAGAAGAAGTAAAGTTCTTAGGGTTACACATTGATAGAAGGTTGGATTGGAAAGCGCATGTTGATTTTGTTGCTAAAAATATCTCAAAATACTGTTATGCACTTAAAATTTTATCAGAAAGTGTTGATTCAAAAACAGCGCTTATCGCATACCACGCATATATAAATTCTAGAATCAGATATGGCATAATATTTTGGGGTAACTCGGTAGACAGTGACAGAATATTAATATTACAAAAAAGATGTATCAGAAATATTTACAAACTAAAAGTTACAGACAGTTGTATAGATATTTTTAGCAGCAACAACATTCTGACTCTGGTTGGCTTATATGTGTTTGAATGCGTTAAGTTTGTAGTCGAAAATAAGGATTTATTTATTGATTGTAAAAGCCAAGAGGTATATGATACAAGAAAAAAGGTAGAACTTGAAAATGTTGAATGTAATTACACCTATATTCAAAAAAACGTTCACTATAGTATAATTAGGATCTATAATAGTTTTCCTAGTCATGTAAGAAGTCTCCCAAGTGACAAACTAAAACGTGTCTTGAAATCGTACCTGGTCAGTAAATCCTTCTATACTCTCAGCGAATTTTTCGAGGATAAAGGTAGAGAAAACATTTAAAATTTAACTTTCTAGATCTAGATATTTTCTTCTTTTGTATGTACTATAATTTTTAAGTAAAACAAGTTTATGTATTAATATTGTAATAATTATATTTGTAATTTTGACATGTTCAACACCCTCCGGGGTATCTCTGAGCAAATAAATGATAATCTAATCTAATCTAAAATAGATGGAAACTTAAAACTTGATCCACTCACGACCACATCAAAAATCCGAAACTTTGATGCGTTCACCCTGCTCATCGCTCTAGTCCCCAAGATTCAATAGAAAAAAATTTAAGTGGAAATCCAAGAAATGAATGTTCAGAGACATATTGCATTCCATTTTTGGTTTAAAACGTCAAATTCCATTTCATAGCCCACTTGCGCAAGTAAGCTCTTTAATTGATATTATTTTTTCGGCCTTGACACTCTTTAAATTAATATTGCCCCGCTTCCAGACGTACGATTTTGAAAAACGAAAAAACAAAAGAAAGCTAATTAAATGTTTTTATGTATGTAAGAAAAAGAAAATCCTTTTTTTTAATTTAACAAAGGAAAAACAGAAACTTTTTTTGATAAAAAAACAACAAGGCGCTTATTCTAAACTAAAAACCGTAAAAATATTTTTGATTGTGCTGTTCTTGATGTGTATACCGAATTTCGTAAAAACTTATTCATAAATGTACGGTGGAGAGAATGTTAAAATTTCGTGTGTTTTTTTAGTAAATCTCGAAAGTTTGACGCATAGGAAATTTTTTGAAAACAGATTTGAAATCAGCAGAAAAAATGGGTCTAAACAGACTATGTCTGGCCAAATCTACACAAAAAAAGTTTGAATTTTTTGTAGGGTTGTATCTCAAAAATTGGCGGTAAAATTTTAATGGAATAAGTCAAAACCTAAGTTTATACTCCAAAAAAATAATTTATAATACAATAATTTTGTTTTTATTTTATTTATTTATATTGTCTATCTATCTTATTTACTGCAAATGAAAGTGTCTGACAAAATAAGTTAATGAAAATTATTTTAAATTTAGATAAATATAGTTAAATTAATTTAATGCTTAAAACGTAGGGATGGTTAAATGTTGGAAATGTAATTAAGTATTTAGTTTTAATAGTTATTTATAAAATAAAACATAATTTGGTACCTCCATGTTTAAAAAACTTAACAAATGTTAATAATGAATTTTATAATTATTATACAAGGTCCAATAATGACTTCCATCTAGAGGTAGCTACAAATAGTTTGACGAATGAATCTTTATTTCATAGGGGTATAATTGAATTCAATAAATTGAATATTGGTATAAAAAAAATCCGAAAAAATTGATTAAATTTAAGAAAAATTTAAAAGAAAAAATATAAAATGAACAAAATTGTAATTAAATTTCTATAATTTAATTTTTTAGTTTAAAATGTATTTAAGTAGCCATTGAGTGCTAAATACAGGGCTCCCAGAGTAAAATGGTGATTTTTTTTAAGGATTTCAGGACATTTTTTTCTGAAATTTAAGGACTTTTTAAGGACATTTTAAAATAATTTATAAAATGTTTAAGGTAGTATAAATTAAACGATTAAGGTGAACAGTTTTATTTTTGTCATTTTTAAATGGCAATGCCCCAGGAAACATAGAATAGTTATAGATTTTGAATGAGCACGAAAAAATAAAAAAACATTTTTAATGCTATATTAAATCATCAGTTATGTAAAAAAATAATAATAAATAAATTATGTCTCAAAGTGTCACACCGACACTGACCCCCTCCATGCATTTTTTTTTAATTTTAGGTCGATAACAATACCTACTTTATTTTTTTTAGGAGAAAGTAAAACATAAATTGTTAAAAAATACTAGAAAATTTTGAAAATTCTGGAAAAAAAGTGGTGGCCACTAGTGGCACTATGGATAGAAAATAATTATATTAGAACTTTCTTTTTTTGTGACATCATGTTGGTCTAGCTCATTTAAAGCAGATACGCTTTTCCATGCATCTAGACTGAGCAATGAGAATTTTGTCTTCTCTATAAAAAGGTTAAAACTTTTCTGGGTGGAATAAAATAAAAAGCCGTGAAGATATGTACCTAATGCTACGCTTTCCATTATATACTATTCACAGTAAACGGTATATTGAATTTTCCAAAATGCTTAAAAAAAATAATAAAAAAAATATATTATTTTAAACAGATATTTATTTCAAATAAGAAAATTTTTGAAAAAAATATTTTTTACAGAAAGAACTTTTCAAAAAAATTTATTTCAATTTTCTATTTACGTAAAACGAAAAATTAAAAAATAATATAAATTTGTTTAATGTTTAAAAAAAACTCAAAAAAAAAACTTTTTTTTCTAAATTTTTTAGTTTTCTTTTTGCGAAAAACGAAAAAAAAAATTGATTTTTTTTTCTTTTAAATGATAGTTTTTTTATTTTTTTTAAGTTTAACCCCCCATAACTTTTTTTGTTTTTAAGGGGATTACTTTCAAAATTGGTAGAATTGATCCTTATAATAAAAGTAATTTTTCCTAAAAAAGTTACGTTAGTCGAAATTTTCTTTCAGCTTTTTTCGATTTTTTTTTAAGTTTAACCCCTCATAACTTTTTTGTTTTTGGGGGGATTACTTAAGGACACTAGATTTGTTGAGTCCACTTCACAGTGAAGTAGACTCGAGTAGACTCAACTAATCTAGTGTCCTTAGGATTACGATTAAGACAATAATGATCATCCCCTCATAAAACTTGATTTTTCCTGAAAATTTCGAGTCGATCGTATAATTTGTTCTTGAGTTATCGTGTCAACAAAAAACGTGACATTTTGGAAAATTCGAAACTACCTATTCTAGCGCAGGCGCTGTGAATAGTATAATAATGAGACTCCTTTTCTCTTGAAGCTGATTTTTCAATCTCGGCTTAGCGTACCAATTCATTAAAAATGATAGAATATTTACTGTATGTTTTTTATATTAATTCTTATAAATAAACATCTTTAATATAAAGAACTTTCACTTTCGGGTTTAGACCGTGTTAATGGATTTTCACTTTCCGACGTTTCGTCTCTTACTACTAGAGACATCTTCAGGGATTAATCTGAAACTAAGTTTCGAATCAACTTGTGTCACTATTTATGACGAGTTGTGGTTATTCACCCGTGACGAGGTTTTTTTCCTATCAAAGACTTCCATATTGCAGGTAAGTGGTAACCAGTGTCCCGATTGATATTGTTAGGATGCTTGATGATTTCTATCGATTCCCGTATCTTCCTTGGCATTTTTCTGTTTTCTGTTAATATTTGTTTTGTTTCAAACAAATTGATTTTATGACCTGTTTCATGTACATGTTCGGCTGCTGCCGATAAGGAAATTTGTTTCTTTCTTATATTGCGCTCATGCTCTTGAAGTCTTGTAGAAATTTTTCTCTTAGTTTCACCTATGTAAACCGTACCACAGGAGCAGGGTATTTTATATACGCCTTCTGAACTCAGGGGTATTTTTTCTTTTGTTGAAGTCAAACATTGACCTAATTTTTGGTTGGACCGAAATATAGGCTTAATATTTGACTTCTTCAAAAGTTTACCTATTTTATCCGTGATACCGCTTACATAGGGAAGTATAACTTGTGTCTGTCTGTCATTGTCACTATTGTCCTGTTGTTTGGGTCTGGGATTTTTGTATTTATATATGGTCTTATTAATGTCTTTTTTGGTATAACCGTTCATGTTCAAGGCTTTGGTTAGTTTAAGGAGTTCTGTGTCTAGGGAATTCTTGTCTGAAATCCTGAAAGCCCTATGAACAAGTGAATTAACTACCGAGCGTTTTTGAGAGGGATGGTGATGTGAAAATGCGTTTAGGTATCTGTCAGTGTGGGTTTTCTTCCTGTATACCGAGTGTCCTATTGAGCCATTTTCCGTTTTGTAAACCAAAACGTCCAAAAAGGGAAGTGATCCGTTGTTCTCAATTTCCATCGTAAACCGTATAGATTTATGTTGGGAATTGAGGTGATTTAGAAAACCTTGAAGGCTTTCCATGCCATGGGGCCAAATAGCATAGACATCGTCTACGTATCTGCGCCAAATTTTAGGTTTTAATGGATATGACTCAATAGCTTTTTTCTCGAAGTATTCCATGAAAGCATTGGCCGCAGGGGGTGATAATGGGGATCCCATTGCGGCGCCTAACACTTGTTCTCCCTGTATCAGAAAATATGTAGATGTCAGACAAGCTTCAAATAATTTACATAACTTAGGGTCAAGATTTCCAGTTGTAAGTAGGTCTCGTATAATATTTATTGTATCGGGAACGGGAACGTTAGTAAATAGAGATTCTACGTCGAAACTAACCATTATGTCCGAGGGGTCCAGGGTCACTGTCGATAAGGTTTGTACAAAGTGTGTGGAATTTTTTACATAAGACCTCGTTTTTCCAACTAACTGATTTAAGATTTGGGCAAGGTGTTTGGCAAGTTTATACGTAGGGGAACCTATTGTGCTGACAATTGGTCTAAGAGGGGCACCGTCCTTGTGAATTTTAGGTAAACCATATAATTTTGGTACGCGGGAGTCTCGGGGGGTTAGATTATAAATTTCAAGAGGTGTAAGGGAGGATTGTTTAAGTATTTGTGTGATTTTTCGTTCAAATTTTCCAGTAGGATCGGTCTCGAGTTTTTCGTATGTGTCATTGTCTATGAGTTCCGTTATTTTGTTAAAATAGTCAAGTTTGTCCATCACCACAGTGGCATTACCCTTATCAGCAGGCACAACAATAATATCGTCATTACGATTAAGATTCTTTAAAGCTAAATATTCCTCCCTTGTCAGGTTAGACTTAGGTGGTTTTGACTTTTTCAGAATCTTAGCCGTTTCATAAGGTACTATCTCTGCATCTACCGGGGGTAATGAAGACAAGGAAGACTCCACTATAGAAATTATTTCGTCTGTTGGTACTGTCCTAGGTGTAATAGCAAAGTTATGTCTTTTGGACAGCAAAGAGATCTCACATTCTGTTAAGTTTGTCTTTGACAAATTAACAACAGTGTTTGAATTTACTGGAGGTTTCTCTTTACTATCCAAAGAAGAAAACTTTTTCTTTTGGATTTCTGAGACTTTAACACCAATAGCATGAGCGTGTTCATAAGTTATAGTATCTAGTACATGAAATAAATCAAAATCAATTGTCTTACCCAGTTTCTGATGCAAGCGGTACAGTTGGTCTGATACGTTGTCTAGCTTCCTTTTATCTTCATTTATCCTTTCTCGCACCAGGGCTTCTCCTGCTCTACGATATATTCGATTGGCAGCAATAGTCTTAACGTGATGAAATATTTGTAAACACTTCGGAATTGCCTTAGTGTCACGACACCGCCGTAAGAAGGTTAGACTGTTTAATAGTTTCACAAATTTGATTCGAAGTTTGCCAAATAGAGTGGCATCTCGTTTGATTTCCTCCCCGTAGAGGCATCCTATTTTAGATTTTAAGCTTTCACGGCCATTAAGATATAAAGAACTTTCACTTTCGGGTTTAGACCCCTGAGTTCAGAAGGCGTATATAAAATACCCTGCTCCTGTGGTACGGTTTACATAGGTGAAACTAAGAGAAAAATTTCTACAAGACTTCAAGAGCATGAGCGCAATATAAGAAAGAAACAAATTTCCTTATCGGCAGTAGCCGAACATGTACATGAAACAGGTCATAAAATCAATTTGTTTGAAACAAAACAAATATTAACAGAAAACAGAAAAATGCCAAGGAAGATACGGGAATCGATAGAAATCATCAAGCATCCTAACAATATCAATCGGGACACTGGTTACCACTTACCTGCAATATGGAAGTCTTTGATAGGAAAAAACCTCGTCACGGGTGAATAACCACAACTCGTCATAAATAGTGACACAAGTTGATTCGAAACTTAGTTTCAGATTAATCCCTGAAGATGTCTCTAGTAGTAAGAGACGAAACGTCGGAAAGTGAAAATCCATTAACACGGTCTAAACCCGAAAGTGAAAGTTCTTTATATCTTAATGGCCGTGAAAGCTTAAAATCTTAAACATCTTTAAATTTAAAGAAGTTATAATGACCTATTTTATAAAAAAAGCATTCAACCAAAAAGGCTTGTTTTGGCGCCCTTTAATGCTAATCCTGGGGAGAAGGCTTCTTCCTACCTTTATTTACTACCCTGATTAAAAATTTTCCGAATGAATCCAAAGATTTGCCAAATGGAAAACTATTCAGGGGGTGTCACACCCACACATACCCCCTTAAGTCCGGCCCAGAGGAGGTAATTCAAAAAATTCTACTGCATTCCACAAAATTTAAAAACTTTTGAAGTGATTTTGTACCTTTTCTTTAAAAAAAAAACTAGAAGCCTAAGAAAAAGCGCCGCAGGCGTTTTTTTCTCTTAACTTTACATACATTTGCTTAAATTTTTACGTTTATGTTATAAGTACGGACAAACGTTTAAATACGGACATTCTAAGGACATAAATTTTAGTACGGACAGAGCATCGAAAATACGGACTATCCGTACTAAATACGGACGTATGGCAAGCCTACATATCCCATATTTTCAATTCTAAAACATTTAACTGACTTGCGCATCACCAAGATGGCTGGAGTATAACTTCCAGTGCATCACACAAATGAATACACTTTGCGTGCGCATGCGAAAAGAGACATCTAGTAGCAACAGCTTTCTTACTTTATAGTGATAGTTTACAAGAAAAACACTAGATGTCGATTTGCTATACAAAAAATATTCTCTTAACGATTTATGTTATTTTATTTATCAAGTGACTTGTTTCCAGTCTTGACAAGACTTCAACCAAGGGCCAGATTTAAGGATTTTAAGGACAAATTGCTTTTTTCAAGGACAAATTACCCAATTTAAGGATTTTTAAGGATTTAAGGACAAATGGGAGCCCTGCAAATAAAACCTATTTATTATATTATTCTTCTTGAGCAGCAATTAGCTCCTGAAGCGTGAACGGGGGTTATCTCCATTCAAAATGACCCTTTTTAGCATATCTCCCACGTTCTCACAAGAATCTCCAATTTCGTTTCTCAATGGAAGACGAATGGTTAAATAATGTTTTGGGCGTAAATGTTTTATCTGATAATAGAGAAGGACATACTTTGTTTCTCATATTTTGTGACGACTTAAAATAACAACTAAAATTAAATGATACAATTTTTTAAATTTAATTCCCTGAAAAAAAACCTTACATGTGATAAAGCATTTTAATAAAATGCCGAATTGAACCCACATATTTGTTAGAATTTTTTTTACGTTTCAAATTAATCGGGGAGCCAAGAATTTTGGCGATGTGTGTATAATCTTGAATATACTTCGGTTATATGGTCTCATTTTTATAAAGGTGATAAAGATAAAATTGAGAAGGTGCAATCTAGATCAGGATTTCTTCTGCCTAATACGAAATCAGTCAGGACCTATTTCGAGGTTGATTCTCTTGAAAAAAGAATAATGTATCTCGATATGATGTTTTTATATAAACTCATGAGAGGCGATATATTTTGCCCTGATATGATATGTCATATCAACTTTTTGGTACCACCTTAAATACTAGAAATTTGAATAATAAATTCTAACTTAATTTGTGTAGAACAAATAATATGGTGAATTCTCTAACGAACCGTCTTTGTTCTAAGGCAAATAAATACGAACTTGATTTTTCTTTACAATTAACACAGTTAAAAAATCAACTTAAGCGTGAGTTAAGGTAATTTTATTTATTTTTAAATGTAGGCGACTATGTTATATTGTTTTATGACTGTGTGATACTATTGTTTATTTATATTTATATACTTCTTTTTATAAAATGCTTAACGCGTAATTAAAGATTATAAAGGGGAGCCAAAACAAATAGATGGTGAGGCTGAAAGACCTTGGTCAATGGCCATTTTATAACGTTGTTATAAATAAATAACTTTAAATAAAAAAATAGAGGATCGGAATACAATTTATTTAATAATTTTTATTAATAAATTTATCAACCCTACACGATTTTTATATATTTCTCGAGACGTAATCTGTCCAGACCCATTTTTTCTGCTAATTTCAAATTCGTATTGGAAATTTTTCCCATACGTCACATTTTCGAGATACCGGGTGATTTACTAAAATAATACACAAAATTTTAACATTCTCTCCACTTCACATTTATGAATATTTTTTACGAAATTCGGTTTACACATTAAGAACAGGACAACTAAAAGTAACTTTTACGATTTTTAGTTCAAGCGATTGTCACTTGTTTTTTATCAAAAAAAGTTTCTGTTTTTCCTCAGTGAAATTTTCAGAAAATTGATGTTTTTCTTTTAGAATACATAAAAACACTTTCTATTTAATAAGCTTTCTTTTGTTATTTTGTTTTTCAAAATCGTACCTCTGGAAGTAGTGCAATATTGATTTAAAGACTGCCAAGTCCGTTTTAATATCATTATTATTTGCGCAAGTGGGCTATGGAATGGAATATGACGTTTTAAATTACTATCTCGAAAATATGACGTATAGGAAAAATTTTAAAAACGGATTTGAAATCAGCAGAAAAAATAGGTCTTAATAGACACGGCACTCCTAAAGCCTGAATAGCTTTAAAAAAATGGATCATGGTAGAGGATAGTCTTGACATAAAAGAACTATTGACAGTGAAATCCTGAAAACTCGTTCTTGGTAAATAATGTTAAATATTCTTCTGCAGACATCATGGCAAGAACATCATTAATTTGCAAATTCTGTTAGATGATTTTTATAGTATTTTTCATGTTGATTCTAAATATGTTTAAAGCAATGCTCAATTCTTAGTAGTTTTTAAGAAAAACACATTTAAATATGGTAAAATATTTTTTTCAGTCTTTTTGTCACTTATAGAAACAGAAAAGATAAAATTTAATTATTATTTTAAATTATTATCATAAATTATTATTTTCAAAAGCTTTTTTCTATGTAAGTATTCTACATTTATTTATAAAGTATATATTGAATATCCTATAATTTTGTTAGTAAAATGTGCGATCACGAAAAAAATCGAACAAAAGTATGTACTGTCTGCGGGAAAAAAATTTTATTTGGCAAACAAAAAGCAACAAAGTTTGTGGTAAACAGTAGACTTGAAGACCTTATTATTCGACACGTTAATCCAAATTTCAGTAGAAGCGAAAATAGGTTTCCTTTAGGGATATGTGGGACATGCAGAATTATTTTAAATCAATACGAGCAAAATATTTTTCATCGAGTTTTGCCCGCTATGCCTGATTTTTTGGGTCAAAATTTAAGGATAACTAAAGGAAATTGTAAATGTTGTGTATGTGTTGAGGCTAAACGGCAGGGAAGACTGGCAGCACAACCACAGAGAAGACCGCAACCAAAACAACAACCAGCGGAAAATAACTTAACTATATGTAATTTTTGCATTCAGCCTGTAGGTAGGGGAAAGCAGCACTGCTGCACAATTAGCAAGGCTCCAGAAAATTCAATTAATTTGGTAAAAACCCTTCCTGAAAAACAGCAGGAGCAGGTTATAAGTAGTCTATTAAAAGAAAATGCGGTTAAAGTTAAAAACACCGAAATAAATTTGGCCACAAAGCAAATTAATTTTTCTAAAGAGTGTCTAAATAATTAAAAATCAATACAGGCGCTTCCGCAAATGAAATGCAGAGAATGACCAATTTCATCAGGTCTTGCGCCGGTAGAAAGTCAGTTCGACCTCATTACCGTGAAGATTGTTCCGCTAAAACAAAAAAATTGAAGGATATTTATATTTCTAATTTACATTCTTTTGATGTTAGTGGCGAGGGCAATGATGTTGGAAAGGAAGAAAGACCAGTTGTTTGGGCCGACGCTTCGGAACTTTTGGATGCAGTCATATCAAATCGAAATTTAACTGAAAATTTTAATATTAAGGTTTTTGCGGATGGGGGTCAGGGTTTTTTTAAACTATGCATGTCAGTTTTACCAAAAAGCTTTACTGATTGTGAATATGATGAAGAAGAACGGTGCAATAAAAGGAAAAGGCATTTGTATTCGGAAGGGGGAAGTACTGGAAATCTGGAAAATTAAGCGGGGTTCATAAGTTAATAATGATTTGCATTGTGCCAAACATAAAAGAGACGTACTACAATTTAAAAGTTTTATTCGATTTAACCCAAATCAATAAAATCCCTTTTAAATTTTTAGCAGATATTATATATATATATGTGATAGATAAGTGTTTTGTCCCAGAATTGCACATACTGCAAGGGTTCGTTAACCATATTTTTGGAACGGTTTAGTTCTATTTATTTATTTATTATTTAAATAGATACACAGAATCATGGAGAGCCCCAAATAAGTTACGAAACTTGTGCTAGGGGCTCTCCACTTGGACGAGATAAGGCTTTAAAGTGGGAATTGTTGCTCAAAACTATCATGGTAGCATTTTTGAAGGAAACGGTTGCAGAAAACTATTAAAGGAATCAGACAAATTGTTTGATTCGGATATTCTTGGAGATATACCTCCCCTTAGAGTATTGCCATTTGCAAATACTTTCAAAAGCCTAAACAAGGTTGTTGGTAATTGTTTTTCATTAAGAAAAGTAAATAGAACAGAACTTGAAAAAAAGATTAAAGAATTAAAAATTGCATTTTTAGAAACAGACGTCTCCGAGACGTTAAAAATACATGTAACGTTAAATCACTTGACACATTCTCTAGAGTTTTTGAATAATAGTTGATTTGGTTTATGGTCGGAGCAACCATGGGAATCAGTTCATAGACAGTTTTTAAAGTATTGGGATAGATATAGGATTAATGATATATCGGCTGAAAAATATATTAAGCATTTAAAAACTGCAGTTATAGAATTTTCCTCTGAGAATTTATAAATCTATAAAACTGTTCTTTTTACGGGTTTTACCCGTTATTATACTATTCACAGCGGAGCGCTATTATACGGAAGTTTTGAATTTCCCAAAATCGCCAAAAAAAGTCCTAGAGAAAACATTCTTGGATACAATTGTGTTTCATGAAAAAAATAAGAAACTTTACAAATTTTCATTGTGCGTTTGTCTGCCGGTGTCACGTTTTTGTAGACACGATAACTAACAAATAATCTGATCGACTCAACATTTTCAAAAAAAAAAATCAAGTTCTGAGGGGAAGATCCCTATTGTTTTTGAAAGTAATCCTCCCAAAAACAAAAAAAGTTAGGGGTGGTTAATCGTAACGTAACTTTTTTAAGAAAAGTTACTTTTATTATAAGGATCAATTCGCAAAAAGAAAATTAATCAAAATTATTTAATTTTATAAAAAATTTTTTTGTTCGAAACCTTTTTTTATATTTTTCTTTTTCGCAAAAAGAAAATTAAAAAAAACTGAAGTTTAAAATTTATTTTTTTTTTGTTTTTCAAAAAAGATCTTTTTTAAAACAAAATGTATTTTTTTTAATTAGTTTTTTTAAGTAGATATTTGGGAAAATGCAATATACCATTTACTGTGTATAGTATATAAATGCGTCGTAGCTACTCACTTAACGCATTTATTTATCGATTTATCGATTTTACACATTTTACAAATGAAAATTCAACAAAAGCTTTCTTTAAATGACTTATGTAGCTAGAATCGTCGAAACGGTTTATTTTATATCTATTCCAATATGTACGGAATTGTCTGTGAAAGGATTCACCAGCCTGTTCTGACCATATACTTAGTCCGTTATTTTTCAGAAACTTTAACAAGTCTTAAAGGTGATGGATGATTACGTGAATTTTCGGATATACCCTTTGCTTTATAAGAAAGTTGCTCTCTTTTAAAAGTTTTCGGCAGCCATTTCCTTCAAAGATCTCGCCGTGATAACTTTTAAATTAAGTTTAGGTTTTTTGGGCCACATTAAGACTTTGACACGTCCAAGTAGCCGCACAAGAGTCTTGTGACAAGACTATCCCAAAATAAATGGTTGACAAATCCTTGGATTAGATGGAGGTTTGGGATGATTCACTTCCGGATGACATACATATTATCATCTTCTTTAAAAAGAGGGAGGTTGATTGTGCTACACTGAAAACTCGTTATCGTAGTAAATACTAAACGTTTTTGCCTATTTGTAACCCCAGGAAACATTTGTCATTAATTACAAGTTGTTACAGTAAAAATTACGTTGTTCTATTATGTTTTAATGTAACAACTTGCAATTAATAAGAAATGTTGCTTGGGGTTCCAAAAAATAGGCAAAAACGTTTAGTATTTACTACAATTACCAAATTCTCAGTGTGACATTCCTTCGCAAACTTTTTGTTTTTCCTTCAGAACAAAATTTTTCGTAACTTATTTTTAAATCTACATATGTCTTGAAAGTAGTAATAGCCAAATCTTTTAAGGTGATAAATCACTACGGGCACGGATAAGTAGCGGTATCTGTTTGCTGGCCCAAGGAGTAATAGTTTAAAATCGGAAAGAAATTTAAAAGCGAATGCATTAATATTGGTTAATCTGAATAAACTTAACATGTTGGTAAGTTTCTTTTGCTTAAGGTACAACGCAAAGCATTGTAACTCGATTGACACTAATAATTTTCCTTTCTTTCCAATGGATCCTCCATCCACATAATGACTTTTTACTTTCGATTTCCATATGATCGTTTCCTTCACTTCCTCTTGAATTAATTCTGTATTTCCTAAACCTCTGTTTAAATCAAGTGAATAGCTCTCTGGGAGAATGGTAATACATATTTTGAAAAACCTTGACCCCATCCGGCAGCGTTGGTACGACTATTCGCTCTTTTTTCTCAAAAACTGCTTCCAGTAGTTCTTCATCAGTCCAGATAATTAGCCTTTTCTCTTTATTTTCCCTCCACATCGAGTTCTACTATATCGGTACTGAGAAAGTTTCAAAATTTTCGACATTTCGCTCATGTGTTGGGTGTAGTGAAGGGAAGAGTTTTTCCAGCATGGAATATCAAAAAGTTTGCGAACTTTTTCATTTGGTGTGATGAGGCTCCAGAACTTCCTTGGTAATTATTTATACGTTCCACAGAAACACGATTTCCTTACTGGCCTTTGGATTTAAAACTACTATCGTTATTGAACCTCCAGTGGCTAAGTTTAGTAGGAAAACTACTATTATTAAACCTGTTATAGCATCCAAATTTATATCTCTGATATCTAATAAATATTGTTAAAATTTAGTTTAGTTTAGCTTTTAGTAATAAACACTCGGAATGGTTTATAACAAATAACCCCAAGAAGCATCCTGTAAAAAACATTAATAAAATTGTTAAAGTATAATTGTTTAATTGCGTTATTAAATCATTTTACTGTATTTTTTTATAGAATTTATACCGTAATTTGAACTAAAATTACTATAACAAATTTACATATACGCGACATTGTAATATGTTTTATTAAACCCAATAAAACAAAATTTAATTATCAAAGGTTTTTAATATTTAATTAATAACACGTAATTAAAATTAATTAAAAAAATAAAGAATAAACAGAATAAAGATCCAAGCTTTAATTAGTAGGGTACGAGAGCAAATAACTGACATTCATATGGAAATTGGAAATGAATAAGTAGTAACCAAAGAACAGCACAAGGCACAAAAGCTGTTAAAAAAAATACAGTACCCATCAATTGTAAATTTTAATAAAAGGAAAAGGCTCTTAAAAATCTTTGTCTGGAATACGGCTTTGTGCGGTTGCGAAATCTGAACAATTGGTTGAGCAGATAGGAATAAAATAGTCCTTTAAATTAAAGGCCAAATACAGTTAAAAGCCAGAGCTTCATAATAATAATAATCAAATGTCTTTAAAATAGAGTACTCACAATTTTTTTATTTGCAACACTATGTTAATTAGTCTTTCTCGAAAATTGCAGTTCTAAACTGATTTGGAATGTGTGTATTTGCGATTGAGTTCAGAACTGCCATTTTTTAAAAGGTTTTAACCTGTGTACTTGCATTTTCTCTCTGACTGGCAATGAAAATTTTTTTCATCAATTTGGTTGGACTAAAATATACTCACAAAAAGCTGATTTAATTGTCCCGTATACGGGACTACGCGTAGTAAAAAGTCCAAACCAACCCCAGATGTGCAAATAATTAAGAAGTTTTACTTAAAGGAATAGACATATTAGGTCTATAGCGCTGACAATTACTATCAAAAATGAAAGATCTAATAACACTATGTAACAAAGAAAAATGTAATTTAGTTTAAAGGCAAATAAAGGGGTATTTTAAACATGTTTTTTAGTTAATTAATAAAACTTTTGTCCAGCCTTTTTAATAAAGCATTAAAGAATAAGCATTCAACTTTAATTTAAGCCTAAATAAAGCCCTCCATGTATTCTAATAATTTTCCTATACGAACTTATGAAAATACTCAAAAAAATATTTTACAATATTTAAATGTGTTTTTCTTTAAAACTACTAAGAATTGAGCTTTGCTTTAAACATATTTAGAATCAACATGAAAAATACTATAAAAATCAATAAACACAATTTTCAAACTAATGATGTTCTTGCCATGATGTCTGCAGAAGAATATTTAACATTATTTACCAAGAACGAGTTTTCAGGATTTCACTGTCAATAGTTCTTTAATATCAAGACCATCCTCTACCATGATCCATGGTCAGAATTGCGCTACATTTTTTTAAAACCTATTCAGGCTTTAGGAGTGCCGTGTAAACCATGTCTCGTCCAATGTATACAAAAAAGTTTAAATTTGTAGGGTTGTGTTATTAATAAATAAAACAAAAAGATCTTATCGTCGACTAAAGGATCTATTTACCTAACACCAAAACGTCATATTTTTCAGGAGATGCAAAAAACGATTTAAAACTTATAACTTTAAAATTAGCTTGTTCTTAGGTAAAAATGTTTAAAATGTGTTAATGTATTTAAAACTTTTCATTGTAATGCATTATATATATAAATATATTTTTAAATTGGGTTTTCACCCTGGAATCTAAATTCACTAATGACCTAACTTCAAAGAAAGATAAAAGAAGATACCTATCGTATTATATCGCATAATATTATTATTACAAAATCTGCATATTTTTATATTTAATATAATATCTTCAAGGGATAATTAGTATTATAAAATTTAAACAACATAAAACCTTAATAAAAAATGAATAAAATTCTATCAGAAAAAAAAATATTTTAATTTTATAACGTTTTTAAATTATTTAATTAATAAAATATATTTTATTTTTTAACCTTAAAACTTATTTCCAATTACACTGCTCTACAAGCTTTTAGTTGCGTCTGCCTTTTTCCGTTTTTCTATCAGCTCGTTTTTTTGAGTATAGCGCAGTTTTTTTTTGCCTTTAGTTTTAGGCTCTAAGCCAAAAAAAAAGCGGACTTAAAATATCTTTATTCTTTTGCGTTTAATAGGCTTCTAAATTAAAAAAATCGTTTTTTTTTCGCATTTTTTCGATATTTTGATAAAATTTTTATATAAATACTAAAGATTCGATTCTAATTTTTATAAGCAATAGTAACACAAATGGGCGGTTTATAAAAATAAAAAAAGTTTTAGATTTAATCCAGTGACGGAGATTTTACCGGAGGTTATCAAAAAAAAAAAAAAACAAAAATTTTGAAATATTTTATTTATTTTTTGAAGAGCACACAATAAATTAAATTTATTATGAAAAAAACAAAACGTAAAATTAAAAAAAAACTTTTTCTCATTGCTTTAAAATTAAAATAACATTAAATAATTCAAAATATTGTTGTCCTGCTTTCAATAACTCCTCGTAAAATCTCCCTTACTTCAGTCTATTTCTACAAATCTCACATGTGTGTTAGTGTTGTCTATACAAATTAGAGACATAACTTTAGTATTTATAAAAAAAATTCATGAAAATATAGCCAATAAATACGAAAAAATGTAATTTTTTGAATTTAGAAGCCTATAAAAAACAAACGAATAAAGATATTATATATTAATAGAGAACCAATCTACCGCAAAAACCGGACTTAAAATATCTTTATTCTTTGGCGTTTAATAGGCTTCTAAATTAAAAAAATCGTTTTTTTCGCATTTTTTCGATATTTTGATAAAAATTTTATATAAATACTAAGATACGATTTTAATTTTTATAAGCAATATTAACACAAATGGGCGGTTTATAAAAATAAAAAAGTTTTAGATTTAATCCAGTAACGGAGATTTTACCGGAGGTTATCAAAAAAAAAAACAAAAATTTTGAAATATTTTATTTTTTGAAGAGCAACACAATAAATTAAATTTATTATGAAAAAAAACAAAACGAAAAATTAAAAAAAAAACTTTTTCTCATTGCTTTAAAATTAAAATAACATTAAATAAACATTAAATAATTCAAAATATTGTTGTTCTGCTTTTAATAAAATAAAATCTCCCTTACTGGCTTCAGTCTATTTTTACAAATCTCACATGTGTGTTAGTGTTGTCTATACAAATTAGAGACATAACTTTAGTATTTATAAAAAAAATTCAAGAAAATATAGCGAATAAATACGAAAAAATGTAATTTTTTGAATTTAGAAGCCTTTAAAAAACAACGAATAAAGATATTATATATT
This sequence comes from Brachypterus glaber, assembly GCA_958510825.1. NCBI lineage: Eukaryota > Metazoa > Arthropoda > Insecta > Coleoptera > Kateretidae > Brachypterus > Brachypterus glaber. The sequence goes on from OY294045.1 coordinate 36,108,260, forward strand.
AATAGAGAACCATCTACCGCAAAAACAAAAATTAATTAGACCTTCATTTTTTTTACTAAAACTTTATGCAAAAAACCACTGTGCTATATCTCAAATAAACGAGATGATCGAGAAAAACAAAAAAAGGTTCCGAAATGAGCACATCAAATATAGCCAGACGCAACTAAAATGGTGTCAGCAAATTTCTGTGTGTTTCTGAGTGTTGTGCAGTATTATGGTTTTTTATGAAAGCGCCAAAGTATTTAAGAACATTGTCTTACAAACAAAGCGCTGCCGCTTTGTTCTATTTATTGAGATGATATTGAAAAGTTACAGTTCTTCAAGAAACAATATTGTCTTTTTTATATCTCTTTCTTGTAAATGGATTGGATTGCATTATAGTATCAACTGCTTCTCCTTCCATGACTTGGACCAAAAATCTTCAAAAATGTTTCTTCTTGTACCTTTATCAAATTCTTTGCATGGTAAAACAGAGTTTTTTTCGTGTACGTACTGACAACTTTGTCAATTTTTTGCTTCCCGATCAATGGAATAAATATTTTTTCCATCAATTAATGTCTTTCCTTGGAATGGAAAGCCCTTTTCCCGTCTTTTTACACCTTTTTCTTTTTTGACGCACCTCTTTACTCTCAGTATCGGAATGCGGGACCAACATTATGAATACCAATAATTATTATTAAATAGTAAATTAACAAATATTTGAAAAGTGATCCCTTGTTGTAAAAAAAATAGTTTAACTTAAGTGAGCTAAATTCTGACTTAAAATATTTACATTTTTGCGTTTTTTTTTTAATGAAATTTTTTTAAAAAGAAGTCTATTAGCGATCATAATATGTAGCAAATTTTATGAAACCTCATTTTTGAAAAATTTGGAGTTAGGTAAATAGAGCCTTTAGCCGACACAAGATAACAAATGGCAACTTTTTTTGCCGTGATTTGAAAGTAAATCTTTTTTATTTGAATCTGACCTTAAAAAAGTTCCAGCAGCTCAAATTTCTATAAGTCCAGGAAATATTGACGTTTTTTATCAAAATTAAAATCAGAAGAGAAAAGTGCGGAGTTTACTAAATTGCTCATTTGTAACAATCAAAGGCCATAGTAGGATAAGTATGCGAAAAGTGCCCCAAACTCGATTGACCTAAAATTTTGCAGTTACAATCTCGCTATGAAAATATACCATACCAAATTTTAACCTAAAATTCGCAGTGGCGTAGGAGTAATTAATTCCAAAAGGTAAAATTAATTAAAATTATTTTTTTAAAAACGGGTTGTCGATTTTTTTTGAAAAAAAAATATATATATATATATATATATATGCGTAATACTTGTTAGTAGGGGACTTAAAAAAAATATATTATATTTTCGTTTGCGCAAGAAAAAAAGTTTTGTGTAATTTTTTGAGTTTCAGTTTTTTTTTCTGTAACATCACCTACTACTTGTGTACATCATATTATATAATATTTTTTTTTTGAGTGGGGCTTCATAGTTAAAAAAAATAAAAACCAAATTTCTAAGCTAAAACGCAAAATACTGTGAAAAAATATTTATTATAACTTAATTCAACAACTTCTACACTTTTTCTATTTTATCACATCTAACTAATGAAGCTTTCTTCGTCAGATCAATACGGCGCCCAACTTTCATCTCTCCGATTTAGCTCAAATTTGGCACATCCTCATCAAATAGGGTCTAGATTACTAGATCAAAAGGATTTTGCTAGAAAACGACTAGTTTTGGAAATATTAGGGTGGCTCAATTTTGACGTTTTTAAAATTTCAAAAACATGATTTCATAAATCTAAGTATCGGGATTTGTAAAAGACAAAAAGGTATTTTTGCCAGATATCATAGGACTTCACTATTTGTAAAATAATATACGCTAAGTATATTGGACGGAGCTGAGCTGAGCCGACTAGTTCCTTTGATGAAAACACCGACACATAGGCGCACGAACGGATTACATATTATTTTTACAAATTTATTTTATTATTAAAGAGATAATAAAAATAAAGATTAACTTTTTGGTATCATTGTAAAGAGAAAAAAAAATAATATTTTTAACAATATCGACGAGCCATAGGCGTAATAAAGCAAAAATTCGAGTAAAAGCAAAAAATGTGTTTTCCAAGGTTGGTTTTCGTGTAAAATTAAAAGTAAACAATTTTTTTAATGATTCGTATTTTTCTGCCAATATTTGATCCTAAATAAATAGATTTAGTGGCTTTTCAGGTAAAAAAAATCAAAAATAAAATTTTATTTAAAAACTGACCACAGCTGTCAAAATTTTACAAAAACTTGGTTTGGACATAATTTAATGGAGAATCCAAATATGTAAAAATATACAGAGCATTCTATTTAAAAATCAAAAGTAGGGGTCGTTTTGCTGGAAAACGACTAGTTTTGGAGATATTAGGGTGGCTCATTTTTGTCGTTTTTTAAAATTTCAAAAACATGATTTACATAAATCTAAATATCAGGCATTTTTAAATTTGACAAGTTGCATCTAGTAGGCCGCCATATTGAAATGAAATTGGTGGTAAAATTTTTTCTTGATTAAGACTCAAATTTAATGTTCTTTTGATATCTGGCAAAAATATATTTTTTTCTTTTACAAGTCCCGATATTTAGATTTATGTAAATCATGTTTTTGGAATTTTAATAACGTCAAAATTGAGCCACCCTAATATTTACAAAACTAGTCGTTTTCTAGCAAAATGCTTTCGATCTAGTATTCTAGACCCTATTTGATGAGGGTGCCAAATTTGAGATAAATCGGAGATGAAGGTTGGACGCCGTGTTGATCTGACGAAGAAAGCTTTATTAGTTAGATGTGATCAAATAGAAAAAGGTGTAGAAGTTGTTGAATTAAGTTATAATAAATATTTTTTCACTAGGGTGGGTCAAAAAAAACGACTATTTTTTTTTACTTTGTACTCTGAAAAATCGGTTGCTAGATGCCTCTAGAAAATTCTCACCAAATATGAGCTCTTCATTTTGATAAGAAGGTCCTCCGCTTTACAATTTTCCATTTTTTCCTCAGTATTAAAAACAAAAATTCATATCTCTTTGACAACTGTTCGTTAAAAAGTATTTCTCCCCATATTCTTGTAGAAAATCGAACGCTACAAAAAAGGTCTCTTAAAATTTTTTCGTAAACCTCACCGTTTAAAAGATATCAAAGGTTAAAGTTTGATTATTTTAAGAGACATTTCAGTTTTGCTTATGAATTTTATAACTCGCTTAGAAAAAATTGATATGAATTGCGCAATTCATAGTTTTGTAGGAAATTAACTGCTCTACAAAAATGGTCTCTTATGATTTGTCGATTAAATTAAGCGTTTAAAAGATATTCATCGTCAAACTTCAATGCATACTAATTTTAATAGTTTTTGATTGGTAATTCGAAAAATTTCAATTTAATTTATGAGTTTCACGAAAATTTATACAAATTTGAGTTTCTATCGTAAGAGTAACTAATGCACTATTTTTTTTTTCAATATAACCAAACATAAGTAGGACTAAAAAAAAACGAGACAAATAGTTTAAAACATTTCTCTTTTCAAAGGAACTCAAATTTGTATAAATTTTCGTGAAACTCATAAATTAAATTGAAATTTTTCGAATTATTCATCAAAAACTATTAAAATTAGTATGCATTGAAGTTTGACGATGAATATCTTTTAAACGCTTAATTTAATCGACAAATCATAAGAGACCATTTTTGTAGAGCAGTTAATTTCCTACAAAACTATGAATTCATAACAATTTTTTGTAAGCGAGTAATAAAATTCATAAGCAAAACAAAAATGTCTCTTAAAATAATCAAACTTTAATCTTTGATATCTTTTGTAAATTGTAAGAGACCTTTTTTGTAGAGCGTTCGATTTCCTACAAGAATATGGGGAGAAATACTTTTTAACGAACAGTTGTCAAAGAGATATGAATTTTTGTTTCTAATACTGAGGAAAAAATGGAAAATTGTAAAGCGGAGGACCTTCTTATCAAAATTAAGAGCTCATATTTGGTAATTTTCTAGAGGTGTCTAGCAACCGATTTTTCAGAGTACAAGTAAAAAAAAATAGTCGTTTTTTTTTACCCACCCTATTTTTCACAGTATTTTGCGTTTTAGCTTAGAAATTTGGTTTTTATTTTTTTAACTACTCAAAAAAAAAATTAATTATATAATATGATGTACATAATTAGTAGGTGATGTAACAGAAAAAAAATCAAATTGGTGAATTGATATTTACATCCCGAAAAAAAAAATAATAACTGAATAATTACACAAAACGTTTTTCTTGCGCAAACGAAAATATAATATATTTTTTTTAACAAGTATTACGTATATTTAAAAAAAAAAAAAAAAAATCGACAACCCGTTTTTAAGAAAATAATTTTAATTAATTTTATTTTTTGTAATTAATTACTCCTACGCCACTGAGAATTTTGGTTAAAATTTGGTATGGTATGTTTTCATACCTTATTTATTTTTAATTACTTTTTACCTACACATTATTTTATTTAGTTTATTATTATTATTGACACGTGTAATTTTAACACAAAAATAAACCTATTACCATACCGAGGACAATGTAACTGCAAAATTTTAGGTCAATGTGGGTGGGGGCACTTTTGGAATACTTATCCTGCTATGGCCTTTGTATAAAAATGTTATTGGACGTAATTTGTAGATTATCAAATTATCTAAAAATATTTACATATACTGGGCGTTTCACGGCCTTATTAACAAAGATATCAAAATTAATTTTTACCAGTCAATATTGTTCACCTAGTTATCTTTAATTTGGCTCAAACAAAAGTTCCCTACTCTTTTTTGTTTTTTAGCAAGAGCTCCACAAATGCATTTTTTTAGCATAACATTTTCAAATACCAACATTTAAAAAATAACAATTTTTCTTTACCGTTTAATAGTTTTTTTACTTAAAATTTTAATTTGCTAGGCAAATTTTTAATTTTAAGAAATCTTAAAAACTAACAACAAAATTTTTGCTCCTTTAATTATTTTTTTAATTTTGATCTAACGGTCCAGAAAACCCGTTTAATGGATCGATTTATTATTTTACATCGCTATTGGGGGTATGATGAGGTAAAAAATGTGCTGTTAACATTAGCGGTTCCTAAAAAATTAGCAAAGATATGGTTGATTAACCAAAGGAAGGGAAAAAGGGACTTTTTTCGATACTTTTGAAGGATAAAAAAATTTATTTATTTTTTTCAAACCATGGCACGATCTTGAAGAAATTTTTTTCCGGTTTCAAAACTGCCCATCAATTTTTTGTACGACCATTGATTGCTGAGATATCCTTAATTAAGGACATCTCCGTGAGGAATTGGCGTAGTGAAAATCACCAAACGCCAAATTAAAGCTGAATAAACAGGATATCTGGTCCATATGATCAAAAAAATAAAAAATTCCGAGCCCGTGGAGCAAGAAAAAATTTACTGAAAATTTTGATTTTTTTTTCGCTTTTTCTTCGAATTGCGTTGGAACCGTCGCTCAGAAAATTTTTTGGCCAAAAAATCAGAAAACTAGAAACTTAGAGCTACAAAATGCTTTTTTAAGACCATTTTTCACTGAGATACAGCTCGTCAAAAATCACCGAAAAAATTAGAATTTTTTTCTGCTCCCTGCACACATGTGCAAATGCACAAAAGAAGCGTAAGTCCGACCGTGGGTAACGCAAATGCCGGCGGTTGATAAGTGAAAAATCAAAATTTTCGCAAGTCAAAAGATCAAATTTTCGCAAAAGCCGTTTTGGCGGGTCCACTCATTTAATCCTTGCAAAGTTGTAAGATGATAGGGATACAGTCCTTGTGCGCGTAATACCCTCCACACTGACGACTGTAACACTGCAGATTAAGCCGATAATCTTCTCGTGCTTGTTTCTGGATTGTCTTCTACAGTTTCCAAGATGAGGGCTTCTGCCTCCGGATCTATCTGTTTAGGTCGTCCTCATAATTGAGCTTGTGGCTTAAATGAACCGTAATCCCTCAAATGTTGTACTGTGTTGGTAAAGGTTGGACAGCTTGGTAAGTTCCTATTGGGGAATTTATCTTGGTATAATCTCCTAGCACGAGTACTATTGCCCCTAGCTTCTCCGTAGTACAACACTATGTCACATTTTTCGTCGTTCGTATACATTTTAAAACAAAACGAACACTATTATTTGAAACGGCACAAAGGTAAAATAATTATCACTTAAAAAACTAAACCACTCAGATTCTTCTTATTCTTCGTTTTCTTCAAATTTATAAATGGCCAAAATTGGCGCCAAATTAACGAATATAATTTCCACGAATCAAAAGCGATCCCAATAATAGGAAGGGATGTTCTTGGGTGCGTTCCATTATTGCATAATGTGCATTAAATTTTAATTATTTGCCGTTCATAAATTATTGTTATTTGTCTGAAGAAAAATACTTTGACGTTCCTAAATTTGGTAGAATTTCGTCCGACTTAAAGCCTCGCAGCGTTGCGCTTCTTTAAAAATAATATAACTTCTTTAAAAATTGTTATTAAAATAATCTTATGAAATAATTCGTTTGGTTTAGTTTATTCTGGTGCATTCGCCAAAAATTTTAAATACTTTTTCCCACTCTAGTTTCATAAAAATAAATTATAATTTTGGCTAAACATGTTCTTTAACATTACTAATAGAAACCGAATGTAAAGATTCCTTAATAATTTCATGGCAAGAATTTCGAAATTTTAATGGACCATACTTTAATAAGCCATATCTGCAAAACGGCACTGTGTTGGGCCCATGAGAGCTTTTGATCAATTTACATGTAAAAGCTGCGGGGTCCTTTAATAACGTAAGAAATACGGTAATTTGTACTTTTAATGGTGCTTGTAGAAAAAATAGTGTATGATATATGTGCTAAAAGTGATTTTATGTTGTTGGAAAGAACGGGACACTCCCCCTTTGGCGTCAAACATCCCTTCTCACAAATAAATTCTCACTTTTAGCACTTATATCATAAATAACTATTTTATACTTTCACTATAGAAATTGTTAAACCTGTACCTGAAATTTATCAGTAAGTTATATTAATGAAAAGTACTTATATGGTACATGTAATATAGTTTATATTATTAGTATTTTTAGGGACACACTAGGTTATACTGTTTTAATAATTTTTGTGATTTTTTTTGTAATGAGGTTTTCCCGCCCAATAGAAATAAATAAATAAATATATGGTTTATTCTTTTTCCTATTACTTGAAAAATGTAAATTATTAGGATTTGTTCTAAATTTTATAGGTTTTAATGAACTATGTCTTTAAATATCCATGTATTTTAAGAAAATGTAATATTTTGCAAGAAATAAACTATAACTATAAAATTACCTAAGAGTCATAGGTACTTATGTTTAAAGAAATTTGTTTTCTCAATAACGATATACTTTTTGCAGAAATACTTCTTCCCCTTAATGGGTCATTTATAGTATTTAATAACAATATGTACACGCACTTGTTAATAGTTTTTTTTTTATATTTTAAAATTTAACTCCTAAATATGATTTTAAAAAGCTACGTAACAATAAAATAATATTTATGTAATGTTAAAGTTAAGGTATTATAAAACAAAGTAAATATCCAAACATATTAAAAACAAAAAAATTAGTGAATAGTTTATTAATGCTTAAAGTTAACATTTCAAACGATTAAAGAGATTACATAAAAACAACATTTTTATAAACTATACTATATTAGGGTGCCTAGGACCTACGGAATTGTTTGGATCCCACACCTTAATTGTTCCTTTAGGTCAAAAAACAACCCTCAATTTTTTTCAGATTTTTAAAAAAATATTTAGAGGTCGCGCCCCGCGTTTTTTTGAGTAGAAAATCATTTGAAAGTTTTTTCCTTTTTTAAAATATAAAAACATTGATATTGGACATTTTTGTAACAAGAATGTGTTTCTGGATAATAAAGGAATATTCTTAATTTTTATTCCCCTCCACAAAACGGGGTAAAAATGCATAAAATCTGAGAATATTCTTTTATTATCCAGAAACACATTTTTGTTCCATAAATCTATACAAAAAAACGCCGGGCGCGACCTTTAAATATTTTTTTAAAAATCTGAAAAAAAATTGAGGGTTGGTTTTTGACCTAAATGAACATTTATAGGGGGTGGGACCCTGAAAAAGTTCGTATTTTAATTTTGACTGGGCACCCTGCTATACATATAAAAAAATACAACAGAAAATAAAGGTATTTTAAACTATTTTTTTCAGGTTTTCCTTTTTTCTTCACTTAAATTTTTGATTATTGGAGTTAATCAACAACTAATTTTTTTTATAAAAGGACTGTCAAAGAAAGAATGCTATTTTAAAGCCCATAGAAATAAAAATTATCAGAACAACTAAGCTACAGTAGTATTTTTGAACAGTGGCGTAGCGTGGGTATAAAAAGTAGGGGGCCAAGGGCGATTAACCGTAAACGAGTTGTAAGAATCGAAATAAGTGTTCCAGGTGGTCCAAAAATAGTGGGGGCACTGCCCCCCTACGCTACGCCACTGAGCCTATTATAATGTTCTTATTTATTTTTTTTTATCATTTAGAATTTTTTTCATTATTGTTTTCTTTATACAAATTTATTTCCTTTAGCTTTATGGTATATTTTCTTAAAAATATGGTACACTTGCGAGCAAAGAATTTGACTACACTTAAAATGTTCTTGTTTAAAACTGATTTCCATTAAAAGTTATCTTATCATCTTATCTATGAATGTGATTACCTGTCAAAATACTTTTCCAAAATGCCAAAATTTATACTCAATTAGAAAACAAGAAAATTCTTTGCTCGCAAGTGTACATCAGGTAAGTTTAACAAAAACTTCTAAATGAAAAGAAATCGAAAAAAAATTAAGATAGACATAGATGCCACTAAAGAAACAAATTCGAAACCTTGCATACATTAGCTAAAAAATACCAATCTGCTGTTATTTTACGTCACATGCTCTGATAAAGTTTTAAATTATTTTTTATAAATCTTGACCCAAAGCATCGTCTCTACTCATCACATCTCTACTCATGCACATCTCTACTCATTTGCATATATACTCACACACATCTCTACACACACACACGCACACGCACACACACACACACACACACACACACACACACACACACACACACACACACACACACACACACACACACACACACACACACACACACACACACACACACACACACACACACACATATCTACTCTCACTCACACACACACACATCTCTACTCACACACAAGTCTACTTAAACACATCTCTACTCACACATATCTCTACTCATTAACGTTGATTGATTTTGATATTTATTTAATTAGAACTAGTATATCATGGCGGAACAAAGCACAAATCCAAATTAATTTAATATTTTTTTTCTGTCATTCGGTTTATAAGTTTTTTTATTGCAAACAACATTTATTATAAGGTTTATTACTATTAATAGGGAATTAAATCAAATTTGTTTGCAATATCAAACTTATAAGCTGATTTACGGAAAAAATATTGAATAAAATTTAGTGCCTTGGGGGTCGTCCATAAAATACGTCACACTTTTTTAGGTGATTTTAGACCCCCCCCCCATGTCACACATTGTCACAAAGTCTTGACCCCCTCCCCCTTGGTGACGTCACATTCTAATTTTACTAAAAAAAACGAATTTTATTGAATTCGTTAAACATATGAACAATTAAAGGCATATTTGTAGTAACACGTCTTTAAATTAAATATAACACTGCAAATTCACAATTTGTCAAAAATACTTATTAGGGGCTGTCCATATATTACGTAACTCGCCTAGGGGGGGGGGCGGATCAGAGAAATTGTTACAGTTTGTGACAGGGGGAGGGGGGGGGCTAGGTAAACGTTACGTAACGGAATTAATTAAATTTAATGTTTATTTCCTAAGCTTGGCAGATGTATTTTTATTTCAACATAAATTACTATTCCCATAATTCCCCTTTTCGCACAAAAATTGACTAAACTATGCATATTTAAATAATATTAATTAAATGTGACAGTTTGTTACACAGGGGGGGGAGGGGGTCAATTTTTTTGAAAAATTGCGTTACGTAATATATGGACAGCCCCTTACTAATGTTTTTGCAAAATTTTCAACACAGTGCATCTTATAGTAAAACTATGAAGCAATTCCGAACGGCAAAATATGAATAGATAAATTGAACTATTCTAAAAAATTCTGTCAGAATGTAAAAAAATAATTTTGAGTAGGTCAATAAAGTGTTTGGTGTGACGTCACACTCGACGAACCCCTCCTCCCCCCCTCCATGTAACACTTCGTCACAAATGCCTGACCCCCCTAAAGGTGTGACGTGTTTTATGGACGACCCCTTGTTCCGCCATGGTATCCTAATTGTAATCAAATAATTGTCAAAATCAATGACAATGAGTAGAGATGTGTGTGAATAGAGATATGTGTGAGTAGAGATGTTTTTGAGTTCTGTGTGAGTAGACATGTGTGTGAGTAGAGATGTGCGTGAGTAGAGATGTGATGAGTAGAGTTGTGTGTCACCCTATTTCTTTGTTCTTTGCAACTTTTTAATTTTTTTATCAAAACAGTGTTGTTTTTGAACTATTTTAAGGTAAATTTTTATAGTAAAACTATGAAGCAATTCCGAACGGCAAAATATGAATAGATAAATTGAACTATTCTAAATTTTTTTTGCGTTTTAGCATTTTATTGTCTTAAATTGTATCTACTCATTGCAGTAGTGTAATAGCTGGATGTTGTCCATATAGAAAGTCTAGTTTCTCATAAAACTGAAAATCATTATGCCCAGAACCACTTCTATTAATTGCTTGTTTTTTTCATATTTTAATTCAGTGCATAGTTCAGTCTAAACTTTAGACTCTAAAACGCTTTTATTCTGTAAAGCCATCTGATCCATTCCATTTTTAAATAATCAATACTTCTCTAACATTCTTTTTAAAGCTGTAAGTGTTGAATTTCATGTTAATGTCCATAGAGTCTGGATAGTACGGTACATCAAAGGTATTTGTCTTACTAAGACTAAGACAGTCTTAGTATTTTTATTTTAAATTATTTGGCTAAGTATGATTTATTTTTTTGTAATCCATGACTTTCAATTTCGTTTATGGTTAGTCTTAATATTTTGTTTACCTAAAATAGAAAAGTAAATATTAAATTTCATCTATTTTGGTTTTAAAAAAATGGTATATTGCACTTCCCAAATACTTAAAAAAATTATTTTTTTCGAAAAAGTTTTCAAAATTTTTAATTTTTTTTTAATAAATTTTCTTTTTGCGAAAAACAAAAAATTTGTTTTTTAATTCTAAAAAACTTGAAAAAAAAATTCAAAATTTTTATTTTTTTTTTATTTTTTGTTTTTGTAAAATTTATCCTTATAATAAAAGTATTTTTTCCTGAAAAAATTACATTAATCGGAGATCCCTTTCAGCCTTTTTCGATTTTTTTAAAAGTTCAACCCCCCATAACTTAAAAAAAAATCAAGACGATCCGATTATTCGTTCTTGAGTTATCGTGACTACAAAAAACGTGACATCAGACAGACGGACGGACGGATGCACGGACATTTGAAAACAAAAATTGCTTATTTTTTCATGAAACAAATTTATACGCAAGAATTTTTTGTCTAGGCGATTTTTGATTTTTTTTGAAAATTTGAAACTACCGTATATTATTCTAGCGCAGGCGCTGTGAATAATATAATAAGGACTGAAGAAAAGAGATATAATGTTGTGGACTACTTTTTACAAGCTTTTATTTAACTTGCAATGTTTGTTTGTTTAGGGAAAATCTGCCAAAGGCTTTTTCGACCACTTAGAATTTACTTAATTTGGTAAACATGCTTAACTCGGCTGACAATACAGTTTTATATAAAACTTACCCCCCAACCCCCCCCCCCCTAAAATTAAAAAAAAAACATTTTTTTACCCACACAAGATAATTTAAAACTAAAATTAGGTTACATACTCATTTAGTAATAATAAAATTTTACAAGAAATTTTGCATCCCTCTTCATCTCCTCATCACCCCCATACGCGTATAAGGTTAAGTTAACCCCCTCTGTTTCATGTACTTAGACTATACTTAGACAGCTTAAATTTGGTACACATGCTTACCTCGGCTAACAATATAATTTTATATAAAACTTACCCCCCAACCCAACAAAAAATTCATTTTTTTTCACACATGAGATAATTTAATATACTTAGAAAGGTAAGATTTGGTACACATGCCTAACTTGGTTGACAATAAAATTTTATATAAAACTAAAACTAAAATTATGTTACATACTCATCCAGTAAAACAAAATTTTACAATAAATTTTACATCCCCCTTATCTCCCCATCACCCTCATACGCGTATAAGGCCAAGTTTACCCCCTCTCTGTTTCACCACGTAGCGAGCTGAAATTCGGTACACATGTTTATCTCTAATGACAGTACAATTTTGTATAAAATTTACCCCCAATCTCCCCACCCTTAAAATTAAAAAAAAATCCTTTTTTTCACCCACATCTTTTTAGATGTGAGACCTTTTTTTTAATCATCAAAATTTCTGTCAGTCAATCATATACAAATATACATGTAAGGATTACCATTAAATAATGCACAGGGCCGGCCTTTGCATTTCGGCGCCCCTATTTGAAATAAATTTTGTATCCTACAAAATTTTGACGACTAAAAAATGAAAAATAAATTTATAGTAAAAAAACATTTTTAAGAACAAGCTTTTATTTAACTGCACTAAAAAGAAGAAAATAGGCTTTCAAGTAAATCAAACCCATCATTTTGTTACATTATACAATTTTATATCATATGTTTTTTTACTATACATTTTTTGTGATATCATTGAAATCCATTAGGGGCTGTTCAAGAATGACGTCACCTCCATAGGGGAGAGGGGGTTGATCAAAAGGTGACGAAAAATGACGAAGGGGGTGGGGGGTCTGGCCTAAAGTGACGTCACCTTTAAAAAAACGTAAACAGGTTTAGCAAAAAATACTTAAAGTTTTTTTTTAAACAACTACAACATAAAAAAATACAATAAATTTTTCTGCCTAAATAAGATCATATAGACACTTATTTAATTTTAATTTAAACTATTTTTATTAAAATACAATATATCTAGCTCATGTAGAGATGCAAATCGCTAGCAAAACATCTTTACACTACAATTTTTTTAGAAGACTTTGACATGAAGACTTGAAATTTGAAACAATTTTTTTCTACTGTCATTTTTTTCTGTTTTGATAGGGGTGTCTAAACAAAAGTGTCAAAAGGTGACGAAGTCAAAAATAGGTGATCATTCTTGAACAGCCCCGTACCAGGACACAACTTAATTTTTTTATAAAGTGGTATATTAAGAAAAATAACAAATTTAAGACTGGTAACTTAAGAGGGTAATCACAGTTTTCTTAAAGGCTTTTCGTATTAGTTACCAAAGTTTTGGTCATAGGTTTGGTATTTACCGTTTGATTTCGGAATGCTTTGGTTATGTGTAGTTGAACCAATTAGTAGTAAAATCTGTGACCGAGCTTTGAGAGCGGTTATAGCATTTGGTTATTATTACATCTTTTTCTAATATCTTCTTTCTTTTATACTTAGACAGCTTAAATTTGGTACACATGCTTACCTCGGCTAACAATATAATTTTATATAAAACTTACCCCCCAACCCAACAAAAAATTCATTTTTTTTCACACATGAGATAATTTAATATACTTAGAAAGGTAAGATTTGGTACACATGCCTAACTTGGTTGACAATAAAATTTTATATAAAACTAAAACTAAAATTATGTTACATACTCATCCAGTAAAACAAAATTTTACAATAAATTTTACATCCCCCTTATCTCCCCATCACCCTCATAGGCGTATAAGGCCAAGTTTACCCCCTCTCTGTTTCACCACGTAGCGAGCTGAAATTCGGTACACATGTTTATCTCTAATGACAGTACAATTTTGTATAAAATTTACCCCCAATCTCCCCACCCTTAAAATTAAAAAAAAATCCTTTTTTTCACCCACATCTTTTTAGATGTGAGACCTTTTTTTTAATCATCAAAATTTCTGTCAGTCAATCATATACAAATATACATGTAAGGATTACCATTAAATAATGCACAGGGCCGGCCTTTGCATTTCGGCGCCCCTATTTGAAATAAATTTTGTATCCTACAAAATTTTGACGACTAAAAAATGAAAAATAAATTTATAGTAAAAAAACATTTTTAAGAACAAGCTTTTATTTAACTGCACTAAAAAGAAGAAAATAGGCTTTCAAGTAAATCAAACCCATCATTTTGTTACATTATACAATTTTATATCATATGTTTTTTTACTATACATTTTTTGTGATATCATTGAAATCCATTAGGGGCTGTTCAAGAATGACGTCACCTCCATAGGGGAGAGGGGGTTGATCAAAAGGTGACGAAAAATGACGAAGGGGGTGGGGGGTCTGGCCTAAAGTGACGTCACCTTTAAAAAAACGTAAACAGGTTTAGCAAAAAATACTTAAAGTTTTTTTTAAACAACTACAACATAAAAAAATACAATAAATTTTTCTGCCTAAATAAGATCATATAGACACTTATTTAATTTTAATTTAAACTATTTTTATTAAAATACAATATATCTAGCTCATGTAGAGATGCAAATCGCTAGCAAAACATCTTTACACTACAATTTTTTTAGAAGACTTTGACATGAAGACTTGAAATTTGAAACAATTTTTTTCTACTGTCATTTTTTTCTGTTTTGATAGGGGTGTCTAAACAAAAGTGTCAAAAGGTGACGAAGTCAAAAATAGGTGATCATTCTTGAACAGCCCCGTACCAGGACACAACTTAATTTTTTTATAAAGTGGTATATTAAGAAAAATAACAAATTTAAGACTGGTAACTTAAGAGGGTAATCACAGTTTTCTTAAAGGCTTTTCGTATTAGTTACCAAAGTTTTGGTCATAGGTTTGGTATTTACCGTTTGATTTCGGAATGCTTTGGTTATGTGTAGTTGAACCAATTAGTAGTAAAATCTGTGACCGAGCTTTGAGAGCGGTTATAGCATTTGGTTATTATTACATCTTTTTCTAATATCTTCTTTCTTTTTTATATGTAAACATTCGCAGTATAAACTAATGTTTTTCACATCTTATCATTTCTATTTACAAATTAAAACGAAATTCTTGTATTTTGAGCAAAATCTATAGACTATTTATCTTGACAAAACATACAAAATACACTACTTATAGCTTATGTTTACTACAGTAACTGTAAGTGTAACCAATACATTCAGATGTATTGGTAAATAATTTAAACCAATCTATTACCAATCATAACCATAACTGCAACTTTGGTAACTAATACGAAAAGCCTTTTAATTGTTTTATTATACATACCTTAAAGTCTGAAATCCAAATTTTTCCTCTTTAAAACTAAATTTATGTACAAAAGATAGTGTCTTAGACCATTACCATCAGCAAAGTTCCATTCCGATTGAACAACCATGAACTTTTTTTTCTTTTTCATTTCAATTCAATCGATTATTCTCTTTTAATGCTGTTCATGGCTTCTGTCACAGTAACTGGGTCGCTATTTACTGCAAAATACATGTGAAAATCATTTTTTTCGGAGGTTGTGATTGACTGCGAAGCACGGTTTAACAGGACTACGAATTTCTGGTACACTGGAACTAATGCTAACGCTAGAGACAGGTAACAGTGCTGGGTAATGTGACTCAACGTTTTCCCCTATTTCTTCAATTTCTGCCCCTTCCAAAAAACTAGTGTCCAATTCGTCAACGTTTTTGGCACTTATCTGCGTACTGTCGATTGACACATCATCCACAGATATCACATGTTCAAACACCGTTTTGTTTCGATTTTTCGTGGTTTCTGTCAGTTTTTTTCACCTGCGTTATTTTTGTCCACTGCACCCACGTTCTTCTTGTCACTATCACAGTTTTCAAGCCAAATGACGTCTCTGCTGTCAAAAATTTACCTGACGGAGTTAAAATTTCTGTTTCCAATGAAAATTTAACAATTTCACACTTACACCTCTGTTACTTTTTAGGTTATGTCAGTGTGGCAACATCGCACTGATTCATGATTGTTTACAAATCCAACTCAATGGCGTGCTGTTAAAAAGGGGTGTTTTTTTTTTTAAATATAACTCGACAACCAATGTGTACATTTTTTTTTGTCTCCGGAAATCATTTCAGTTTGGTCTAGAGAATGTGTTTTTTTTTTCTAAAACTATTTATGAATCATACTGTATATACAGATTGATTTCAAAGCTTGCGATTAAGCGAAGAAGTTCCAATCTTATGTGAAGCTTAAGAAAGGGGTAGAACGGGCAAAGTGGGTGGGATTATAGAAACAGTGTTGTCTAACAAATCGGTTGCTATGTGTATCGGAAGTAGAAATTTAGTAAATAAAGTTAATTTAGATGAAATTCAAATTTTAATTAATAATTCAGTTATACAATTTGTAAATAATGCAAAAAATCTAGGAGTTTTTGTTGATTCGTATTTAAGTTTTGATTACCATGTAAAACATATTTATAAAAAATGCTTTTGCATTTTAAAATCCATATACCAGTTTAAACATATCTTACCCGAACATTTAAAGCTAAAACTAGTAAAATCTCTAATCTATCATTGAATATTGTTGTTCGGTTTATTATAATTTTTTAACCATGGAGAAAAAAAACAAACTTCAAAAAATTCAAAACTCCTGCTTTAGATATATCTGCAATATTCCTTTTGGAAATCATGTAACCCCATCAATTAATAATCATAATGAACTAAAAATAGAGAATCGCATGAAATTTTTATTTGCACAAGGTGTCTTTAATATAGAGAAGTCAAGAACTCCCGATTATCTATATGAGTTACTTATTAAACGTTCTGATATACATAGTATAAATATAAGAACGAATAGATATGATATTCCTAGGCATAAGACAAGTAAATTTACAGGTAGTTTTGCCTACAATGCACCTACTACCTTAAATGAGTTTTTAGATTATCTAGGCGAATCACCCTGTATATTTAAAAAAAATGTAAAACTTAATATTTTGAATATGCAAAGGAATAACTAGTTCTGTCGTTCCTAACAATAGCTATTTTTCGCAGAGTAATTTAATTTTAAATTTAATTTTAGTAATAATATTTTTGTATTTTTAAGGTGGGAGCTGAAAATCAACTTTGTTGAGCTCTTTACCAGTTGTATTTTTTTTTGATACAATAAATTACTTACTTACTTACTTACTTACTATTTTATTGCTTTTTAATTAGTTTTAAGTTAACGTCTTTTGACATTTTTTAATTACTTAGCAATTTTACTTTTCTGGCTGGCTTCTATTATTTTTTTGCGAATTAGTTCTTTTATTCACAAAACTTTTTTTATATGCCTTAACGACATAAACTAACTTAACTAACCTTAGGTAGTTAGGTATATCAAGGGCTTAAAGACAAATTTTCCTAAAATAGAATTTTATGTAGGTATTGTAAATTAATTTTGCAATAACTTCGTAAAATACTATTTTTCTTGTATAAACTTACTTTTTTTGCCTAAAATTAGACAAAGGTTAAAATAACTAAGAATAGAAAATTTTTACAAAAGCCTACCAGGAAAAATCAATCATCAATCACTCTAAAGTCACATATTCTAACGAACAACTTTTAGATAAAAAACATAAAAATATCGTGGCATTTTTCAAACAACAAGGATTAGAAACCCTACACGAAATCATTTTAGAAGACTTTATAGATGACGAAACAGAATTTTCTGTCCAACACATTAACATAACTACTAGTGCATCGGTTCCCAACAGAAAATATTACATTATCCCCCTCCCTTCAAAGACAGCCATAAGAGCAACACATACGTTTGTTCTCTTTCATATCGACAAAGAAAAATTTATACCAAACGAAACTTACTATATTGAAGACGTACCTGATCTAAAACTCCCCGAACTCTTAAGCTTTATGTTCGCTGACATAGACATAAATTTCGTAATCTGCCGGAATATAGTCGTCGATCCAGATCTCGACCAACGTCCTATTATTATATCGCAATACCATGACGGAAAAAACAATCTACATCGCGGTATAAATGAAACGTATCGTAGAATTAGACTAAAATACAATTGGCCTAACCTTCAAAAGAAAGTAGAAGGTTATATTAAATCCTGCGAAATATGTGCACAAATAAAAATAAATAGACAAAACATGGAAAGACCCCTCGTAGTAACCGAAACCCCTAACACTCCATTTGAACGCATTAATATAGATCTGTTTACAATATCGGAAAAACGGCACTTCCTAACAGTTAGAGATGAACTATGCAAGTTCACACAAGCTTACCCCCTAAAGAATAAGTCTGCAAAAGAGGTTATTCGAGCTCTTATGATATTTTTTCAACATTACGGAACACCCCTAAGAATACACACTGATCACGGAAGCGAATTCGATAATCAGCTCATGTACGACCTAGCCAAACTATACGACTTTAAGATAACATTTAGTTCAGTCGCACACCCCCAATCAAATGGCTCGGTTGAAAGATTCCATTCAACCCTTTCGGAAATACTTAGAGCTCAAAGCCTCGAATTTCCGGATGAAAACCCTTTCGAAATTTTACCTTATGCCATGGTTGCTCATAACAATAGCTTATGCTCAACCACTGGTTTTACCCCTCATGAACTAGTATTTGGCCATACCGCATCCAGACCGGCGGAGAAACTCTACAACCAAACCGAATTAGTAAGCAAATATATACGCGATTTGAATAACAAAATATCCCATAATTATGAGCTTGCTCGGGCCAAAATTCAAAGGTCAAAAGAGAAAGCAAAGGAACGTTTCGATAAACATGTAAACCCTAAGCCCCATACTTTTACCGTCGGACAACAGGTCTGGCTAAAAGAATCACAGATCGGGCATAAATTAAAACCAAAATATCTAGGCCCCTATAAAATCGAAGAAGTTTTTACAAACTCAGCAATTATTAGCAATAATAGTAATAGAACTAAGGTAAATTTCGACAGGTTAAAACCTTATACCCCACGGGAACCTGAATCTGACAATGAATCTGAAATTGATGAAATTGTTGCAGGTCCCTCTGGACAGCTGTAATAATCCTTCAAATATGCAGATCCCAGGAACCCTTCACAATTACCCCATTAAACAATACTCAAGGCATATACTATCATAATGAAGGCTCAATAAAAATTTCAAACGATCAATGGAAATTACTGGTTTACAAAGATATCTCTCTCTAACGAAGGACCTTTGAAAACAACAAAATTATCCTTAAACATGTAAATGATTTATTAAATTTAAACAATAACCCCCGACTATTATATTTCGCTACTGACGTTCGATCACATACGCACATATTAGATAGAATTTCAGAAACTATCACAAACAAATTCATGGAAATACGAGGAGACACTACCTCCTACGATAGAGTTAAAAGAGGCATTTTAAATGGTATCGGTTCCCTTTGAAAAAGCATCACTGGAAATCTTGACGCCAGTGATGGCGAATATTACGAAAAATGTATTAACAAATTAGAAAGAGACGAACACGAATTACAAAATTTAATGAAAAACCAAATATTAGTAACGACGCAAACCATTAAACATTTTAATTACACAATTGAAAAGTTACAGGTTGACGAAGAAACTTTTAATAATGATATTAAGGTAATAGAAAAGGCTTTATATAATATTACCGATAATCAAAACTATTTCGAATCTAAATTAAAAATATTTAATGTATGTGAGCAGTTGATAGGGTCCTTCATGCTGATTGAACACGAATTAGACGATATTTTGAACAGTATTACATTTGCTAGACTACAAGTACTTCATCCTTCAATTATTCAACCTCTAGACTTACTAGATCAACTCTCGAAAATATCACAAGCCACTGAAAAAAGTGTGCTACCCCTGCAACCCGCGTTTCATAATATTGCGAACTATATCGATATAATCAAACTTGAAGCTTATTAAACAGATAACAAATTAATTTTTATTTTAACAATCCCGTTAGTTGAACGTGATTATTATACCCTCCTCCATTTATATTCCCTACCTACCCTCGACCCTAGAACAAATTTATTCCACACAATCCTAACCTCCTCAAAGTATATAGCGGTATCCGAAGACAATGTATTTTATACACAAGTTCCCAACATGGGCAAATGCAGGGGCCTACCAGCAACAGGAAACAGAATTAAAATCTGTTACAACCTGGTCAACTATCCAATCGACGCTACTGCTCCATGCGAAACACAAATTTTAAATCACCCTATAAAACTACCACAAACTTGTCATATCAACACTTTTAATATCGAAGACTACAATGTCCAACCATTAGAACCAAACAACTGGTTAGTTGTTATCTCCTACAAAGTTTCACTCACAGTTACTTGTCTAAATAAACCCACAAAATCCATTTTTATAACTCAAAATTCAGTTTTGAGACTACAACCCTCATGCTCCGCTTATGTTGGTGCAACAAGGATATTATCATCATATGAAAAAACTTCAAATTTCTCAGTCATACTACAAACTCCAAACATCCCCTTCGAATGTTGTGAAGGACTACCAGATTCCACAAATCTTCCAAAACTCACACCGCTGAAAATTAACAAATTAAATCTTGACGAACTAAACACAGCAGAACACAAATTAAACAAATATAGTAATTCTTCACTATATTTGTTTAATTTGTGTTCTGCTGTGTTTAGTTCGTCAAGATTTAATTATTAATGAACCTTTCATTAAGAAAAATTGGTCTTGGTTCACATATTTTACAATTACAATTATAATTGTACTAACAATCTTCATTATATTCTATAAATATAGATCAAACAGAAAAGGAAGTAAAATTATAGTTAATAGAAATCCACCACCTGACGACAATCCTTTTCCACCTAGAGTCCCAGAGCCTAGGAGATCCATTTTTACGAGATACGTTAGAAGACGTCCGAGTCTTAGTGGACTTTCTGATCCAGCGATTGAAGAAAGCGAAATGGTAGAAATTAACAAACCAAATAAAACCATGGCTTAAATTATTATAGATTAGGTTAAGATTGAAATATGTTTAGAGGTAGATTAGATTAGCTTAAGATTTTTTTAATTATAATTATTTTTACATTAAATATTTCTAAAAGGAAGTTGCTACTCTTCGATAGATTAACAACTTTCTTAAAAAGGGGAGCTGTTATACCTCGCCTTATCTGTTGAACGTGCGTTGCGTGACTAAATCTGCTGACACATGTCTAGCCATACTGCCCACCACGTCCGTTACTGAGAACTGTTTACAGTCTGTTCTCACAGACTGTGAGAACTGCAACTTCAGCAGATATTTTAGTATATAAGTTAAACTTAGAATTATTAAGTATTCATTATTTTTCGACCATTCAATGTAACGTGTTATTTTTACAATTCTTTTTGTGTTTAAGTTAAATAAATATCGAAGAGTAGCAACTTCCTTTTAGAAATATTTAATGTGAAAATAATTATAATTAAAAAATCTTAAACTAATCTAATCTACCTCTAAACATATTTCAATCTTAACCTAATCTACAGGGTGAGTCAGAAGTAGATACATTAATTTGAGGAGGTGATTTTACAGGTTATTTAGAGTGTTTTGAACCCTATATTGCCTTATCCAAAAGTTATTAGTTTTAGATATTTGATTTTTTTAAGTTTTGGTTAAAAATCACGTCCAGGATTACATTTTTCAAAATTTCTCGAAAAGTATTAAGGATATTTAAACGATTCTTTTTTTATTAGTTAGTATACTTAGTGACACATGTCACGCAGTAATAGCTTTTCCAAAAAAGCTTTATAGGACGTCAGTACAACACTATAAAATTAATTTTTATTCGATGAGTTTGACGGCATGTTAAGTTCATCATGATTTTATTTTTTAATTTTATTATACACTTTGCCTGCAAATTGTTTAAAAAACTTTCTTGATTTATTACCTTTAAAATGATGTATAATATTTCAAGAAAAACTATTTTTTTTTTGATAGGAAATGTCATATTTGTAAGACACATACAGGTTTTAGTTTATGCTAAGATTAACAATTCCAGACAGGTAGTACGTGAAATAATGAGGGGTTGATGTATCATTTGTGTATAAACAATTACAGGTAATATTGAACTAATTACAGGTAATATTAAACTAATTACAAATAATATTGAACCAATTACAGGTAATTTGTTCTGGGATTATACAAATTAATCTTTTAGGTATTAGAAATTTTGTATAAATAAAGGCAAAATAAAAGTTCTATATTCATTCATGTTGGCAACCTTTTCAAATGCTGAATACGCTGATATTATGTTTGTATATGGATTTTGTGATGGAAACGCTACCAGAGCTCGACGGGTTTATCAAGAAAGGTTCCCACAAAGACGCGTGCCCAATGAAAGGGTATTCAGTACGACATACCGTCGTATTGCTGAAACCGGTAATGTTATGCCAAGACCACGCATTGGAGCTCCTGAACTTAATGTAAATGTAGATGAAGAAGTTCTAGAAAGATTTGAAGAAGATCCAACTACCAGCACAAGAAGAGTGGCTTCTGAGTTAGGTTTATTACAAAGCAAGGTTGCACGTGTAATTAGACGGTCAGGCCAACATGCATTTCATTATACACCTGTCCAGGGTCTGGAGGAAGCTGATCCCCAACGCAGAATTAGCTTTTGCAGATATTTATTAAATGCTGACATTGATGATCGCAATTTTTTGTCTAGAATTTTTTGGACTGACGAGTCTAAATTTAGTAGAGAAGTTATTACTAACTTTCAAAATTTGCACTTCTGGGCATAGGATAATCCACATATGACACGACAATCGAGTTTCCAAAGAAAATTTAGTGTAAATGTTTGGATGGGTGTACTTGGCCGTATATTGATCGGTCCTCACTTTTTACCAGACAATTTGAATGGTGAAGCTTATGAGGCATTTTTGACTAATGTTTTGCCAGAATTATTGGATGATGTTCCATTAGAAAATAGGGTTGAAATGATTTTCCAACACGGTGGATGCCCAGCCCATTATAGCTTCGCTGTTCGACAGTTTCTAAATGAGAGGTTTCCAAATCGTTGGATTGGTAGAGGGGGACCGATATTATGGCCACCAAGGTGCCCTGATTTAACACCTTTAGATTTCTATGTGTGGGGGCACATGAAAGACAGGGTCTATGCAGTTGAAATAACCAACAGAGACCAGCTAATTGAACGAATACAAGACGCGGCAATACACTTAAGGGACAACTTGAGTAATAGAATTACACGCAGTGAAATAAAAAAAAAGGTCACGATATTGCATAAGAAATCATGGCGGATACTTTGAGAATCTACTGTAGGCTTTATCTTAGTCAGTTAAAAATATTTCAATAAATAAATGTTAACTTAACACTCTAGTATTTCACTCATTACCTGAAATTGTTAATCCCAGCCTAAATTAAAACCTGAAAATTAAAAAAAAAAATCATGATGAACTTAACATGTCGTCAAAATTAGCGAATAAAAATTAATTTTATAGTGTTGTACTGACGTCCTATAAAGCTTTTTTGGAAAAGCTATTACTGCGTGACATGTGTCACTAAGTATACTAACTAATAAAAAAAGAATCGTTTAAATATCCTTAATACTTTTCGAGAAATTTTGAAAAATGTAGTCCTGGACGTGATTTTTAACCAAAACTTAAAAAAATCAAATATCTAAAA
>OY294045.1:36132265-36186723 GCA_958510825.1 Brachypterus glaber
CCTTTGCGCGGAAAAAAAAAAACATTTCGCGTTAATTTTTGCGGAAATATTTTTGCGATATTTTTTTCGCGGTAAATTTTTCGACTAAAGCTACTGCTTCCAAATAAAAGTAATTAAATGAGCCTAAAATATTTTCGCGGCTAATACTTTCGCTACTTTGCGAGGTTATAGTTTTCGCTGTATTTATTTCGCTTTAATATTAATGTGTATCGTTGTCAATCCTTTGCGCCGAAAAAAACATTTCGCGATATTTTTTTTCCGGGTAAAATTTTCGACTAAAGCTTCCAACCCCAAATAAAAGTAATTAAATCAGCCCAAAATATTTTCGCGGATAATACTTTCGTTATATATTTTTCGCATATTGCATATCTGTATTAAAACTTTGCGAGGTTATAGTTTGCGCTGTTTTGTTTGCTTAAATATTTTTTCGCTGTTGATGTGTATCGTTGTCAATCCTTTGCGCGGAAAAAATATTTCGAGGTTAATGTGTATCGTTGTCAATCCTTTGCGCGGAAAAACCATTTCGCGGTAAATTTTTCAACTAAAGCTCCCGCTCCCAAATAAAAGTAATTAAATCAGCTCAAAATATTTTCGCTGCCAATACTATCGCTATATATTTTTAGCGGTAATTGCATTTCGCTATTAAAACTTTGCGAAGTTATAGTTTGCGCTGTTTTTATTTCGCTTAAATATTTTTTCACTGTTGATGTGTATCGTTGTCAATCCTTTGCGCGGAAAAAACATTTCGCGATAAATTTTTCAACTTAAGCTCCCGCTCCCAAATAAAAGTAATTAAATCAGCCCAAAATATTTTCGCGGCGAATATTTTCGCTATAGGTTATAGTTTTCGCTGTTTTTATTATAATAAAGCTACTGCTCCCAAATAAAAGTAATTAAATGAGCCTAAAATATTTTCGGGGCTATAACTTTCGCTACTTTGCGAGGTTAGTTTTCGCTGTATTTATTTCGTTTTAATATTTTTCGCGGTTAATGTGTATCGTTGTCAATCCTTTGCGCCGAAAAAAACATTTCGCGATATTTTTTTTCGCGGTAAATTTTTCGACTAAAGCTCCCGCCCCCAAATTAAAGTAATTAAATCAGCCCAAAATATTTTCGCGGATAATACTTTCGTTATATATTTTTCGCATATTGCATTTCTCTATTAAAACTTTGCGAGGTTATAGTTTTCGCTGTTTTTATTTCGCTTAAATATTTTTTCGCTGTTGATGTGTATGGATGTCAATCCTTTGCGCGGGAAAAATATTTCGAGGTTAATGTGTATCGTTGTCAATCCTTTGCGCGGAAAAAACATTTTGCGGTAAATTTTTCAACTAAAGCTCCCGCTCCCAAATAAAAGTAATTAAATCAGCCCAAAATATTTTCGCTATATTTTTTCGCGGTAATTGCATTTTGCTATTAAAACTTTGCGAAGTTACAGTTTGCGCTGTTTTTATTTCGCTTAAATATTTTTTTACTGTTGATGTGTATCGTTGTCAATCCTTTGCGAGGAAAAAACATTTCGCTGTAAATTTTTCAACTAAAGCTCCCGCTCCCAAATAAAAGTAATTAAATCAGCCAAAATATTTTCGCTATAGGTTATAGTTTTCGCTGTTTTTATTATAATTTAATATTTTTTTGCGGTTTATGTGTATCGTTGTCAAACCTTTGCGCTGAAAAAACATTTCTCGTTAATTTTTTGTGGAAATATTTTTGCGATATTTTTTTTGCGGTAATTTGTCGACAAAAGCTCCCGCTCCCAAATAAAAGTAATTAAGTCTGTTCAAAATATTTTCTCGTCTGATAGTTTCCCTATATATTTTTCATTGTAACGCATTTCGCTATTAAAACTTTGTGAGGTTATAGTTTTCGCTTAAGTATTTTTTCGAGGTTAATGTGTATCGTTGTTAATCCTTTGCGCGGAAAAAACATTTCGCGGTAAATTTTTCAACTAAAGCTCCCGCTCCCAAATAAAAGTAATTAAATCAGCCAAAATATTTTCGCAGCGAATATTTTCGCTATTATATTTTATATTATAATTTAATATTTTTTCGCGGTTTATGTGTATCTTTGTCAAACCTTTGCGCGGAAAAAACATTTCGCGTTATTTTTTTGCTGAAATATTTTTGCGATATTTTTTTCGCAGTAAATTTTTTGACAAGAGCTCCCAAATAAAAGTAATTAGGTGATTTTTTCGCAGAAATGATTTCGCGATATAGGTTATAATTTTCGCTGTTTTTATTATAATTTAATATTTTTTCGCGGTTTATGTGTATCGTTGTCAAACCTTTGCACGGAACAAACATTTCACGTTATTTTTTTGCGGAAATATTTTTGCGATATTTTTTTCGCGGTAAATTTTTCGACTAAAGCTACTGCTCCCAAATAAAAGTAATTAAATGAGCCTAAAATATTTTCGCGGCTAATACTTTCGCTACTTTGCGAGGTTATAGTTTTCGCTGTATTTATTTCGCTTTAATATTTTTTCGCGGTTAATGTGTATCGTTGTCAATCCTTAGCGCGGAAAAAAAAACATTTCGCGGTATTTTTTTTGCGATATTTTTTTTTGCGGTAAATTTTTCGACTAAAGCTCCCGCCCCCAAATAAAAGTAATTAAATCAGCCCAAAATATTTTCGCGGATGATACTTTCGTTATATATTTTTCGCATATTGCATTTCTATATTAAAACTTTGCGAGGTTATAGTTTGCGCTGTTTTTATTTCGCTTAAATATTATTCGCGGATGATACTTTCGTTATATATTTTTCGCATATTGCATTTCTCTATTAAAACTTTGCGAGGTTATAGTTTGAGCTTTTTTATTTCGCTTAAATATTTTGCGCTGTTGATGTGTATCGTTGTCAATCCTTTGCGCGGAAAAAAAAAATTTCGAGGTTAATGTGTATCGTTATCAATCCTTTGCGCGGAAAAAACATTTTGCGGTAAATTTTTCAACTAAAGCTCCCGCTCCCAAATAAAAGTAATTAAATCAGCTCATAATATTTTCGCGGATAATACTTTCGCTATATATTTTTCGCATATTGCATTTCTCTATTAAAACCTTGCGAGGTTATAGTTTGCGCTGTTTTTATTTCGCTTAAATATTTTTTCGCTGTTGATGTGTATCGTTGTCAATCCTTTGCGCGGAAAAAAACATTTCGAGGTTAATGTGTATCGTTGTCAATCCTTTGCGCGGAAAAAACATTTCGCGGTAAATTTTTCAACTATTTTATACACTTTGTATACGATTTGTGAAAAAACTACGCGATGTATCTTTTTTATGGTAAATTCGGTTTCAGCATATCAAAAAACATAGGAAATGATGGGTTAGAACCTTAGGACAGACAATATTTTTTTTTAGACCTGTTTAATTATTAATCTATTCTTCTGTCGTATTAATGTCAAATCCAGAAAATTTATTTTATTTTTTCTCTAACGTGAATTGTAATTTTGTATGAAAACTATTAAACATGTTTAAAATATTATCTAATTCATCTATAGGAATTGACATTATAAGATCATCGACATAAATTTTAGGTAAAACAATCATAAATGGTAATTTACCTATAACTTTATTCAATAATAGGTCCATTACCATGGCAGAAAAAATCGGAGAGGCTAGATTCCCCATACCTATCCCAAAAAGTTATTTATAATAAATATTATCTTAAAATATCATTTTAATCCGTTAAAATAATCTTTAGCAGCCTATGAAATGTTTGGCAACATCGCAAAGGCTTAGGATATACCGCTCGAGTACATATTTTTGTATAAACTGGCTTCAGTTGGTATGAAATTCCGATAGGCTCAGGATTACTTTAATTTATAGACTATATACATTTTAATTATTTAAAAAAAAATTGTTGTATATCAAAATTTCCATGTGCAACATATGCCACTTAAGTGTTTATACACGATCATGGAAGTGAAGTGAATAGAAGGGTTTTAAAAATAGCATTTACTTATTTCGGAATCCTTAGCGCACAATTTGAGGAAATGCCGAAATGAATCTAAAAAAAATCACTTCCCTGAACAAACTACGCTTTGTCAAAGCTTCGTGAAAGCTTTGTGAAAGCTTCGTCAAAGATGCGTTAAAAAAAAAACAAAGCTTTCACGAAGTTTTAACAAATCTTTTGATACAGCGATTTTGCGGTGTTGCCAAAAAAGATTTTCACAAAATTTCTCTAATAGAAGAACAGGAAAGATAAAAGGTACACTTGCACTTGCACGTATCCTTCGTTATGATTTTAAAGTTGAGAGGTCGCTGGGCTATTCAATACGCGTATCATGAGAGCAGCGTTCTTTGGTTAGTAAATATAACAAAACACCAAATGGTATTATTTTTTCTAAAACGAAAAATAAACTATTTTTTTTTTTTTTGAAAAACTTGTTTCTACCCTACCCCGATTTTTACCAAAAACAATCCCAGCCTATAACTTTGTATAATTAACCCGTAGTCCAAATTTTATGCCTTTAACTAGAAGCGCTGTTGAGTTATCGTGGTCACAAATTTCCCGGGCACACAGCCAGTATAAAATACACTATAGTACTTTTGTACCAACTGTACGCTTTCACTACATTAACTTTTTAATTTAGTATGTCCTTATAAGGATTAATTCCTTTCAACCATCAATGCAAAAGTCATTTTGGTAGAGATTTTCTCATTGATTATGGAAAATCATGTACTAGAGCAGTGAAAACTGGCTATGTTGCAATATTTAGATTGCAAGTTGCAATTTGCAACATCTGATCTTAAAATGGTCGGTAAATGGTTGGCAATATGATCGGCAAAAGGGCGGCAAATGATCATCGTCTGATGATCTTAAAATGGTTGGCAATATGATCGGCAAAAGAGCGGCAAATGATCATCGTTTGGTGATCTTAAAATGGTCGGTAACTGGTTGGCAATATGATCGGCAAAAGAGCGACAAATGATCATCGTTTGACCGTAGGCACTTGTCTCCTATTGACGGCGGGCCGCCGTCGCTTCGTTGGCATTCCGACGATCGGCCGCTGGGCGGCCGCCGAACCATTGTTTATTGGGGAGGTGATATTGAGGCGGTATCGGGCGATCTCTAGGCGATATGGGTGATACTGATTAATGTAAAAGGCGATATTTCGTCCCGCAAATGAAGAGTGACAACCCCTCGTATCTACATAATATTATATATATATATATATATATATATATATATATATATATATATATATATATATATATATATATATACATATAATTAATTAATTAAAGGGGAAAGTATTATTTTGTTAGCTTCAGTATTTTTTTGAACTACTATAGGGGAAAACATTATTCTGTTAAAAGCAATATTGTCTATTTAGACTTTCTGAATTTTCGAAAGAGAAGAAATTTTGTTTTAAATGACAAATTTATTAGGATTCTAAAAATAGAACACGAAATATTGTACGAATTTATCTATCTGTGACTGGTAAATATACTGTATTATTATAATTTTCATTTAGGTGTAACTAGAAAATTCTGAAAATATGAGAATGATCAAATTAACGATTTTTTACGATTCATGGTAATTTTACGGTCCCTATTAGCACCCTCAGAGAAGTTTGATCACTCTCATATTTCAAGTTACACCTAAATAAAAATTTTAAGATAATAAAAAAATATAAGGTCCACCCTAATACTATATAGCGTTTCTGCTGTTGTGAAGTGGTTTTTTACTAATATTTTTTTACTAATGTTATAAATTGTAAAATTTGGTTATAGCATAGATTATAACTTTTATTATAACTTACTCAGTTAAGTTGGCCATCCAATCTTCTATCGTATTTAAAGTATATCCGAGCGGAGAATATACTTAACTTTATTCGGAAGCGGGTATTCTAGGGAGGCGGCGCTTTGGAAACAGATTAAAACGATTGCTTTAATAAATGTGAATAAATTCTTCAAAGTTCTACTTCTATGCAAAGCCCCTAAATTCTAATTTCCATTATATATTAGTTTTCCATTAAATACTTCTAAATAAAAACATTCTATGTTTGAAGTTCCAACTTTTCACCATAATTTTCAAAGCCGCAAAAAGTTTATTATCGTCAAAATTTCTAACAGTGTAGATATAAAATCGAACCGAATAAATTCGCAAATATTTTAAAGTACTCGAACGAAAAATATTTAAGTGTCCAAAATCGCGTTAATATTTTTAAAATTACAAGTCCCAAAAATTTTCAAAGTTCGAAAAAAAAAGAATTTTTAATCAAAGAATAATTCTTTAAATTATTCTTAACAGGTGGATACAAATCCTCCTGTATAGGTACACTGCACTTACATTTTCACTATTGGCACTACTAGAAAGTTTTTAATTAACAAGATAAAAAACTCTTCAAGACTGATCAAGATTTAAGGAGTTCACTTCTTTTATATTTTTTGAAAAGCAATAAATTAAAATGAGGCATATTTAGGTCACACATAATCATATTTTCTGGGTGGGGTCCGGGCAAGAATATCTAAATTCCCCACTACCAAAGGTCAACGATTTTACTTAGAGGGGTCCGAAACGAAACCGAAAAAACCTTTTAACAGCCAGATCTTATAGGCTATGTATATTAAAATAAAATTATGATTTTAAAACATTTTACAAAATGAAAAATTTTACGCTTCTTATCACTACAGAATATGTTCTCCTGTTACGAAGTTTTAACGAAGCTTTGATAAAGCTTTCTTGTTGTTAGGAAAATGTATGCATCTATAGCGTTTTTTGTGACCCTGTTGCCAAATTTAAAATATTCTTATTGAAAATCATGGAAATCGGCGTGGAAATTGATGGAAATTGATGGAAATCGATTTGGCATCACCGCAAAATCGATGTATCAAAAGATTTGCTAAAACTTCGTGAAAGCTTTGTGAAAGCTATGTTTTTTTTAGCGCATCTTTAACGATGCTTTCACAAAGCTTTCACTCACGAAGCTTTGACAAAGCGTAGTTTAAGTTTTTTTTTTTTTTTTCGATTTTTCAAAATTTATTTTCTTTATTTAAGGAAAAAATACATTTTTGTACGACCAAGACTAAAACTTAATTTTTCGTTTTCATTTTCTTTATTTAAGGAAAAAAATACATTTTTGCACGACCAAGAATAAAACTTAATTTTACGCTTTTATTTTCGGGACTAAACTTGCCGTTTTTCTCCCAAGGGGAAAAAAACACGGCAACCTTGATAATATTAAAACATTATACATACTATTTGCTTTACTGGTACAAAAATTAGGTTTGGTGATTTTTTGTAATAAATTAGCGATTCAAACGAATTTATTTGATTTTAACAAAGAAAACCTTTAAAAATAACATTGTTTAATTTACTTAAAATAAACTGCGCAAGCGCTGACCGTTTTTCAATATATTATTTTAAATAAAAAACATTTTTTTACAAAAAAAAACACCAAATAGACACCAAACCATCGTTAACGTAAACCAAACAACAAAAAACCAAAACAAACTCCGGCATGAACAGCTGCAATTAGCCGCTTGTAAAATTTATCGTCTTCGTCCATTTTTTCGAACTGACGTTTGTGTCGACCATATTAAAAAAAACAATTGAAATCGCGATAGCCGTAAAACTGACTTTTCGCAAATCACAGGCATCTTGATTAAATAACAAAAATAAAACACCCCATTTTAGATGCATGGTTTTTAATTTTAATATTATCTACCTACCTAAATTATGTTTGGTCGTGCAAAAAATAGTGTATATACCTTAGGACTAAACGTGACTGTTTTAGTCCCTTGCATTTCTGTTTCCCTCGCTCGCTACGCTCGCTCAGGAAACTCATGTAGCGGGACTAAAACCGCCAGTTTAGTCCCTTGGTATATAAATAACTATTGTGTTTTACAGTTTAATTTTTTTTTCGACGTGCTTTTTTTGAAAAGATTCTGAAGAAAATTAAATTACAAATTTCGAAAAGGGAACATCTCGGGGTTTTTTCATAGTGGACTTTTTCATTATTTTTACAAGCTTTTATTTAACTTGCAATGTTTGTTGTTATTAGTAGGTATGTATGTTTGTTCAGGGCAAATCTGCCAAAGGCTGTTTCGACCACTTAGAATATACTTAGAAAGCTAAAATTTGGTACACATGCTTAACTCAGCTGACAATACAATTTTATATAAAACATTATATAAACACTCTGTAGCGGGACTAAAACCGCCAGTTTAGTCCCTTGGTATATAAATAATTATTGTGTTTTATTATAAAGCATGTTACGCCTTCAATTTTTTTTAGTTCAGTCAAAAGTAATTGTAGAAATTTAAGACCAAAATACATTTTTTACCTAAATTATGTTTGGTCGTGCAAAAAATAGTGTATATACCTTAGGATTAAACGTGACTGTTTTAGTCCCTTGCATTTCTGTTTCCCTCGCTCGCTACGCTCGCTCAGGAAACTCATGTAGCGGGACTAAAACCGCCAGTTTAGTCCCTTGGTATATAAATAATTATTGTGTTTTATTATAAAGCATGTTACGCCTTCAATTTTTTTCTAGTTCAGTCAAAAGTAATTGTAGAAATTTAAGACCAAAATACATTTTTTACCATGGTAAAATACTAAAAAAAACACGAAAAAAAGTGAAAAAATGGTCAACTTTTCGAATTCAAATCCAGTTAGCAATACAGTCGATATTTAAGACCTATCCAGAAGCTTGTATAAGAACATAAAACATAACAATGTGATGCCGTGATTGGCTTGATGTGCCGCCATGTATCTTGTTAGCCAATCATGGCATCGCATCCTTATGTTTTATGTTCTTATGCAAGTTTCTGGACAGGCCTTTATGTGACCGCTTATGTAAAAATCGACTGTATCTGGATTTGCCGCGTTTATCCTAAGGAGGGCAGAACTGCATTATAACTGCAGAAATCTAAAGCTTAGGAAAAGACAAAAAGTTAATGAATCTCTCTTAAAAAATGCCCAGTTATGTGCAAAAACGCATTTGTTTTGTTTTGGATCTGTAACTCGGCTTCGGCTCGTCGCTCAAAAAAAAAACAAACAGTGCGTTAAAGTTGATGATATGCAAAAAATTATTAGTTTTCCAGTTGTTTTCAAAAAACCGAAATAGCTATTTTCTTAACAAGTGTGGAAAGAGGCTCTTTTCCGCACTAGATTGCGTAGCGAAGTCCAGGCAAGCAATCGAGTGCGGAAAAGTCTCTTTACGCATGTGTTAGGAACAATATTTTTTCTACGAGCGAGTTAAAAATAAAATATGCTTTATATGTATATAAGTATACTTAATTGAATAAATTTTATTTTTATATTTTTTTTCCAATAGAAAAACAATTAACAATTAAAAAAAGAGGGTCCAGCTGCTCCCCATTACCAAACTTTGCACACTAAAAAATATTCGAAAAATATTCAGTTTACCAAAATTTTAGCTCTCAAATAAGCTCTTTTAATGTTTAATTTTTGACAGGGAAATACCCATTTTGGCAACACCTCGAACAATACCTTATCTAAAACTTAAACATATACTAATTGTCGGTAATAAAATACATACAGTTACCTTTAACTTTAGTATCTGGTAGCCAGTTTTGTAGTTATTGTCCGCAGACGGCTATGTCTATATTTGAATACTGCTTTATAAATTATTACTTTTCTTTAAGATTTCTTGTTATGATTTAATATGTTTGTGTGTGTGTGTGTATCGATTTTGATTCGTTTTCGCTAAATATTGACGGTGATAAAATTGAATTTGTTAATGAGTTTAAATATCTTGGCTTTACTATTGACAAAACCCTTTCATTTAAAAGCCACTTTGACTTTGTTCACAGAAAAAATTTCCAAAAAGCTTTTTTTCTTCAATAGAGTTTCAAGCTGTTTGTCTCTCAATTAAAGAATTAAGGTTTTTAATGCTATCATCCAACCTCATTTTGATTACTGCGCTAGTATTCTGTACTTGATGGACAAAAATAGTACTGATCAGCTGCAGATACTGCACAATAGGAGAATGGGCACTATTTTACGTGTTAATAGATACACACCTATTAAAGAAATGCAGGAAACACTTCAGTGGCTGTCAGTGTCAAATAGATTAACTTTTCTTACAATGGTTTTTATTTTTAAACTTAAAAAAGGATTGCTTTCCTCATATTTTGATGAGTTTGCCACAAGGTCTAATGGTAAATTTAATATTGAAGTTGTGAAATCAGCTGGTGCATCAAAATCTTTATTTGTAAAGGGTTTGATCTTTTTTAATAGGTTGCCTCCTCATTTAATAAATGCTGAAAGTATTGGGAGGTTTAAATCTAAACTTAAACTTTTCTTAAGGCATAATGAAACATAAATTTATTTATTTTAATTTTAATTACATCTTGTGATACTAATCTTAAGTTTTAATGTGATTTAATGTATGTACTTAAAATTCTGTATGTTTTATTAGGATTCTTCCTACTAAATAAAGTGATTATTATTATCAATGCAGATGGAAAAGTTCCGGCTAGTACAGACTTATTT
Organism: Brachypterus glaber; assembly: GCA_958510825.1. Classification (NCBI taxonomy): domain Eukaryota; kingdom Metazoa; phylum Arthropoda; class Insecta; order Coleoptera; family Kateretidae; genus Brachypterus; species Brachypterus glaber. Next base: position 36,142,732 of record OY294045.1, read on the forward strand.
ATTAAGTCTGCTAGGGGCTGACTGATATCGTCTTTACAAGCTTTAATTAATTTAGTAGGAATTCCATCAGTGCCAGTAGAATTTTTATTCGGTAGACCGTTTATTATAAAAATAATCTCATGTTTATTAAGGGGATTAAAGAACATAGTTTTATTAAATTGGGGTGCTGTAGTGCAAAGATTAGATATATTTGAAGCAAAATTTTCCGAGAGTTTTAAGTCAACAATGTTTGATAAATAATTTCCAAATACATTGGCCACATCTGAGTCGTTTCTGACAATGGTGTTGTTTAAGTTTAATTTAATTTGTTTGTTTGAGCTTGGTTTATTATTGAATGTCTTTATTAATTTCCAGGATGTTTTGTTTTTTTTTGAGGAACTGTTAACTACATTATAAAAAAAATTACTTTTTCGTTGGATATTCTTTTGTTGACAAGTTTTTTAAACTTTTTAAAACGGTCGTGTAAATCTACATTTTTTGTGCGTTTGCGTATCCAATTTAAGGATCTCAGCTGGTCCAGATCCCTTCGCAATTAAGTCAAAAGGAGATCTTGTGATTTGCAGACAATTTTTTATCTTTTCTTACGATCGGACATGCACAATCAAAGCACCACATGAATGTATTAAAAAAATTATCAAAACAGGAGTCAAAATTTTGAGTTGTTAGAACGAAATGATGTTTCTTAAATAAAATTTTGAAGTGGTTAATAGATTCATACATTTGTTATCTTGCGACAAGTATAAATTTGATCATCCTTAGAACATTTTTCAGGTACATTTTCAGAACTAAAATTAATCTCAGCTTTAAATGTCTGCGCATGGTGGTCCGAAAAACCGGGATCAAAATTGTTAAAAGTATACTCACTAATATTAGTTAAAATATAATCAATTGTAGTGTAAGATGTAGATCTTGTAGTAGTAAAAATTCTGGTATAGCTATCTATAAGCGATCTTAATTTAAAAGTTTTGAACACATTATTTAATTTATTAAAAGCATTTGTATCTCTTTCTTTGTCTAACTTAACAATTTCTGCATTTTTTAACTAATTAAAAAATACAAAATTTACTGTTAATATTATCAAAATTTTGGAAAATGGGTTGACAGAGTAAGATATAAAAAAGAAGCTAGATATAGAAATGGAGAAAGGGCGTAATGTTGATTTTGAAAAAGAAATTATTGTTTACATACAGGATTTGGAATATTTGTAGCAAAATTAATGGAGAGCCCCTAGCACAAGCCAAAAGCTTATTTGGGGCTCTCCATGACTCTGTAATTAAATAAATAAATAAATAAATAAAAGAGTCAATTCTGCTGTTTGCTGATGCCAATTTATTACGTAAATCGGTTATTATACTCCTTGTATCCCATTTATCTTCGTCGCTTTCTTCATTGGAGGTTATAGTAAAATATTTTCGGTTTGGCGTGTCAGGAGAGGATAAATCTGTTAATCCTTTTCTTGTCGTTGACCTGGTAATAATTTTTTTATCCGACATGATGCACGAATTAAATTAACTGTAAGAGTTTTGCTCGGCAAAATATCAATAAAAGAACTGTTTTTTAAAAATCACTTAATGGTCGAGTTGGACAGTCTTATGTTGCATTGTTTACAAAATAAAACATAAGTTTACAGTTCTAGGACCTAATTTTCGATTGTTTTTTGTTTTTTTTTTCACTTAACTAAATGGTCGAGTTGGACAGTCTTATGTTGCATTGTTTACAAAATAAAACATAAGTTTACAGTTCTAGGACCTAATTTTCGATTGTTTTTTGTTTTTTTTTTTTCACTTCACTAAATGAGTTATTTTAACTATTCACTCACATGAAATTTTTAGGATTTAATTTTGCTTAGTTTCCGTATTTTTCATTTTTTATTAGACGCGATTTTATTTCACGACATCTGGACGTCGCAGACGTCCAAGCCGCTCTTATCGAGCGTGGCTACCTCCCCACGTCAGTCGCCAGAATGACGCGCACCAAAGACAAGACCCCCATGCTTTTGATCCTAGTCATCCTTCCCAAGGTGACAGGACAACAACACTCAATATTCAAAGAGACTAGACCCCTACACCTAGTCGTAAAGGTCGAAAGCCAGACTTATAAACCCAAATACAGGCAATGCCACAAATGCCAGCTCTTCGGTCACTCCCAGGCCAACTGCAACGCCCCGGCCAAATGCGTAAAATGCGCACAAGGCCACCAAACAACCAAGTGCGAAAAACCCCGCCACACAGACGCTAAATGCGCCAACTGCCTGGGCCCCCACAAAGCAAACTACCACAAATGCCCCAAACACTCATCCAATATCGCTCCAACCCGCACAAGGGTCATACCCCCAACTCAAAAATTCACCCCTGGTATTTCCTACGCCCAAAAGGCAACCAACACCACCCCCCAACAACCCAAGGCGGCGCAAACCCCCCCAATATTTTCGACCAATCACAAATTTCAAAAATCCACACATTTATGCAAGAATTTGCCAGCTTCATGCAGGCTTTTGGCATCCTTCAACTACCCAATCTAGGCCCCCAAAATGTCTAGACAAACGAAACCCTGAGCTCTTAAAATAGTCACCTGGAACGCTGATAGCCTCAACTCAAAAAAAAAACGGAACTTATAGAATTTCTACATGAAAACCAAATAGACATAGCCCTCATCCAAGAGACTGGTCTTAAACCACATCATAGGGGTACCATACCCAACTATTCCTGCTATCGAAACGATAGACTCCAGGACCGCAAAGGAGGCACAGAAATCTATATCAAAAACACATATCTCACGATCTTCTACACGCCCCCCCCCCACACAAAGCGATCAAGTCGAAACTACCTCCATATTCGCCAACATGCACGACCATTCCAAATTCAGGATCGTGTCCCTCTACAAACCCCAAAATAAGGAGGTCAGGCCCGCCGACTTCGAAGGCTACTTCAACGAAAATCATCCAACAATCCTAGCCGGAGACTTGAATTGCAAACACGCCCTTTGGCACTCTAGAACAACTACGGCCAACGGCCGTAGGTTTTACGAAATATTACAACGTAACTATATAATGGTTACCGCACCTGATTCCCCAACCCACTATGGCCAAGGCCTTCCTGATATCCTTGACATCGTTTTGTATAAAAACACGACACTAAATATTAACATTGAACTAAGACACGAACTAAGCTCCGACCACCTTCCAATCATTATCACGGCAGGAGGCATACCAACCTCAAATCACACCAAAAAAACAGTTTACAACTTCCCCTATATATCCGAACTCCTACAAAGTAATACCAAAATCAATCTGATAAACACCGTCCAAGAACTAGATAACGCAGTAACCGACCTCACCGACACCATAAAATCCGCAATGGACAGTGCCAAATTAATCAAAAAAATAGATATCCAAAACCCACAGGACCTTCCCCGAGATCTCAAAGACCCAATCAGAGAGAAAAACCGACTTCTTCGTCGAGCACGTACCCTCCAAGACCCCCACATAAAACGCGAAGCAAACAGACGTACTCAGGAAGTCAAAGACCGACTAAACATACTAGCAAATTCCCGCTGGGAGGGAAAAATAAAATCACTCAACCCCCAGGATAGATCCCTATGGAGAATGGCCAAAACCCTATCCCTCGATCACCAACGAGGCATGCCCCCAATTCACGGCCAAAGAGGAGTCGTCTACTCCACCCCCGAAAAAGCCGAAGCATTTGCTGACGCAATGGGGAAACAATTCAAACCCCCCAATCCCCGACACCGAACCAGAGACCGACTTCGAGCCCGACTCCGATGATGAGAACTACGAGCAACTCATCTATGATAGAGCCACTACCCAAGTCTAAAACGACATTATCACCCCCACATCTCCCGAGGAAATCAAACGCATCATTAAAAATCTCCCAAAAAGAAAAGCCCCCGGCCCCGATCAAATACCGAATAAAATCCTAAAAATACTTCCCTAGAAAACCATTATGGAAATCGTTAACTTTGTTAACGCAATGCTCAAACTGTGTCACTTTCCAAAGCTCTGGAAAAACGCAGACGTAATAGTAATCAAAAAAACCCGGACAAAATCCAACTTTTGCCAACATTAGCCTACTATCCTCCCTAGGCAAAATAGCCGAGAAAGTCATACTTACCAGACTTCAAACTCTAGTTGAAGAACTAAATCTCCTTCCAAACGAGCAATTCGGCTTCCGAAGCAGACACTCCACAGTCCACCAGGTGGCTCGCCTGGTAGACTCAGTAACAGATGGACTAAATAGGCGCGAAGCCGCGGGACTGATCCTCCTGGACATCGCAAAAGTCTTCGATAAAGTTTGGCACAAAGGTCTTGTAGCCAAACTCCACTTTCTCGGCCTCCCCTCAGGCATCACCAAACTCATAGCCTCCTTCCTCGAAGGCAGAGATTTCCAGATCAAACTAGGTGACTGTACACGGTACTCTTGAATGATCAATGGGTTGAACTAACGTGGCAAAAAAATCTGACCATGGAACATGGTAGTAGAAAGTTTACTTGTTATAGAACCATCGACAGCCAAATCCCAAAAACTTGTTTTTGGAAAATAATGTTAAATAACCGTCTGCAGAGTTCATGGTCAATACAAACTTAAAGTGTACATTATGTTGCTTGATTTTGGTAGTATTTCTCGTGCTGATTCCGAATATGTTTTAAGTTACTCTCTATCTTTTTCCATTTTTGAGAAAAAAGCTTATAAAAATCACAAAAAATATTTTTTCGCATGTTTTAATGTAGCCTAGACATTTTGTTATAAGACGATAAAATAACTTTCTTGGCTTAAATTGTAGTCCGATTCTCGTTCTGTATAGTTCCAAAGGAATATATGGATTTTTTTTTCTTTTGGTAAATCTAAATACATATTTAAACACCCTTGAAATCGCGTTTTTATTAAAATACTTTTTTTTGTTAATCAGTGTCATTACAGATGTTTCAGATTTGATTGATTTGTCCAACACAGAGGCGCGTTAATAATTTTTACCGAATACTTGAGAATGTTAATAATACTATTAACCTACCTATTACTAGCAATAATTGGTTCTATACTGATAACTTTTAAATTTATCTTAGATAATGAGCGACCACGAAAATAATAGAAAAAGAGTTTGTGCTGCCTGCGGCGTGAAAATTTCATTTAAAAAATGTAAAGAAGTCCATTTTAGGATAACTAAAAAATTGGAAGACCTTATGAAAATACATATTAATGAACACTATGATGTTAACAATTGGAGGTTCCCAGTATCAATTTGTGTTTCTTGTCGTCATTTCCTAAATGATTGTGAAAAACATGTTTACAAGAGAACCATACCTGTAATGCCAGATTTTGTTAACGAAGATGTAAAAATTCATAAAATTCATAAGCATATAAATCTAATTCCTAATTCCTTTAATTTTTACTTATTTTTTATACAGAAAATGAAAGAAGGTAGTTCAGAATTTGATAAAAAAACGTGTATATTGTAAAAAACTTTTGATCTGAGGTAAATTGTTGATGAGTTTTTAATTTAATTTAAAAACCATCGTTCAATACTTCACACTGTGAAGTCTATAATAATAAATGTAAAATATAGAAAATAATTTTAGGAACGTCTATGTACACATCTGACAATTACTTTTCAAAGTGAAAGATATATTATGAACACTATGTAACAAAATAATTAATTTTTTAATTTAAACACGTTTATAATAAAATTTTAAAAATTTTCACAAAAATGTTAGAAGAGATGTTCCTTTATAATAATACAGAACGAGAATCGGACAATAATTTAGGCTAAGAAAGTTATTTTATTGTCTTATAGCAAAATGTCTAGGCTACATTAAAACATGCGAAAAAATAATTTTTGTGATTTTTATACGCTTTTCTCTCAAAAACGGAAAAAGATAGAGAGTAACTTAAAACATATTCGGAATCAGCACGAGAATTACTACCAAAATCATGCAACATAATGTACACTTTAAGTTTGTATTGACCATGAACTCTGCAGATGGTTATTTAACATTATTTTCCAAAAACAAGTTTTTGGGATTTGGCTGTCGGTGATTCTATAACAAGCGAACCTTCTACTACCATGTTCCATGGTCAGATTTTTTTGACACGTTAGTTCAACCTATTGATCATTCAAGAGTACCGTGTGTAAGTCCAGTACCCGCCCCATCAAAGCTGGCGTTCCAAAAGGTTCCCCACTATCCCCCCTTCTGTACAACCTTTTCACCGCAGATATTCCAAAAACACGGGGTACTGAAATAGCCCTGTTCGCGAACGACACCGGCATCCTAGCAAAAGCCAAAAACCCCCAGCTCATCCATATCGCCCTCCAGCGCCAAATGGATGCCCTAATCAAATGGTTCTCCAAGTGGAAAATCAAATTAAACGCCAACAAAACTAAAGGCATCCTAATCTTTAGAACAGGCCCACCCCAACCCATTCAGATAAATGGCCAACCCATTAACTGGGAAAACCATGCCAAATACCTCGGCATTACAATCTCGAAAAACCTAACGTGGGATCAGCACGTCAAAAACACCCTCCAAATAGCCAACTGCCGCCTCTCCAAACTCTACCCCCTAATAGGTAGAAAGAGTCTCCAAACAAACTTCTTCTCTACAACCAAACCCTAAAGCCGGTACTTCTCTACGGAGCCCCAGCCTGGAACAAAATCACCCTTAATAAAAAGCTCTCAGCAAAACTTCAGGCCTTCCAAAACAAGGCACTCAGAATATGCCTCGATGCCCCCTGGTTTATAAGGAACAACCAAATACCCAGAGATCTCGAAATGCCTCTCCTTAAAACGGAAATCATCCGCTACCTCACGTATTTTATACAAGACAATTTAGATCACCCAAACCCTCTCATTTCAAACTTTCTAGACTACGATCATAAAATCCACCACACCCACAAAAAGATCAAAAACGTCCTCAACCAGTAATGGTACCCACCAATTCAGGACAGATGCATTCCCATCAGTGAGCTAGTCTCACTCCTCCCGCACATCCCTCTCTCCCTATCCCATCCCTCCTCATCCCCCCCCCAACCACACCCTAGCGCCAAATTATGACAAATGCAACTCGCATCAGTGAGCAGACTCACTCCCCCGCCAAATTATGACAGATGCAACTCACATCACTGCCCCAACTATCCATTCAAATTAATTATATTTTAGATAAATGAGCCATAGGCTGCGCCTGTCTCTTAAAGACCCAAACAAACTACTGATGATGAGTTAATTGGTGTTTGTATATGTTATTATTAATCATATGATGTATGTACATATGTATACATGTAATTAGTGGAAGAAACCGAAAATTTATTTTTTGAGATATGATGTTTTGAAATTTACGGGGCGATATGTAACTTCATTCTTCTAAGTGATGATATATTACTAATAATTTAGTTATTAGGGTTTTCTAATCTTTATTTAAATTATTTAGGTAAGGGCTATGGTTTGACTGTAACACCCCTACCAGCAGGGCATATGATTGGGGGAACGATATGGAAGATAATGAAAGTCGGAGAAGAAGATATAATTTACGCAAATGATTTTAACCATAAGAAAGAACGACATCTAAATGGTTGTGAACTGGAAAAGTTACAAAGGCCGTCCCTTCTCATTACGGATGCGTTTAACGCTACATACCAACAAGCCAGAAGAAGAGCTAGAGATGAAAAATTAATGAGTAAGAAAATTTTAGCATTCAACTTCCTTATAAGCACTGTTAGGAATTACATTGCTTTAACAGGACCGCACTAAGCAACGTGTAATTTATTTTATAAATATAAACATATTAATATATCGCAATAGGCTTGTATGCATACAAGCCTATTGCGATAACAAAATCGATAAACATGTTTATCGATAATATAACAGAATTTTTTTTTTGCTGTGGCATGTTTATGTTAAAAAAAATAAAAAACTACACTCGAATATAAATGATTAAAATCAAAAACTTAAACTCAAAACTCAAAACCCAAAACTCAAAATTTAAAACTGGACAAAAAACGTAAACAAAACTTTTTCCAAACTCAAAAATATGTAATATATAACGCAAAGTATATAAAGTAGTATACTAATAAGGGCAGTTACTAAATGATCAGTTATATTCAATAAATTTAAATTCGAAAAAAAAAAGAAGAATCATAAAAAAACAGCATTGTTTTAGGTAATAAATTTAATTTTATTAAATGTATAAATTTTTACAAACCATAGAAAAATAAACCATAGAAAAAACGTTATCTCTCCAAAATATAAATAATGAGTAAGTGTCAAGGATTTCTTCATTTTATATAAATTTTTATTCGCGAATAAATTACCTAGTAAAGTAAAGTAAAGTAAAGTTTATTGTGTTAACAAATTTAAAAATTTTTACACTCGTCAATAATTTATGTAGTATTATACTACTAGTAAACAGTTTATAATTATAATAAAAATACTTAAATCTAGATTATTAAAAAAAAGTTTAAAACATTTAAAAACATTTAAAAACACATTTAAATTAATTTATAGTTACGCTCATATTTAAAAAATCGTTAATACTATAGAAAGCATTAGTTATTAAAAAATGTTTTATTTTATTTTTAAAAGGACCTAGTTCTAATTGTCGTAATTCTAATGGAAGTTTGTTTAAAAAAGTGGGAGCATAGTACAATGTACCAATTTTTGATTTTTGTAGTCTTAAATAATCTACACTGATATTATTACGCCACCTAGTGTTGTGATTATGTATGTTTTCATAGGCTGTATACCTACTGTTATTTGCTTTTGCATACAAAAGACAATCATAGATATATCTTGAAGGCAATGTAAATATACCGAGTTCTTTAAAATAATCTCGCACATCCTCCCTATACCCCAGACCACATAATACTCGGATAGCTCGCCTTTGAAGACCGAATACGCGATCAGCACTAGAACAGTGTCCCCATGCTAGGAGTCCATAAGTACATGTACTCTGGATCAAGGAGTGAAACATTGTTTTAGATGTAGTGGGATCTACCACCTTAACTAAATTTTTGAGCAAAAAAATGGATTTTGATATTTTTTTTGAGATTTCATCCACGTGTTTTTCAAAAGTTACCATAGCGTCAATCTGGACACCTAGAAATTTAACATGCTTATTTTTTTAATTTTCTGTAAGTTGTCTTAATGAGAAAATAATACTATCTGTTTTTTCTTGATTTAGGCTTAATTTATTTGCTGTAAACCAGTCTTCAACACGCTTTATTTTAAGATCTATATCTGCTATTAAAGCGTCATGATCTTTCTTTGATTTTAAAACGGTAGTGTCATCGGCAAATAACACCAACTCAGCATCGTCAACAGCTGTATCTATATCGTTAATATATATAAGAAACAGCAGGGGACCTAAAAGGGACCCCTGCGGTATTCCGTAAAAGTTAGCTTCACTTTCAGAGAGGGGAGCTTCAATCGATGTTACCTGCATTCTACCAGTTAGGTAGCTTTCAATTAAACCCAGAGCAATCTCACTAAAGCCATAATACTTCAACTTTTTTAGAAGAGTTGGATGGTCTACGCAATCAAATGCTTTCGTTAGATCACATAAGATTGCTGCCACATATTCTTTGTTTTCATAACCTAACATAATTTTTTCCAACAGTTCACAAACAGCCAAGGTAGTGGACTTGTTTCTACGAAAACCATATTGACTCTTTGTGAAAAGATTATTTTGCTCAAAATATTGATAAATTTGGGTTTTTAGAATATATTCAAATATTTTTGATACTACTGGCAATAGAGAGATTGGTCGGTAGTTGTTTAGGTAATTTTTGTCCCCTTTTTTATACACAGGTATAAATTTAGCTAGTTTAAAGCAGTCTGGATATTTCCTTCCCTTATACACATATTAAAAAGGTTTGTGAGTGGTTCTATAAGCGTGTTTTTCACCGTTTTTATAATGTCAGTGTTTATATCGTAAATATCCCTACTGCTTTTGTTTTTTAATCCATCAATTGCCCTACTTACGTCATCATAGGTGAGCTCTTTGAAAGTAAAGGTATCTTTTTTTTTTAATTTAAGCGATTAAGATAGATGCCTGAGTTTATGTTGGGTTGCTTCAGTTTGCAGACAAGGTCATCAGCTATGCTTATAAAAAACTTGTTGAAGCTGTTTGCTGGTATTGTTATTTTCTCATTTTTAACTTTGTTGTTGTGCCTATGTTGGTTGATTATGTTCCAGGCTGCCTTGGTACTATTTGTGGATCCATTTATATATGCTGAATTTGCACTTTTTTTAGCTAAGTTTATTTTACGCCTGTAAATAGATATATGATGCCTTATTGCAGCAGCTAGTTCAGGTAACCTAAAATTGTTAAAAAGTTCATTAAGAAGCTTAATATGTTCTCTTATATGTTTCAATTCCTCTGTAAACCAGGGAATCATGCCATTTTTTGGTTTTCTTTTTGACTAGAGGAAATGTACTATTTATATTTGTGGTAAGATTTTTTGTAAAAATGTTAAATTTTTCATTTATACATGTGTTCTCATTAATATATTCCCAGTCTTGATTTTCTAGGATGTTTAAGAGTGCTACTTTACCTCTATGAGTAAAGGGCCTATATAGTTTTTGATTTTTATCTTCTTGTATACATCTTTTTTCTACTGAAATATTTATAGAAACTATATAATGGTCCGATAAATGTGGATCATAAACACATGTATAAAATTCTAAGTTATTCTGAAAATTTATAAATATATTATCAATACACCCTGTTTTCCTAGTAAAATCAAATATTTGTTGGTAGAAACCAAATGCATTTACCATATCAGTAAAACTAATGTTGTTTAAATCTTTGGGTTTTTCAAAATGGATGTTAAAATCACCAACTAATATAGCATACTTTCCTGTTCTATGCAGAATGTCTAAAACATGTTCTATGATTTGCTCAAACTTTTTATAGTCGCCATTTGTTGAGGAACGATATACAGTTACTATGATACAATTAAAATCACTCAACTCGATTGCTGCAATTTCACAGTGCACTTCATCACTTAAATTATTAATTTTTTCAATTTTTGTAAAACGCAGGCCTTTTTTACACAAAACCATCGCACCTCCTTTTGTAATTACTTTACGACAATAATGCGAAGCAACTATGTAATTTTCTATGTTGAAAATCTCCGCTTCCTCCTCGGATAAGTGGTGTTCTGTCATACATACCACATCGTAATTTTGTTTGTTTACTAGTACTTCTAACTCTTCACTTTTATTTCTAACCGATTGTAGATTTAGATGCATTAAATTTAGTTTTTGTATATTTGTTAGTTTTGTAGATAAATCTGGGTGGCTTACCTTAGGTTTGTATTTCATGTTTGCGAAAAAAATTGTATTTGCTTACTACCACGTTTTCAGGCCATACCTCCTGTACAAAAACTTCGCTCAATAATTTGTAATCAAAGCCTACTTTAAAAGATTTATTTTTGTTCAGATTTTTAACATGTTTTGGTATTTCTTCTATGTCAAAATTTATTTGTGGCTTTGTTTTGTTTAGGTGTTTAGGTAAGCTGTCAGCTGACATATCATTACGCCCTCTACCTACGTATAACCAGGCATGTTTATCTGCGGCTTTAAAATCTTCGACTGCAGGGGCTGTGCCTATTATAGAATTATTTGATTTCCTTGCATTTTTTTCTTCAATTTTTCTATTGTATCTAGGTTTTTTCCATCCGCCATTATCGATTTCTGATTTTGAACTTAAATCAATATATTTGTTAAAATCGATTTTTGTTGCCACTGGTTTAGAATGACTGGGATTTGTTTGCGTTATCTGCCTACCTTCAGTGATTGTTTTGGTATTTGTTGTTGTTTTATTTACTTCATTTGATTTTTGTTTCTTTAATAAATCAATAAGTTCCTCCTGCTCTGCTGCCCTTTTTTCGAGGTGGTGCAAGAGTTTTGCTTGATGTTTGTTCTCCAGTTCGAGTTTTTCTATGCTTACTTTCATCATGACGTCATCTGAAGTAAGTTTTTCCAAGGGTGGACTAGGATTCAGATGGAAAGCTATCATTTTCGCTAGCTTTTCTTGCGTATTTTCGCTCATGTTAATATTAAGGACTAATGGAACACACCTGTTTATTATTGTTGCCACCAAGTCATCTTTATTTAAACGTTTTAGGTTTGCGGTAAGAAACAACACGTCTACTTCGACCGCCATTTTCTCTAGGAACAACACCGATTTTTTATTAGAATTTACGAGTATTTGAAAACAATCGACAAAAAAGTCGTAAACTTGGGTACACTGATAAGGTTTTTGTTTAGCTGTAGCTATTATACCTAAACAAGCTGTGAAGTTATATAATGCTACGCATACCATTATTTATTGTTCACAGTAAATGGTGAATTGCATTTTCCCAAATTCTTTTTAAAAAATACAAAAAAAAATCTCAAAATAAAATCTTTTCTAGAAAAGCGATTTTTTTTTGAAAAAACAAAAAAAAAATTAAAAAACAAAACTTTTTTTTACGAAAAACCAAAAAAAAAAAATGAAAATAATAGTTTTTTTCAATTTTTCTAAAGGTTTGGACTTTACTTTCAAAGACAATAGAGATCTTCCCCTCATAGAACTTAATTTTTTCTCTGAATAGGCCTGAACTGTGGCGACTTCCAAAGCGACTTACATGCGTTGCCACGATTTTAAAGACGAATTACAGACGAACTGATGAAAAAAGTCCAAACCAAAAAAAAATGAAAATAATAGTTTTTTTCAATTTTTCTAAAGGTTTAACCCCCCATAACTTTTTTGGTTTTGGAGGGATTACTTTCAAAGACAATAGAGATCTTCCCCTCATAGAATTTTTTCTCTGAATAGGCCTGAACTGTAGCGACTTCCAAAATTGTGGCGACTTACATGCGTTGCCACAATTTTAAAGACGAATTACAGAGGAACTGATGAAAAATAATAAATAATTTTATTAAAAATATGTTAAAACTATATTAAATTTTTATATAAAATAATTGGATTTGTTAAAGATTTTAAACTTTTTAAGATATTGCACTTAGAAAAAAAGACGTCACAATTCAGCTTGAGGCACATTTTTCAATATTTATGGCAACCTATACATGGTTCGTCATGTGGCGCCCTCTAGTAAAGTAAAGTAAAGTAATTTATTAGTCCAATAGATCACATACATGATATAGGATAGGTCAGTATAAAAAGATAGTAAATATAAATACAATAGATTCAATTAAAGTAGATATACAATAAATAGATAAATAGATACATTATAAGAACTGATAGCTTAAATACTCATCTACCGAGTAAAAAGCTTTTTTTACTAATAGATTTTTGACTTTGTTTTTAAAAATATTAATTCTTTGTATTGATTTAAGTTCAAGAGGAAGTTTATTATAAAGCTTAGCACCAAGTTTATTATAAAGCTTAGCACCAATATATAAAGCATAGAGAGTAAGCCTATGAATTTGCTAATCAAAATTGTTACCGTGTCTAGTATTATATTGGTGATTTTGGTTTAAAGTAGGAAAATTATGTTTATTTAAATGAATATAGGACAGCAGCTCAAAAATGTAGAGGCAAGGAAGAGTTTATAGATTATTTTCTTGAAAAGCACTTACACAAGATTCATTCCACCCTAAACCAAAAAGACACTTAATGCATCTTTTCTGAATTACAAACAGACGTTTAACTGAAGAGCTATTGCCCCAACAGACTATGCCATAGCGTAATACGGATTCAATACATGAATAATAGACTTTTTTAAAAGTTTCAGCATTTATAATTTGTCTTATTCTTTTCAAGGCAAAACAGTAACTATTAACGTTTTTAATTACATAATTGCTGTGATCTTCAAAAGTCAATGAAAAGTCAATGTAAATACCAAGAAGTAAGTATTTACTTGTTCTAAGCTTTTATTGTTAGCCTTTATTAGAGAGCTTGGTACTGACTTTTTTTTGAATAAAATTGCATAATGTACGTCTTATCCTGGTTAAAAACTAACTTATTATCATTTAAATATGTTAAAAGACATTGCAAATCTGTCAAAAGCCCTTGTACGAAGTCATCACCCGATGTAAGCAATGTCATATCGTCAGCGAAAATTACAATTTCATTAGTTAATACGTGTATAATATCGTTAATATACAGTAGGAAAAGCAAACCAAACCAAACCAATATCAATATCAAGCAGAGAAGACTTGGCCCCGTTGTAAAAAACATATTGCCTTCTTTTAAATAAATAGGACTTTATTAGGTCATTGCTTTTTCCACGTATACCGAACGATTCAAGTTTTTGTAACAATATTTCCAATTGAACACAGTCAAAGGCTTTTGACAAATCGATAAACAATGCCATAATTTTTTCATTTTTATCTAAATTTTTGTAGATATAATCAATCAGCTTCACCAAAGCAGTAACTGTAGACTTCCCTTGTCTAAAACCGTGCTGCTGTTCAATAAATATTTTGTATTTTTTTTTTAATTCTAAAATTCGATTTGCAATGGCCTTTTCAATTATCTTAGAAAAGGAGGATAGCAATGGGTCTGTAATTTGTTAATTCATTAGGACTACCTTTTTTGTAGATAGGTACGATTTTTGCGACTTTAAGCAAACCAGGAAACACACCCTGACTAAAGCATTCATTGATGATGTGTCTTAATACACCTGATATATAGTAACTTGATTTTTTTATAATTTTTGGAGAAAAGCCATCGAATCCACAAGAATTTGTGTTTTTAAGATTAGTAATTATATTAAATATTTCTTCTTCAGAAGTGGGTGATAAGAAAAGTGTTTGATTTGTGTACACGTGATTTTGTAATGTGTTGCTATTAATATTGGATGTTAATTTTTTTGGTATGTTAACAAAAAATTTATTGAATGCATTTGCTATTTGGTTGGGATTATTAATATCTATATTATTAATTTTAAAAGCTATATTATTTAAAATTTTACTATTCTTGTTCTATTAAATTATATGTAGGTATATTTTCTTGCTTTTTAGAACACGTAATAAAAAATACTTTTATTCCAACGTTTCGGCGTTTATAGTACAGCCATTTTCAAGGATGAATTAAAAAATAAATGTATAAATAAAATAAAGTAAAAATATTTGGACTTTTAAAAGTCAACTTGACAAATATATAAAATTAATTAAGGTGTACAGGTATAAGTGTTAATGAGTTAGTGAAAAGATTTATCTTAATATGTTTAGATATAAAGTGCTTAAGTTTTGAGTATCCTTTCTAAAGTTTATAGTATTATTTAAATTTAATTTAATGTGAACCATTTCTAAAAATTTTCGTTTAAATTTATTTTTCTCCCTATCTAAAATTTTAACATTATCGAAGTCGAAAAAATGACCTTCATTGAAATAGTGAGTGCTGAGGGCTGTTTTATCCTTATAACAGATATTTTTACAACTGGATTTATGCTGTGATACCCTAGATTTGAGAATATTTTTTGTTTCACCTAAATAAAACTTCGTACAATTTTTGCAGTCTATTTTATAAATAAGTCCTGATTTTAAATTATCTGGGGTTTTGTCTTTTAATTTATTATAAAGTTGATTTATTGTAAAATCATTGTGGTTTGATATTACAATGTTTTCCTTTTTTAAAATGTTTGTAATTTTTAAACTTAAATTAGGTATTAAAGGTAATTTAAAATATTTTATATCGTTTGGATTTAATCGAGGATTATTATTTTGATTATTTTGTGTATTTTGATTTTGAAAAAGAATTGTATTAAGTAAGTTTAAAGGGTAACCATTTTCCAAAAGTATGTTTTTCATTTTATTTAAATTTTTATTGTGAAATTGCTGATCACTTAATTTTAGAATTCTATTTTTCAAAATTTTAACCGTATTAAATTTATATTTTTTATTTTGGAAGGAATCAAAATGTAAATATCGATTTGAACTGTAAGGTTTTTGGTACCAATCTGTTAATATAGAACCATTTTCCTGTCTTATTAACGTAATGTCTAAATAGTTTAGTTTTTTATTGTTTTCTTTTTCGAGAGTGAATTGAATTTTTTGGTTAAATGAATTAAATAAATTTAACACATTTTGCTCTTCCCCGTTAGGAATTATTGTAAAAATATCATCCACAAAGATTTTAAGACAAACAAAATTAAATTGCAAACCTCTAATTACTTCTTCTAAAATAAAATTCATAACTATTGCAGCAAAAATTGGGGAGGCTGGGTTGCCCATTGCTGCTCCACATATTTGTTTAAAAAACTCGCCATTGAAAGAAAAATAACCGCTGGCAAAACAAAGCTCAACTAATTCTAAAAATTTATTTTTTGGTATATTTGTAAAGTCTTCTAAAATAACCCATTTATCATTAATAACTTTTAAAACTAAGTCTTTAGGGATATTACTAAACATAGAACAAAAGTATTTTTTATTACGTGTTCTAAAAAGCAAGAAAATATACCTAGCTATATTATTTTTTAACTTGGGTTTATTTTTTATATTAGTGTTGATAAGTTTCCAGACAGTCTTATTTTTGTTATTTGATTTATTTAGAATTCTGTTATTGTTTAACCTTTTTGCGTTTCGTAGTAATTTAGAGTAAATAGATTTATAACTACGATAGTAATCGGCATCAATTACACCAATAATTTTCATCTCATAAAAAAATTTTAATCGTTTACTGGAAACTAATAATCCCTTGGTAAACCACGGTTTATAAGTATTTTTGAATGAATCTATGTTACATATTCCCTCAAGATGTAATATGATATTTGTTTATGCTGACTATTGAAACTTTCCAAGACGTAATTTAAAGTTAAAACTTATTTATTTCCAATAATATAATATTGGGCAATATTGTGCAACATTTTACAACTCTAATACGAAGTTTCTTATTTAATAGCTTATTCAGCACTTTTAAGAGACAAACAAGTAAGAAGATGCAATATTGCACCACATTAACCAATATGGTGCAATATAGTGAAATATATTATATTTTTCACGGAAAGTTCCAAATGACAGCTCAGCACTTTTTAAACATATAAATAGCGATTAAGCTCCAAATAATTTAATTCTATTTTATTCCATATAATAATAATATTCTAATATAGTTAAGATTCAGACAGGACTTGTTTAGCTAAACAAGTCTTCAATGTAAAAGTTAAAAGTTAATAAAGTATTTTAAATATTATAATTTTTTTTAAAAAGTTAAATTCAGAAAGTGAAACATAACAAATTGGCGCAGTCGGTAGGATTCCACGGAAATTTAGTAAAGAAGAAAATCAAGAAATCAAGAAATAAGAAATCCAGTTCCAGTTCCAGTTCCGTGAATCCAACGTTTTAGATATCTGGTAAAACGTTGTCTTCTAAGACTTCATGGATTACCTACGAGTTTTTCTATGTGTGTAAGTCGATATTTTTACAGTTATATTTTTCCTTTAATTTTTTTCATTTTCCCCACTATTTATCTCTATTTTTATATTTTATAATTAATTAATAATGATAGAAAACGCAGAAAACGATGTTTCAAGCGTTACTAGTAACACTGTACCTGCCACTGGAGGTGTTACATCACCATTATATAATTTAAATGAATTGTTTGCTTTGATCCCCGAATATTCTGGTGATCAAGTACTTTTAAATGGTTTTCTTAATGCGTGCGAGACTGCCCATCGTTTGGGTACAGCTCAGCAGAAATCATTAATAAATGTTCACATTAAAAATAGGTTGAGAGGAAAAGCCTCAGAATTAATTAATTGTCGTAATGTAAATACATGGAATTCAATTAAACAACTCTTACAGAGTCATTTTGGCGATGCAAGAGATTTAAGTGGTTTAATGCATGATTTACAACTTATTAGGCAAGGAACCAATGAAAATGCTCTATCATACATTAATCGGGTTCAAACGTTAAGTGCTAAAATTTATAGTGCTATAAATCAAAATTTAGATTTGACGCAAGAACAACGAGATTCACAGTATGATTTAGTTGATACTATGTGCTTGGATACCCTTTTAACAGGGCTGGATCCCAAAATAAGAGATGTAGTCCGGGGTTCTAATCCTGAAAATATGATTGATGCTATTGTTCGTATAAAACGCGAACAACAACTTAATTATCTAGAGTCACAAAGACTGAAACATAATCGTCCTTCTAATTTTCAAAACAATCGTCCTATAAATTTTCCTAACAAAAATAATAATTATAAACCACAGAATTCAAATTTTAATCGTAATAATAATTTTCGTCCCAACCTAAGTAACAATACTAGTACTCTAAGTAACAAGGTTAATCGTGAATACCAAGGTTTTCATGGTATATCATATTACAAAAACTGCACATATTGCAAAAAACCAGGACATACTATTGAAATGTGTTTTAAAAGACAAAATCGTAATAATGAACAAAATAAATCAAGACAATATAATGTTAATACTAATTCTTTAAACGAGGAAAAGAGCCGGGCCTTGGCTGGCAGCTCGACTCAAAACCCATCAGCCAGTCATATCAAAAGAAGCCTTCCTTTTTGAATAAAAAAATAGAAAAATTGTATAATGTTAATAATGATAACTTATATTTTGCTTTTGATGCTTCAAACACCTATAAAATGCTAATAGATAGTGGTGCGTCTGTTTCATTAATTCGACCCTATGTTGTTTCAAATATAAATATGTATTTAGAGGAAGAATACTTAAGAATACAAGGTATTACGAATGAAATTATTGATATATATAATGTAAGTTATTTAACTGTTAATGGACATACGGAAGATCCTCATAAATTATATGTCGTTGATATAAATATGCCTTTTGATATAGTTTTAGGCATCGATTTTTTGGAACACTATAATTGTATTGTCGATTGTGAATATAAAATATTATATACTAAGTATAAAACATATCCTCTTTTTAAGCTTTCTGAATTTCATACGTCTGAATCATATAATGGAATCACTAATTTTAATATAAATGTTGAAAATAACAAGATTAATGAGTTATCAAATTTTGAAAATAATAGTATAAATACTGAAAATATTGATGATAAAAATATTATTACATATAATGAAGCTGAATCATCCATCGTGGAGGATGAAGCTGAATTATCAAGTGTTGTTAAAAATATTGAAGCTGAATTTTCCACAGTGGAAAATGAAACTGTCAATGATATTAATACAGGAAACCAAGTTAAATCTGATCCGGTCGGTTTGATTGGACCTGTCAAGAATAATAATTTTGTGAATCCTAAAAAAGGATTTCGTGTTAAAAATGAACCTATTTATATAAATAAATGTTACAGACAAAATATAAATATGCCTGTTATAAGTATTCCCGTACCTAAGGGATATAATAAAAATAATTCTAGGGAAAATTGTATTCCCTTAATGAACTATAGTACCGATAACTCAAATGATTTTAATACCTCTTGTAATACTTTAAATACTAATAAAAATAATTATTTACCTAAAAAAGGACCAGATATTAATAAAAATATGTTTCCTAAAAAAAGCCCAGATATTTTAAATCAAAGTTATAAGTTTCCAAAAAAAGGACCTGATATTTTGAATACTCAATTTAATGACATACAAATTGAAAATAAAATATTTATTGAACCACGTTGTGAAAAGGTTTTTAAGTTGAAATGTAATTTGAAAAATACTGATGCTATTTGTCCTAATATAAATTTTGGAAAAATTAAAGTCGCTAATTCAATTGTTCATATTAATGAAAATGGAGAGTTTAATACAACTATTGATAATTTAAGTCCTATTGAAAAATCTATTATTTTACCAAATTTAGAAATGGAGCCCCTTAATACATATGCAGTATTTGTTTATTGGATACAAGATAAAAACTCCAGTTATGAAAAGGATAAAGTTACAATAGATTACTTTGACCCTGACCGTTTACGTAATATAAAACAGCAATTGCGAATAGATCATTTAACTTTAGAAGAAGCTGACGCGATAATAAAACTTTGTCAAGAATTTGCTGATATATTTTATTTTGAAAATGAACCTCTTACGTTTACAAATCAGATTAAACATGAAATTAATACAGGGGATTCCAGACCAATTTATACAAAGTCTTATCGATATCCGCATGTACACAAAGAAGAAGTTAAAACACAAATTAAGAAAATGCTTGACCAAAATATTATACAACCCTCAATTTCTCCTTGGAATAGTCCAGTTTGGGTAGTCCCAAAGAAAATGGACGCTTCTGGAAAACAAAAATGGCGCGTGGTAATAGATTATAGAAAACTAAATGAGGTAACTGTTGGTGATAGGTATCCTTTACCAAATATTTCTGACCTTTTGGATCAGTTAGGAAAATGTTCTTATTTTACTGTAATTGATTTAGTATCCGGATTTCATCAAATAGAGATTGACCCAAAAGATATTCCTAAAACTGCATTCTCAGTAGAGAATGGTCATTATGAATTCACACGAATGAGTTTTGGATTAAAGAACTCCCCTTCAACTTTTCAGCGAATTTTAGATAATGTGCTTACTGGCCTTAATGAACGTTGTTGTGTTTATATGGATGATATTATAATTTTTTCTGCAACTCTTCAAGAACATATTTTACGTCTTAAAGAAGTTTTTAAGCGATTACGTAAATATAACTTTAAAATACAACCAGACAAATGTGAATTTATTCAACGTGAAGTAATATATTTAGGACATATTATATCTAAAGATGGTGTTAAACCTAATCCAGATAAAGTAGCTTGTGTTGTAAATTTTCCTCAACCACGTAACCCTAAAGAAGTTAAGAGTTTTCTTGGACTAGTTGGTTACTATAGACGTTTTATTCAAAACTTTGCTAAAATTATTAAGCCTATGACTAGATTATTAAAACAAAATGTACCATTTAAATTTAATTCTGATTGTATTGAATCTTTTGAAACTTGTAAAAAGTTATTAACTACTGCTCCAATATTAAAGTTCCCTGATTTTACACAAGATTTTATATTAACTTCCGATAGTAGTTTATTTGCCATAGGTTCGGTTCTCTCTCAAGGCGTAATTGGCAAAGATTTACCAATAGCTTATGCATCTAGAACATTAAGTGACACAGAATGTCGATATTCTGTCATTGAACGAGAATTATTAGCTATAATTTGGTCCGTAAATCATTTTAGACCATATTTATTTGGTAGGAAATTTAAATTAGTTACTGATCATAAACCTTTAACATGGCTTTTCTCAGTAAAAGACCCTGGTTCTCGCTTAGCTCGTTGGAGATTAAAATTAGAAGAATATGAATATGAAATAGTTTATAAACCTGGAAAAATTAATAAAAACGCTGATGCTTTAAGTAGAATACATTTGTATCAAACACACCCAGAATTCAATAATTTTATTAATATATTTGATCTTTTGTTTGACAACAATATAGAAAGTCAAAGCAAAATAGAAATTATAAACGATGATTTATTTAATTCTAATCCTAAGTTTTCTTTAGTACACTGTATATCAGAAGATTTTAATATGAACGCAGGAATTGCGAAGCAATTCAAAAATAAATTTAATAATGTGGATAAACTCTTAGCTCAACAAAAAAAAGTTGGTGATGTTGCATTTTTGAATTATGAAAACAGAAATATCTATTACCTTATAACTAAAACTCATTACTATGATAAACCTAAATATAAAGATTTTATATTGGCATTAAATAGCTTAAAAACAGCTCTTATATTAAATGAAAATTTTAAAATTGCAATCCCTCAAATAGGATGTGGAAAAGATAAACTTTCATGGAAAGTAGTTTTTAATCTTATAAAGATCATATTTAATGAAGATAAATTTTATATACAAATTTTTATTCCAAGTAAAAAAGTAAAACTAAATACTTCTAAAATATTTCATAATAATACTCCTAGTACTTCAAATCAAAATGTACAGCCTGAGACTTCATTTTCAGGAGACGTTGACTCTTTTGTTACAGAAATAGCCCCTGAAACTATTGAACAAGAATTTGAAATTTTTCAGGAAAAATACCAATCAGTTTCTTTAATTGATTATTCTAAAATAGCATATTCAAATGAACAATTATTAGATAAGCAACATAAACATATAATAGTAGTTTTCCAGCAAAGGAAAATTGAAGCCCTTCAAGACAAAGTTATTGAAGATCTTATAGAAGCAGATCAATCTTTTAGTATAAATGAAATTTGTACTACGCCTAGTGCTAGTATTCCCGGTCGAACATATTATTTAATTCCAGTTTCTAAAGTTATAGAAAATGCTCAAAAACATTTATTTAAGTTATTATATTTATATAAAGAACATTTTAAACCTGAATTTATTTATTATGTTGAAAATGTTAAAGACCTCTTATTACCTGAAATCCTTAGTTTTATTTTTGCTGATACTGAAATTAAATTTGTAATTTGTCAAGACATTGTCATAGAGCCTGACTTAGATCAACGCCCAATAATAATTTCACAATATCATGACGGTAAAAATAATTTACATAGAGGTATAAATGAAACGTATAGACGTATTCGAGCCAAATATAATTGGCCTAACTTACAAAAAGAAGTTGAAAATTATGTTAAATCATGTGAAATTTGTAATCGTTCTAAAATCAATAGACAAAATACTGATAGACCTTTGGTTATTACTGAAATACCAAAAACTCCTTTTGAAAGAATTAATATAGATATTTTAGAAATTCCTAAATCACTTTATCTTCTTATAATTAGAGATGAATTAACTAAGTTTACTCAAGCATATCATTTAAATAAAAAGAGTGCTAAAGAAGTAGTTAAGGGACTACTTTTATTTTTCCAGCATTATGGTACCCCCTTAAGGATTCATGCTGATAGCGGTGGAGAATTTAATAATCATATTGTACAAGACTTAGCAAGATTATATGATTTTAAAATAACTTATAGTTCAGTAGCTCACCCTCAATCTAACGGTTCCGCCGAACGTTTTAATGCAACTCTAGTAGAGTCTTTTCGTATATTTTTAAATGAGTTTCCTGATAAGTCACCCTTAGAAATTTTACCTTATGCTTTAATAACTCATAATAATAGTAAGTGTCAAACTACTGGTTTTACACCCTATGAATTAATTTTTGGGCGTACAGCTGCTAGAAGTCCTGAAAAACTTTATAATGAAAAAGAGTTAATTACTAAATATATACGTGATTTAAATAATGAAATTTCTTATAAATATAAAATTGCCAGAGCCAAATCGGCACTATCAAAACAAAAAGCGAAAGAACGTTTTGACAAACATATTTCTGAAAAATCAGATTATCAAATTGGACAAAAAGTTTGGCTTAAAGAATCTCAAATAGGACATAAATTTAAAAATAAATTTTTAGGTCCATATATTATCGAAGAAATTAAACAACCGAACTCAGCAATTATATCTAATGAAACAATGCGTACTCATGTAAACTTTGATCGTTTAAAACCATATCATGAACGTAATACTATTGAAAATATAAATGAAACTGACACTTAGTTTTTATTACAGGTCCCTGTACATACTAATGATACTCGGGAATTTGAAAACTCAAAATTTAAGTCCTTTTACCCTAAACCCTATTAATAATACCTTTGGATTATTTTATCAACATGAAGGACAAGTACGAATATCAAATGACAAATGGAAACTATTAGTCTACAAAGACATTTCCTTATTAAGAATTTCTTATCAGAATAATAATCATATTTTAACTCAACTTAAAAATTTGCTTACTCGTAAAAATAATATACGCATAGCATATTTTGCAAGCGAAGTTGTTGTTCATGTTTCAAATCTAGAACGAATTTCAAATACACTGAAAAATAAATTCATGCAAATTAAAAGTGATACTAATTCGTATCAAAATTTACATAAAATAAGTAAACTTGGCCTAATAAATGGAATAGGTACAATTTGGAAATCTATTACTGGAAATTTAGATGCCAGTGATGGAAAGTATTATGAAGAATGTATCAATAAAATAACTCAAAATGAACATGAAATGCAAAATTTAATGAAAAATCAAATTTTGGTAACTACACAAACTATTAAAAATTTTAATTATACTCTTCAAAAACTTCAAATTGATGAAGAAACGTTTAATAAAGATTTAAAAATAATTGAAAGTTCAATATTAAATATTACTGATAATCAGAATTTAATTTATGCTAAATTTAAAGTAATTGATGCTAGTGAACAATTATTAGAATCATATTTATTAATTGAAGATCAATTAAATGATATTATTAATAGCATAACTTTTGCCCAATTAAAAGTACTTCATCCTTCTATTATTGATCCTTTTATTTTATTGGATCAACTTTCAAAAATTTCTCAAGTTACAGAAGGGTTGTTACCCTTACCTCCAGCTTTTCATAATATTGCTAATTATATAGAAATAATTCATTTAGAAGCATTTCAAACTGATGATAAATTAATTTTTATTTTAAATATTCCATTAGTGAATAGAGATAAATATACCCTTAATCATCTTTATTCCTTACCTACCCCAGATGAAAGAACTAAACTTTTCCATACAATTCTCCTTACCTCAAAATATTTGGCTGTTTCTGAAGATGATCGATATTACACTCATATTAATTCTTTGGATAACTGCAAACGTTTATCTGGAGGAAACACGAGAATATGTTATGATTTAGTTACCTACCCTATTGATACTGCAGCTAGATGTGAAGCTAAACTCCTGAATCACCCTCTGAAGATTCCTGAATCATGCAGCTATTATACATTTGCTTTTGAAGATTATAAAGTCCAATTGGTTGATGTCAACAAATGGTTAATAATTATTTCAGAAAAACTACCCTTAACCTTAAGTTGTCCAAATATGGAGACTACAAGTCTTATAATACAACAAAATTCAATTCTATATTTAAAACCAAAATGTTCTGGATATATTGGTGCTACCAGAATTGTTGCTACTAAACAGAAAACTTCAAATATTACGTCATTTATGGAAACTCCAAACATTCCATTCAATTGTTGTAATCATTTACCAGATGCTGAGAACTTACCGAAACTAACCCCATTGAAAATAAGTAAACTTAACTTAGATGAACTTAATGTCGCTGAACATAAATTAAATCAATATAGCGAACAGTTGGACAAAATCATAAATCAATCTTTTGCAGAAAAACATTGGTCATGGTTTACAATTTTTACAATTACAATTATTAGTTTGATAACTAGTCTTTATATAATTTATAAATATAAAATTTATGTAACTAAACGAAAAAGAAGAGCTATTGCTAATTATGATGACAGCAATACGGACGATAATCCGCCTCCACCACCTTCAATTTTAATACGTCATTTACGAAGTCCCAGACCTTTAATACGACCAAGTATAAGAAGATTCTTCAGTAGAGATCCAGCTCAAGAAGAACAGAATTTTGAACTTGATGAAAATCATTCTCAAAGACAATCAAAATATATTCCTGCTTAAATTTTTAGTTATTTTAAGTTTAAATATCTTAAGTTTTAAGTTTTTTTTCTTTTAAATATTTTAATTTTTTATTTCTCAGTTTTGCTCTTCCATAGACCAAAACTTTTAATTAGGGGGAAGTTGTTACATATTCCCTCAAGATGTAATATGATATTTGTTTATGCTGACTATTGAAACTTTCCAAGACGTAATTTAAAGTTAAAACTTATTTATTTCCAATAATATAATATTGGGCAATATTGTGCAACATTTTACAACTCTAATACGAAGTTTCTTATTTAATAGCTTATTCAGCACTTTTAAGAGACAAACAAGTAAGAAGATGCAATATTGCACCACATTAACCAATATGGTGCAATATAGTGAAATATATTATATTTTTCACGGAAAGTTCCAAATGACAGCTCAGCACTTTTTAAACATATAAATAGCGATTAAGCTCCAAATAATTTAATTCTATTTTATTCCATATAATAATAATATTCTAATATAGTTAAGATTCAGACAGGACTTGTTTAGCTAAACAAGTCTTCAATGTAAAAGTTAAAAGTTAATAAAGTATTTTAAATATTATAATTTTTTTTAAAAAGTTAAATTCAGAAAGTGAAACATAACATCTATTGATATTTTTTTCTGAGAAAGACCTATATGTAAAAACGTCTTTTTGGTTTGAATTTAAGTAAATTGGAAAACCAATTTTTTGTGCAGAATGATCTGATGGACCATTATGAATCACTTCGCTTTGCAATAAGTCATTATTAAAGTTAGTAAAAAAGTAGTCAATACCAGTTTTTGTTGTTGGTGTTATCCTTGTAGGTTCATTAAAGACTGATTCCTAGCAAAATGAGTTCATTAGATCTATCATTTTAATGTAGCTCTTATTTTCCTTTACTAGACTGTTAATGTTTATATCGCCACATAATACAATTTTAGAGTACTTTTTAGATGTTATTTTAAATAAACATGATTTGATTTGGGACATAAATATGTCCAGTCGGCCATTTGGAGGTCTATAGACGCAAATTATACAAATAAGATCATTGCCGTATTTAATTTCCACAGCTGAAAACTCAATCTGCAGTTCTACACTAAGAGACCCAATATCACTGAGTTCCTCGACCACAAGAGATTTTTTACACAAGATAAGACCGCCACCCTTCTCATTGTCAGTCCTGCAAAAACTACTCACAACACGATGATCTTTAAAGTTAATTTGATTTATTTGAAAGTTTTTCATATGCGACTCAGTTACACACAATATATCTACATTTTCTTGGTGAGCAAGTAGTTCAAAATCTTCAAGCTTATTGCATAAACTTTGCGCATTCTGATGTAAGATAATAAGATTTGT
This sequence comes from Brachypterus glaber, assembly GCA_958510825.1. Lineage (NCBI taxonomy): Eukaryota > Metazoa > Arthropoda > Insecta > Coleoptera > Kateretidae > Brachypterus > Brachypterus glaber. The sequence goes on from OY294045.1 coordinate 36,169,487, forward strand.
AGTATGTAATTTTTTTAAATTATTTAACTCTCTCAGTTTTTTGGTACATAATTCGTTTTATTCTTTGCATGCTGCACTTGTTTGAGAATGACCGGACATTTGTTATCTTTAGCCGAATGGCACACAATATAGTTTGTTCTAAAATTTTTATTATGTGTAACGCAATTTATGCACCTTTTTTCACCACTTGTACAATCACTTAATTTGTGATTTAAACTGCATATTGGGCATATATGTACATCGTAATAACAATTTTTTGCAGTGTGATTAAATTGAGAACATTTAAAGCATCTAACAATGTTATAGGCTTTAGAAACAAAACATCTTGTCCATCCAACGTACAAGTGTTTGGACTCCAAAATTTTATTAAACAATCCAGGGTTAATTTCACCTATAATATCTTCTTGTTTGACGTGTTTAATCCGTCGTATAAGTTTAAAATGGATATTGGGCACATTATCAAATTTATTTTGGATAACAATTTTATTTTTTAATTGTTCATCAGTCATTGGTTAATTCAGCATTATGTATCTTAATACGAGGATTTAATTTTGGTGGAATAATAACTTCAACCGAGTCACCAATGCAGGTTTCCAATTTTTGTTTCACCGACTGTACAATATCTTCACTCTCGCAGTTTAGAATCAGCTGACCATTGTTTGTTACTTTTAAGTTTTTTATACCCGGGCCGATGACCGCTGGATCCACCGTGTTTTTAAATTGACTGATATAGTGGCCTTCTTTGGGTTTTATCAACATGATAGGAACGCTTGAGTTTTTTTGCAGTACCTCACTGTAGTTTAATTTATTTTCAGTTATAATATTTTTATTTGTACGTAGCGGCATCTCTTGGTTATTTGAATGACTTATATTTTTATAGTTTACATCGATTTCCTTAAGCCTTAATTTTAGAAGATTATTTGCCTCATGGAGCTCATTGTTTAATTTGTATAATAAATTTATTTCACGTACCATATTGCTATCATCAGACTTATCCACAGGTTTTTCCGTAGGTTCACTTGCTTTCTTTTCACTCTCCACCATACTGCACGGCTTACCCAGCCATTGATTTTTATCAATATCAAAGATTTTTGTAATCAACTCAAAACATCTTTGATGAACAACACTATTACAGTTTTTACATTTCACTATGGACCGAAAGTTAACATTACAAAATTCACATTTACGCGTAATTTGTTGATTTTTAGAGGACGGATTCGCACTTTCCTGTCCGTCGGCCGACATCTTCTACTGGAATTCTACAATGAAATGCGCGGTTGCCAGTGCGAAGTCATTTATTTTTAATAAATGCTTTTATTAACCCATTTTGCTTTCACATTTTGAAAACTCTCAAAAAAAAAATTCTTGCAAAAAAATTCTTTGAAGCTAAAGCTTTCTGCGTATTTTTGCGTTTTATGACGTTTAATGTCGATAAAAATCAATTTCGATCAAAACAAAAATTTGTTGGTTTGTCGAAAGGGGAAATCTTGTAAGCACGATACCTAAGAACGCTTTAAGCTAGAGACTTTGAAATTTGGTATACACGGTGTCCCACGGCTGACAAATCAGTCAAATTGTGGCGTTATTATCAAAGCTATTAAAATATATTTTTTACCAGTCAATATAAACCTAGTTACCTTCAATTTACGCCAGAAAAAAGTGTTGTATTTTTTTCTGTTTTTAGGCTAGAGCAACAAACAGATTTTTTTTTTAGCATAATAAAATTTTTTAACGCCAAAATTTAAAAAAATAATATAATTTCTTTATCATATCATAGTTTTTTTTACTAAAAACAATAGTTTTCTATTTAAATTTTTAATTTTAGAAAACGGTAAAAAATGGTAAGTGCATTATGGAATGACCCCGCTAATAAAAGAGAGGATGCTATGAAAATAAATGTTTGCAAATATGACGTTCACGATAAAAATAAATGTCAAATCTAATGTTATAAATTAGATTTTTACTTAGACTTAGTAAGGACCTTGTGGACTAGGGTATTTTATACTACAGAGTGTATTACTTAATTACTAATAAATTTTGATTTTTTGCGCTCAATCAAATTTTTTAATTGGTATGATTGGATTAATCTTAGATTAATCTTAGCAGTTTTTTTTACAAAGTCAAGTCTATATCATAATGAAAGTATTGGTAAAGCAAGTTATTATAAAACCTATTGGACAACTTATGATAAAATGTTTTATAATTATGAAATTTAAAAAACATAATTAATTAGCTTGTAAAGAACCCCCTTCCCTCGCAGTTGCATGAAGTTGCAGCTGGTTCATATTAGCAGGGCCGGATTCAGGGGGGTGCAGGGGGTACAGATTACCCGGAGCCCGGGCTCGAAGGGGTCCGGCGACAGAAGTTTTTAATAAACAGTTTATTTATTTATACTCCCCCAGACCGATAAGGCGTCAAAATGAGCAAATAAGTAGATCTCGTTCCAAATGGGCAATAGAAAAAATTTCGCCGCGGCAGCGCTTAAGCCTTTTTGGATTTTTGTAAAAAATAATAGTGCACTGTTACTAGTGTTTTAAAATTTGTAAAAAAATTCGCCCGCGGCGCTAGGGCTAATTTACCTACGTATTTTTTTTAGTTCAAGCTTGCAAAAGCTTAAAATTTGTAAAAAAATTGCCTGCGGCGCCAGAGCTATCAAAATTGAAAAAATTTCGCCTGCGGCGCTAAGACTTTATTATTTTTTACATACTTAAGCTTGCTGAACTATGAAAATAAAACAGTCAGAAATTAACATAATTTGGAAAAATTTTCGACTGCGGCGCTTAGTTAATGAATGGGGGCGCCGCTTCGGCCCTCAGTGCCTTAGCTGCAGGCCTGCATGGGACAATTATGTTTTGAAAAAATGGGGGCCCGAGTAAAAAGTTGCACCGGGGCCCGGGCTGGCTCTGTCCGGCCCTGCATATTAGGGTCACTTCATCTAGTCCTACTTCATGCTTTTGTTCTTAGTCGTTTGTTTTGTTTTTTTGAACCAAACCAGACCAAAATTAGACCAAATACAGAAGAACAAAGGAAAAAAACTGTCATATTATGGGCAATTTAGTCAATTAATTTATTGTTATGTAATTAATTACGTACATTTTGGTTGGAATTAAAAGTTAAATGATACTAAGAATAATTCTCATAAGTTAAAATTTCAAATTGATTGTTATTATTAATATTATTTATTAATATGCGAAACGCAAGACGTATTTATGATATTTGAATTAATTAACTCATCATTGTGTCAAATTCCATACATCTACAAAATATTACGCCTTTCTAGAATATTTTCAGTGTTATTAGAATTGTTTTGTACAATATTTCAAATAAATCCATGTTAGTCCTTAGGTTTTCCCAAATCACTCCAGTTCTGATGAAAAAATGTCAAAATTACGCATCTAACTTCAGAGAATCATGGGAATATAAATGCCATTTCACAAAATCTATTATTAGCAAATAATTCTAATTCTTTGCGAGTCTTCCACGATTCAAATGGATTCAAATCAAGCAGCAAGTCAATATGTATCTGCATTGATCCTCTTCCCCACATCGTCTACATAAGAAGCCCCCATTTTTAACACGATAAAGCAATTTAATTTTGTTTAGATGTCTGAGTCTGTCTGTGTATCTATCTGTCTTTTTGTAAAGTAGTTAGTCATAGTCGTTTCGTAAATGTTCAAAAGTTCTCCCATCCTCCTGAATACACATAAAAAGCCTACTTTCAAAATTATGTCTGACTCGTTGAAGCATTACCGGTGTTATTTCGTTAAATGCTTCAACGATTCTTTGACGCATATTTTCAGGAGTGGTGGGAGCTTGTCGGTAAACCCTGTCCTTTACAAATCCCCACAAAAAAAATCACACGGGGTTAAATCGGGTGATCTTGCTGGCCAGGCAATTTGACCACCGCGACCTATCCATGTATTATAAGTCTCATCCAAAAAAGTCCTCACCTCATGAAAAAAATGAGCAGGAGCCCCATCCTGCATAAAAATTATGTCATTTCGCAAATTTAGTGGTACGTCTTCTAAAAGTTCCGGTGATTCATCACGCAAAAAATTTAGGTACATATTCCCATTTAGATGCCCATTAAAAAAGTAAGGTCCAATAACCGAATCCCCCAGTACCCCTCCCCAAACATTTAAAGACCAAATCCGCTGGTTGTCAACATGCCTAACCCAATGCGGATTTTCAACAGACCAATAATGCATGTTATGCCTGTTGACAACTCCATTGCTTTTAAATGTAGATTCGTCACTAAACAACATTTTGGTAGAAAAGTCCTCGTCATCCCCTGTTAATTCCAAAAGTTCATCACAAAATCGAACCCTATTTTCAAAATCCCTCCCATGTAACTCTTGATTAAGACATAATTTATACGGATGTAATTTAGAATTTTTAATAACCCTACTAACTGATGTGCGTGATAAATGATGTTCCCTTGCGATTATCCTTGTAGACGTGTGGGGATCATTGATAACTGCTTCTTGAATTATAGTTATAGTTTCAGGATCTTTGGTTACTGGACTTTCGCAAACTTTTTTTATGTCCCTCACTCCTCCAGTATCCAAAAATAAATGAACAATTCTTCGTACGTTAAAGTAACTAATACTATCATCGGGGAACTTTTCTACTATTCTTCTCGTTGTTTCTCTTAAATTTCGAGCACATTCTCCATAAGTTAAAATAATTTCTTTCTTTACTTCTAAAGTTATCATTTTGGCATTCAAAACTAGGTTTTATAAAAATCTTGCTTTGTTAATTTTATTTTTTGTAAAATTTTATTATAATGTAAAATCAAATTTGACATTTATTGTCATCATATACGACTTATTTAAAAAAATTAATTTCAAGGCATCCTACTCTTTTGCCATAGCGGGGTCATTCCATTATGCAATTGCCCTTTTTTAAGGTTTTATAAAATTAAGAATTTAAATCGAAAATTATTGTTTTTAGTGAAAAAAAACTATCATATGATAAAGAAAAATTGTTACTTTTTTTAATTTTGGCATTTGAAAGTATTGTTATGCTTTTAAAAGTGCATGTGTGGAGCTCTAGCTCAAAACCAAAAAAGAGTAGAAAACTTTTGTTTTGGGTCAATTGAAGATAATTAGGTCCATATTGACTGGTAAAAGTTTCATGTTGATATCTTTGTTAATAACGCCACAGTTTGACTGATTTGTCTACCGTGGGACACCGTGTATAAGTATATTACCAAAAGTTCTTGCTCAAGATTGTTTTTGGTAAACATTGGGGTGGGGCAAGGTGGAAAAATGGGGAAAAATCTATAATTTTTCACATACATTTAAAAATTGCTATAGGTATACTGCCCTACTACCCTAAAAAGCAGCAACTGCATACTTAATAAAACTGAGATAATGGCAAAAACAGTAAATCGTCTTAGCCACACCCTTGTGTTATAGCTAGAATCTAGAAAGTGGTCGTATAAATTTAGGTTTAAAGTACCTTTATTATAACACAAGTTTCGCAATTATTAATTATCTATTTAAATAGAAAATGGCACATACTGCTTTTTAGCCTAGTATCTCGTAGTCAAAATTTTTAACAACGCTAAACTAAAAAGCAGGATGTGACAATATAAGGAGAAAACAATCCAAAAATATAAAAAAAATGTTTTAAAATTTCCCTTTAAAAATCAATTTTACTTTCTACTTGGGTCCAAGGAAAGTCTTGCGTTAGTAAAAGAATTGAAACAACTTTAAAAAAATGATTTTTTTTATTTTTTTGATTTTTTTCCAAATATTTTCGTTTTCCAAAAAAATTGTTTTAATGAACCAAGATTTATGGAAGAAAGTATTATTTTGTTTGCAGCATTTTTTTTTGTTGTTTCCGGAAAACGTAGCGTCATAAGAAAACTATAATAATGCAAAAAAAAACTGTTTTATTAATGCTTTACACTCTTCCAATTTCATTTTAATATTTTTAGTAATTAAACTTATTTGGAGTTCCTGCTTTTTAGCTTAGTAACAGCCCCTTATTTTGGAGATACTGCAATTTTCATTAGTCTATAACTGAATAAATAATTTTTTGTGTAGATGATCCATAAGTGACCCAAAACTGATATTTATAAAAAAAAGTGTCCAGACAGACACTTAATAATTCGCCAGTAGGCAGGATTACGTCTTATTTTATTTTTTTATTTAGTTTTATTACACAGCATTATGGAGAGCCCCAAAAAAGCTTAAATGCTTGTGCTAGGGGTTCTCCATTAATTTTGAAAAAAATATGGCCCAAGGATTTACAGGTCATAAAATAAAATTTGAATGTTTCTTCATGAGCTTTACCTTCAAATTTCAGGTCTTTAACTTTCTTCTTATCAAAGCCATAATAAAAAAAATCAAACCAGTTTTTACTATTATTTTTACAAAAAGACTTTTGCTGTCAATACTCAGTTTTAATATTATGTGCATGAGTTATTTTTTTTTTCTATAACTTTAAGTTTCTTGACGTTTTTATACAAAAAAAATCCGAGAAATTTGTGACCACAAAAACTCGGGAACGCTTTGAGCTAAATATTTAAAATTTAGAAGATAGGTTCCTTATACAAAGGTCTCAGCTGGGATTACCTTTGGTTGAAATGCAGCGGGGTAAAACAATGTGTTTTTTTATTTTTCGTTATTCGTTAAAAGAAACAAATATAAATTTTTTTTTTCAAACTTTTTTCCTTGATCCAAGTGACTAACTGCGTCGACATAACATTCCGCTTGATAAAATATAGTTAAAAGTGTCTACTTACTATTTTTTTTATTCTAATTTTTGCGTGCCTCCGGTATTATCTGTCTACATGACCTTGGCTAGCGGGGAATCGGTGAGCGTAAAAAAATCCGTTGCCTCTCATTGGATGTTATGCGACCTCTGTAGCATAACACGATCCCATGGGCGACATAGCGCGACTTTGCCAAAATAAAAATTCCTTAAGGGCCTATTTACAAATACGACGTAATGGCGCGGAAATTAATTTTTGAAAATTTTCGTTCTTTTATTTGAAATTAGCGGTATCAAAAATAGCTGTATGCAAACATTCAGAATTTCGTCCCTGTTAGTTTTTCCATGGCCCACTGTGCGATTGCTCAAAACCCTTACGTGATGGACAAAAACGGAAGTTATATTCGAAATCAGCATAACTAAATTACCCAAAATCACCTGTCAGATCCAAATCAACTTACAAAAGTTGAAAATTTGTTGAAGTGTTTATGAATTTCATTACCATTAAAAAAAAGGACGATAAAAGATTTCAAAAAACAGTTTTTTGTATACTAATAGAACTATACAATGAGGAAAAGTCAAAAAATTTGAGAGGAAGACACTTTAGGGTGGGGGATAATTCTGCCGGGGTGTGGTCGTACTGAAATTAATCTTTTTTAAAGTACAACAAACTATAAATTTATTTAAGTAAATATCTCTTATTGTAATTACATTTTTATGTAACTTTTATTAAATTAAAAATTCTTTACTTTTCCCGAGGAAAGTCTTGCGTTAGGAAAAAAAAGTTGAAAAATGTTTATTGTTTTTTTTACGAGAGTTTTATATCAAAAAAAGATGATTTCTGTCTGTCTGTATGCCTGTCTGTCTGTCTGTCTGTCTGTCTGTCTGTCTGTCTGTCTGTCTGTCTGTCTGTCTGTCTGTCTGTCTGTCTGTCTGTCTGTCTGTCTGTCTGTCTGTCTGTCTGTCTGTCTGTCTGTCTGTCTGTCTGTCTGTCTGTCTGTCTGTCTGTCTGTCTGTCTGTCTGTCTGTCTGTCTGTCTGTCTGTCTGTCTGTCTGTCTGTCTGTCTGTCTGTCTGTCTGTCTGTCTGTCTGTCTGTCTGTCTGTCTGTCTGTCTGTCTGTCTGTCTGTCTGTCTGTCTGTCTGTCTGTCTGTCTGTCTGTCTGTCTGTCTGTCTGTCTGTCTGTCTGTCTGTCTGTCTGTCTGTCTGTCTGTCTGTCTGTCTGTCTGTCTGTCTGTCTGTCTGTCTGTCTGTCTGTCTGTCTGTCTGTCTGTCTGTCTGTCTGTCTGTCTGTCTGTCTGTCTGTCTGTCTGTCTGTCTGTCTGTCTGTCTGTCTGTCTGTCTGTCTGTCTGTCTGTCTGTCTGTCTGTCTGTCTGTCTGTCTGTCTGTCTGTCTGTCTGTCTGTCTGTCTGTCTGTCTGTCTGTCTGTCTGTCTGTCTGTCTGTCTGTCTGTCTGTCTGTCTGTCTGTCTGTCTGTCTGTCTGTCTGTCTGTCTGTCTGTCTGTCTGTCTGTCTGTCTGTCTGTCTGTCTGTCTGTCTGTCTGTCTGTCTGTCTGTCTGTCTGTCTGTCTGTCTGTCTGTCTGTCTGTCTGTCTGTCTGTCTGTCTGTCTGTCTGTCTGTCTGTCTGTCTGTCTGTCTGTCTGTCTGTCTGTCTGTCTGTCTGTCTGTCTGTCTGTCTGTCTGTCTGTCTGTCTGTCTGTCTGTCTGTCTGTCTGTCTGTCTGTCTGTCTGTCTGTCTGTCTGTCTGTCTGTCTGTCTGTCTGTCTGTCTGTCTGTCTGTCTGTCTGTCTGTCTGTCTGTCTGTCTGTCTGTCTGTCTGTCTGTCTGTCTGTCTGTCTGTCTGTCTGTCTGTCTGTCTGTCTGTCTGTCTGTCTGTCCACTTCCTTCCAGGCTTCGTGTGTACTCGCTCAGATCCCCCCACTATCTATCTTTATCGAGGAAGTTAAATTTAGAAAGGCTATAAAAAGTCAAGAGAACGTTCGATATGGCGGTGCCACTCCTCGCCAATCTAAAAGTGATATTAAGCGCCTGGCCAGAGACGAAACCTTCAGGAGATGGCAGGATTCATGGAATGAAGCAGACACAGGCAGGACGACATATAGCTTTTTTCCAGACATTAATGAAAGAATTCACATGAACCTTGAGCTACATCGTGAAATATGTCAAGCGGGCATGGTCATTTTATGGTCCACCTCAGGCGTATTGGTAAAGCCCCTTCAGCCAATTGTCCCGTCTGTGGCGTAGTGGATGACCCGATTCACAGAATCGAGTCGTGTAGCAGCTTCGACGACCACAGAGCTGTGGTAGAGGTCGCTTTGGGACATCCCATTAATGTTCGAAATATAGTTGGAGATCTCTGCACTAATGGAAGGCTAAGCCTCCTCAAAGGTTTCATTCATGATGTGGACAAAGTTCGTGAAGAGTAGTGGTGTGTGTATTAGTCAAAAATCAGTGTTAGTGTTAGTTTTTTGGAGGGTTACGGTACCTCCTGCGGTTTTACCGCGAATCTTAAGTGGGTAAGGGCCTCTTAAGGTATTGTACCTCACCCATATCAGGCTGTGCCCTAAACTATTGTTAAACAATATGTAAATGTAATTCAGTGCAAATAAAGTAAGTGTAACCAAAAATAAAGGAAAGGGCATCAAAATTTTGAAGACCGGATAGATTTTGCTATTCGGCGGTGGTGGCCACCATGGTTTTGCCATGGTGGGGTACCTTCAGTGCTGGGCTCCCCCTTTCCTTTTTTTTTGTCTGTCTGTCTGTCTGTCGGTCTGTCTGGCGTGCGGGATTGCTATTCACTACACTACTGAGACTTTAAATTTTCGTAATTCAAAACCGCTACTTACCAAGAACATTGCGCCTTCACCAAAATGGATCCTTTAAAGGATCCAAAACCACCGGAGCAAGCTGAAAATAATTCTAGACGAGGATCTAATGTATCAAATATAAGCTATGTTTCTATGTACAGCCAGCAAGAAGATAACATGTCCTACTAACAAGAAAAAGAGAAAATTATCACCGGGTAATAGTAAAAATGGCAATAGTGGTGTGAATTATGCTAGTTTTGAGGGAAAGTTAAGCAAGGTTATTAGCATGGTTAAGGACATTTCCAGTTAAGCTGCAGGTATTAGAAGAGAATCCCTTCCTGAGAACAGAGGTACGGTAGTAAACATGCTTAGCAAACTTTGTACGGTACTTAACGAAATAAAGGAGGGTAATGACTTCGTTTGTTTGGTAGGAAAACTAAAACTTGTTAAAAGTACGTTGGAAACACAAATTACAGCACAAATTTCTTTTATGAAGGAGGTTAAAGATATTTTCCAGCAGCAATCAGCGCAACCGGGAAATGTGCCTTTGTTTAGCCAGATTACGGCTAAAAATAATACTTCACGGGCAAATAAGGTAACTATGCCTACCGGAATAAAACGCGTTTCCCAAGAAAACCTATAGAGTACAGCTTAAGTCTGAAGACCCAAATATAACCGTAGATCAGCTTAAGGATAAAGCAGGGAATTGTACCAGGAAAGTTGGGCCTTGAACGACCAAGAATATATAAAAATAGAGATGGCGTGGTTATTGAGACGGATAATGATAAGAGAACTGAAATTCAACATGCTGAAGTATTAAAAGAAATACGAGTTCAAGCCACTCAGTTAGATAAGTTAAAACCTAGATTAGCTATTTTTAATGTTCCAGTTGGTGTTGCAGAGCAAGACCCAGAAACTGCTATTAAGTCCGAAAACTTTTCAGACATTAATATTGGCTCGATCACACCTTTGTACAAATTCGGAAAAAGGAATATGCACTATGTTCACTGGGTAGTAGAAACAGATGCAGAGGCTAGAAAAGTGTTACTTGCCCGTGGTAAGCTTGGACTTAAGCTTAAGGATAAAGCAGGGAATTGTACCAGGAAAGTTGGGTCTTGAACGACCAAGAATATATAAAAATAGAGATGGCGTGGTTATTGAGACGGATAATGATAAGAGAACTGAAATTCAACATGCTGAAGTATTAAAAGAAATACGAGTTCAAGCCACTCAGTTAGATAAGTTAAAACCTAGATTAGCTATTTTTAATGTTCCAGTTGGTGTTGCAGAGCAAGACCCAGAAACTGCTATTAAGTCCGAAAACTTTTCAGACATTAATATTGGCTCGATCACACCTTTGTACAAATTCGGAAAAAGGAATATGCACTATGTTCACTGGGTAGTAGAAACAGATGCAGAGGCTAGAAAAGTGTTACTTGCCCGTGGTAAGCTTGGTTTAAAGTGGCATACTGGTGAAGTAAAGGACCATGTTAAAGTTACCATGTGTTATAAATGTCTCAATTTTGGACACACTGCTACTAAATGTGATGCTAGTAAACACGAAGCTTCCTGTCGTTTCTGTATAGGAAAGCATGAATCCAGTACTTGCCCCAAAAAAGATAAGCCTGAGGAAGCAATTTGTACTTTATGTACAGCATATAATAGTAACAAGAAAACAAGAGATGGCGTCAGTCATTCCGCAGGGTCTCATAAATGTAATGTGATGAATAGGAGGTTGCAGGAGCAAGTAGAAAATACTGACTATGGATCCTAGGGCCACGGGATCTAATATAGCAGGGGTTTTAAATATTGGTCAAATTAATTTACAGAAGGCAAAAATTATAACCTCCAATATGATCACCACCGCTATGGATTTAGGCCTTGATATACTCTTGTTGCAGGAACCTTATAGAACTAGAGGTAGTAGTGGTTGTTTCTATATACCCCACTGCACGCAGTATAGAGTTTACGCTAGTACGGACACAGACTTTAGAGCCGCAATTATTGTTTTCAATCCAAATCTAGACTGCATTCTACTTCAGCAACACACTTCCAATAAGCAGTGCGTTGTAAGAGTAAAGAGTGAAAATAGAGAATTTACAGTTATGTCTACTTACTGGCCACCACCTAACTGCCAGAGATATTACTCCAGACATTCATAACCTACGTCAGGCACTTTCTCTAACAACCGATCGTCTTGTTGGGATGGATGTCAATGCAAGTAACAGGATTTGGAACTCAGAAAATAATGATGTTCGCGGAGATGACATTGCTGCATTTCTAGCTGAAAGAGATCTACATATTGCAAATCAGCCAGGTTACCCTACAACATTTTGTACGATGGAAGGAAGTAGCAATATTACATTACTGCTGTAACGGATCTCGGCATGCAGAAGGTCTCTAACTGGATGGTGCACTCCGATATGTCTACAAGTGATCACCGACTCATAACTTTCTCTTTAAATATAAGATGTAGTGCTGATCTTAACTTCAAATGGGTTACAAACAAGACAAACCTAGACCGCAACCTAGCTCTAGATATGGCTGTACGTGAATTAGACGATCTGGAAAACAGCTTGAAGACTTGGACCTTGCCGCTGATAAAGTTACTACACTACTCCAACAGATTGCAGAAACGTGTTTTCGTAAACGAAAACTTTTTACTAGCAAAGCTATGTGGTGGAATGACCAAACTGAAGCTAGTAAAAAGAGACTATACTCAGCAAGGAAAGCTTTCCAAAAAGCAACAGGTGACGATAGAGATGCTCTAAGATCCGCCTATGAGGAAGCAAAAGAGTCACATTCCCTAAAAATTGAAAGCGTCAAACAAAAGTCGTGGAATCATTTTGTTCCTAATGAACTTAGAACTTCCCCTTGGAGTCTTCCCTACAAAATTGCTTCCAAAAAGTATTACTTAAGATCTGTGGAAACTACGATTAGGAAAGCCGATGGCAGTTATACGGAGGGCAGAGAGGAGACGGCAAATGCTATTATAAACAAGTTTGTGAAAGAAGATAATCAGAATGAAGATACTGACGAACAATCAGAATAAGGACTTCGGGCGAGGTTTGTCACCACAGCGGATACTGAAGTTCGAGAAGTTTCTGCAGATGAAGTCGTCTTTCATATTAGTTCTTTTAATTAGAAAAAAGCCCCAGGTCCCGACAACATCCCAGTGGTTCTCCTTAAAGTTTTAAGCCCCGTTTTGGCCGAATTCTTTGGAAGACTCTACAGTTCATGCTTGAGAGTTGGCCACTTTCCAAAGGTGTGGAAAAAGGGTAAAATCGTGGTAATTCGCAAAGCTGGAAGTAATAAGGAAGGATTAGATGGATGTAGACCCATAACTCTACTATCTTTCTTAGGAAAGATACTAGAAAAAGTCATCAAACAACGTCTAGAAGAAACTGATAATTTATTTGGTCATAATCAGCATGGCTTTACAAGAGGGAGAAGCACTGTTAGTGCCTGTCAAGCTACCTTAGCAGCAATGGCGATTTCTCCCGTTAGATTAGACAGGGACAAAAGTTCTACCCAAAAAGGATAGAAGACATACATACACTCCCACTTCCACCCAACCAAACAAATTCTGTATTTGTTCTTTGTTGAACAAATACAATAGTTACTTGGTCGGGCGAAATTACTGGCGCCATCTAAATTTTAGTAGAATTATCTTATTCTACAGAATCACATTAGCTATGTTCGTTCGTGCCACTCAGTGCTACACTTTCCGGCCAACCAAATAAATACTGTATTTGTTGTATGAAAAACAAACGTCTTTTGTTTCATAATTCTAGTTGTAGAGGGCTCCATAGATGCACAACCCGGTCAGTATATGCTGATGACCTTGCATATATAGTCAGTGCACCAACTAGAACAAGTCTTGAAAATAGAGCCAATACAGATCTAGCTATAATAACACAATGGGCCTCCACTAATAAGCTTAGTTTCTCCCAAGAAAAATCATGCTACATGATGTTTGGACCTAAATTAGTACGTAAACCAGCAATAAGATTGTACAATAGAATTATTAAAAGAGTTCAAGAAGCTAAATACCTAGGATTTATTTTGGATATTAAACGCAACTTCTCATCACATATAAAATTTGCTGCTGACAAAGCTAAAAGCACTTTTTTACGACTAAAGGGACTCATAAAACATCTTTACAATCCCCCTGAAGACTCACTTAGAACTATTTATTAACGGGCTACTATACCAGTACTAAGATACGGCTATGAAATATGGGAACCTTACTCTACATATGCTAGAGCTAAGATAGCAATAAACAGCGTAAGTGGTATTTGTGCTAGAATAATTGCTGGCACCTATGCATCAACGTCTTACCAGGCAGCTTGTGTACTTGCGAAAATTCCACCGATGTCTATTACGCTTAGTGAGCTACAAGCAAAAAAGTGCCTAAGAAATAGACAAAATGCCTCCCATGGAAATCTAAATCTGGATCCCGGTTTACCTAGGATCGAAGCATTTAGATTACTCTCCTTGGAAACCACGAGACTCTGGCAACAATCTTGGGATGATGCAACTCAAGGTCGAGTAACACACGCGTTCTTTCCTAGGATTGCGAATAGACTGAAGCAAAATTTTAATACGGATAGGGAAATTGCACAAGTTTTAACACGGCAACTTTCGCAAGCATCTTTACAGAGTGGTAAAAGATATAAGTGCAGACTGTCCGGAATGTGAGGAGGAAAACAACCCAGTTCATCGAATACTTACTTGCCGTATATTTGCATGAGAAAGAGCTACCATTACAAGTCAGCGGGGAGCTATACAAATAAATACTTTGGTTCGGGATCTCATTCAACTCGGTAATCTGGATCTCCTTAAAAGCTTCATCTTTGAAGAATTTAGGGATAGAAGACGCTAGGACGAGTGAAACCCCACAAGTTTCTCAATAGCTTCCAAATATAGTGCCTTCATTTTTTTTTACATGGTGTATATTTTAGGGACAAAAGGAGGGTTATGGTACCTCCTGCGGCTATGCCGCTAATGTCAAGTGGGTTTGAGCCCTTCGTAATGATATGTAGCAACTACTTAAAAGTTATTTAGGCTTTAGTTATTTTTGTAATAAATAAAGATCAACATGCAAAAAAGGACAGGGTTACAGAGGAATGAATGTCTGTCTGTCTGTCTGTCTGTCTGTCTGTCTGTCTGTCTGTCTGTCTGTCTGTCTGTCTGTCTGTCTGTCTGTCTGTCTGTCTGTCTGTCTGTCTGTCTGTCTGTCTGTCTGTCTGTCTGTCTGTCTGTCTGTCTGTCTGTCTGTCTGTCTGTCTGTCTGTCTGTCTGTCTGTCTGTCTGTCTGTCTGTCTGTCTGTCTGTCTGTCTGTCTGTCTGTCTGTCTGTCTGTCTGTCTGTCTGTCTGTCTGTCTGTCTGTCTGTCTGTCTGTCTGTCTGTCTGTCTGTCTGTCTGTCTGTCTGTCTGTCTGTCTGTCTGTCTGTCTGTCTGTCTGTCTGTCTGTCTGTCTGTCTGTCTGTCTGTCTGTCTGTCTGTCTGTCTGTCTGTCTGTCTGTCTGTCTGTCTGTCTGTCTGTCTGTCTGTCTGTCTGTCTGTCTGTCTGTCTGTCTGTCTGTCTGTCTGTCTGTCTGTCTGTCTGTCTGTCTGTCTGTCTGTCTGTCTGTCTGCTGTCTGTCCGTCTGTCTGATGGCTAATATCATGAAAAACGTTGAACCGAGCAAGATAGGACTTGAAAGACCAAGAATTTACATTAGCAGGAATGGAGTAATTATTGAATCTGAAAACGATAAAAAGGCAGAGATTATGCAGTTAAAGGAAATTAAGGACCTAAGGGCTAATGTCTCTCAACTGGACAAGTTGAAGATTGGCCATTTTTAACGTCCCTATAACGATTTCGGAAAACGATTTGGAATTGGAAATTAAGAACGAAAACTTTCAGGATACTAACATCGGATCGATTAAACCACTTTACAAGTTTGGAAAGAGAGGGCAACATTTTGTACATTGGATAGTAGAAGCAGATCCTAGTGCAAGAATTGCGTTACTTTCGCGAGGCAAAATCGGTTTACAATGGCATAGCTGCGGGGTTAGAGATCACGTCCAAGTGTCACAATGCTTTAGATGTCTCAAGTTTGGCCATATCGCTACTAAGTGCGATGACTCAAAACATGAGCCGGCATGTCGTTTTTGCCTTGTGAAGCATCAATCAAAGGACTGCCCCAATAAGAACAAACCTGAAGAAGCAAAATGCACTCTTTGTACTACTTATAATGGAATAAGGAACGCCAGGGAAGATACAAAACATATAGCAGGGTCAAACAGATGTGGTGTGCTTAAAAGGAGACTCCAAGAACAAATCGAGAATACGGATTATGGTTCATAGTTTGACTTCAAATAATCGTCATGGAAACCTAAAAATTGGCCAGATAAATCTTCAGAAATCCAAACAAGCCACATTTGATATCCTTGACAAGGCAGTGGACTTAGGTCTAGATGTTTTGCTTATTCAAGAACCTTATAGATGCAAAAGTTCATCTGGCAAATTCCATATACCCAACGCTTCCAAATTCCGAGTATTTGCACAATTCGATCTAGAGTTTAGAGCCGCCATTATAGTGTTGAACCCTGCTATTCATTGCCTTCTACTTACTCAGTTTAACCAGGATAGACTAGTTGTCGTTAAAGCTATGATAGGAGATGTCCGACTTACATTAATATCAGCATACTGGCCTCCTGTTAATAGTATGCCTTCTATAGATGACGATCTGTTCATCCTTGAACGCGCTCTAAGTTCGTCCGACCCACTCATCGCCTTCGCTGTGGATGCAAATGCCAAACATCCCTTGTGGCACTCGAGCACCCTAGATAACCGAGGATCAGATGTAGCTGATTTTTTAGACAGAAACAATCTCGACATTGTTAATCTGCCCGGATTTCCCAAAACATTTTCCAATTCTCTAGGGGAAAGTAACATAGACCTCACTGTCACTACGGAACCTGACTATGTCAAAGGTTGGAAAGTGCACTTAGATATATCTGCTAGTGATCACAGTCCAAACCTCAACTGCAGTTTCAATAGACTGATCGGTGCGAAGAGGCTAAGAGGAGAGTGCATTCCACCCGTAAATCTTTTCAGAGGGCCAGAGGTGATGTAAGGATACGATTAAAGATAGTGTACGAGGCTGCAAAGGATTCATATACTGAAGTCGTCGAAACAGTGAGGGATAAATCCTGGAATAATTTTGTTAATTCTGAGCTCCGTACATCACCCTGGAGTTTACCATATAAGTTAGCTGTTAAAAATCGCGGCTCCAGTCCCCTAGAATTTACTATCATCTCTGATGATACGTCGACCACTGGTAGGGAAGAAACTGCCAACTATCTCCTCAACAAGTTTATTAAAACAGACGACCCTACCGAGGACAACGAGGAGCAGACAGCTATGAGAGAGAGGTCAAGAGTAGTCACCACACAGGATCGTCCAGTTCGCCCCGCAACGGAGGAGGAGGTTGGCGCCCTTATCAAAGAAATTAAAAGCACCAAGGCCTGCGGTCCTGATAATCTCTCAGCATCATTCCTTAAGGCAATTTTACCAGCTTTTCTCAATTACTTAACCAGGCAACTCAATGACTGTCTTCAACAGAGCTACTTTCCAAAAATATGGAAGATGGGAAAAGTAATATTGATTCCAAAGAATAATGATGGTAGTAGAACTTCAAATAATTGTAGGCCT
>OY294045.1:36186923-36377088 GCA_958510825.1 Brachypterus glaber
CCCACCAGAAGCCCAAGCCCCATGTTAAAGTTAGGCAACACATAATACCACGAATGGTATGTGTCGCCGCCCTATGAATGATATGCGAAAACTAAACATCAGCTGGCATATAATGGCGGCTTATTCAAGTTAAAAATATTTTTATTTTTTTTTGGACCATTACTTTGATTTAGGCATTCGACAAAATTGCCGAACGCCTAAATCAATATAATGGTTGTGTGGGTAATAAAAAAAACAAGAAATTAATAAGGTATTTTTTTTTAACAAAATTGTAATATAACTATAATACAAACTCTATGTAAATACCTAAAAAAAAATATATAAGTATAAAGAAAAATATTTTATCAAACAGGTGCGTAGATATGGGGGGGTTAGAGGGGGTATTTACCCCCCAAGAGTCTTTGTTATATATTTTTTTGTTATTTTAAATAAAAAATTGAAAAATTAAAATAATGGGTGTTTTTTGCTTTGGTCGCCAAATTTTGTAGAAACGCCCAGGGACAAAGCCTTTTTTTTCGGAGGTCGAGGGGTGTTGTTTTTGTTTTGGTAGGGGCGCCAACTTTTGTAGAAACGCTTTTTTTTTTTGGAGGGTGTTTTTGTTTTGTTTTGGTAGGGGCGCTAAGGGAACGTTCAAGTATTACGTAACGCTCCTATGGGGGGTGGGGTCATTTTGAAGTGTTACGCCCATTTTAATGGTATAGGAAAATAGCGTTACGGGGGGGGGGGGGGTCCAAAATGATTAAAATTTGCGTTACGTAATACTTGCACGTTTCCAAAGGTGGGCGTCAAATTTTGTAGAAACGCTCAGGGACAAAGATTTTTTTTCGGAGAGTGCTTTTTTTGTTTTGGTAGGGGCGTCAAATTTTGTAGAAACGCTCAGGGACAAAGCTTTTTTCTGAGGGTGTTTTTTTTTTGTTTTGGTAGGGGCGTCAAATTTTGAATGAAAAATTTTATTTTAGAAAGGAAAAAAAAATACATTTTTAATAGCTGGGCCCCATAGGCTAGAAATCTCACTAGCCTTGGGCTTCCCAGTCCGACACTGGAGGCTGACTACCCCCCCCCCCCAAGAAAAAATCCCATCTACGCGCCTATTATCAAATAGGTACTTAATAATTATAAACATAATGTTTACTCTAACATTTTTAGGGGCTATTCAAAAATTACGTCCCCACAATTTAGACAACTTTTGACCCCGTGTCAATTTGGCTTCTACCCCCCGAAAAAATATCGCTACTAATACATCAAACCCCACTTTTTGTTTTGTAACTTGACCTCTGACCCCATGGTGACCTAATTGTTGAATAGCCCCTAAAGAAGTAGTTCTTAGTAGTAAAAAATATTATGAAAATAATTCAGCTGATATCCTGGGACAGGTCCGTAACTTGGCGCCCCTGTAAAACAAAATTGGCGCTCCAAAAAAATACCAGGGGATCAGCGAAAAAAAATTGTCGCCCCAAAAATTAAAAAAGCTTTGTCCCTAGCGGTTTCTGCCAAACTTGGAGCCACTGCAAAAAAAATGCTGCCCCAAAAATTACCTTTACGAAAAAAAAGTTTACCCCTGATGGTATCTACCGAACTTGGCGTCCCCTGCAAAAAAAATGGCTCCCCAAAAATTACCTTCAAGGAAAAAGGCTTTGTCCTTGACGGTTTTTACCAAACTTGGCGCCCCTGCAAAAGAAAATTGGGGCCCCAAAAAATACCAGGTGGGCTCAAACCAAGACCGGGGGGGCTGTCCTGGGATCCCATTAAGTTGAATTGTATCTTCCTTTATCCATCTTGTCTTATCTCCAACTTTTCCTAAAAAAACAAGAGGTGTTTAAATAATTGGACATGTATGACTTTGTTACTAACAAATAGTTATTATTTCAGGGTGAGAATAATTTTTTTTAAAGAAATTATGCGCATATCTAGGGGGGCTTAGCGGGGCCTAAAATAATAAAAAATACTGCTGTTGACAAAAAAAAACAGGGATGATATAAGGAGGTCTGTGTGGTTAATAAAGGTCAATAGAGACCAGGTGTTGGGGGCTATGAACCCCATACTGAACAAACAAAACTAAAAACTAAATAAAAGTGGGGCATTTTGGTATTGTATGTCAATTCTCTTATACACTTGCTAGAGGCTGGCGGGAGAAATATTTTTTATGTCAATGTTCATGTTGAAACCAAATAGGGCCTGTTTGGCATATATAGTAATGATTTTTTTTAAAAATACTCGTACTAACAAAAAACAAATACTAAATTGTGACCTTCCAATAAAGAACAAATTTCAAGACATAAATTAAAATTGTCAAGGGCATTCTAGTAGTAAATAATAAAACAATATTAAGCGATATTTATTAATGTATTTAAACAAATTCAGGTGTACTTACTTTTAATAGAAAAATCTATGACCCTTGTTTCTTCTAACTTTTTGGTCTTATCAGCTATCAATCCAATCAAACATTCGTTTATTCATTCCATAGTACTGTAATTAGTTAAACATAATTGTTATTTTGCTTTATATTTATAATTATTGCTAGCTTTTTTATTTTACTTACTTTTATTCACATGTTAAAGAATAGGCGCCAAAAGCAACAGTATTTATAGGTTATGTCAAACCACAGAAAAAACGTGACAGCAGCTCTTTATGCCGCGTTTTGATAAACTGCGCATGCGCCGACCGTTTATCGATATATTATTAAAAAACATTTTTTTACAAAAAAAACACCAAATAGACGCTAAAACTAACGTTAACGTAAACCAAGGTCCCCTCATTAGAAAAAAGAACACCAAAGAACAAAAAACCAGAACAAGCTCCGGCACGGAGAGCTGAAATTAGGCGCTTGTCTCGTGACGGTCCAAGGTTGGCGAGTAGAAGAGGTTAGCTCAACATACGTAAACTTTATTTTTTAACAGAAAAAACATTATATTATAATAAACTACATGTTTAAAGACGATAAAAATGTAATAAATAATAACAATAAAAATAAAAACTTATAAATAGTTAAATTCAACGAGGGGATTGAGGGGTGCGAGCCAACCTTGTTTTTTTATATCTCGAACATCACGAATTAAACACCCAGCGCCATCTAAGAATGGTATGCGAAACTATTAATTCCTTGTTGCTAGGTCTGTAATACCAGATGATACCCCCTGATATAACCCAAACTTGGAGAGGGTTGACATACAAGTCAAGTTAACTTTTAATTATTTGAATTTTTCTGAAGAAGAGGCAAGCAAAAATATATTTTGGATTGTTATTAGTTGCAAATAGTTGATTTTCTTCAAGTATAGTATTGGAATTTTAAAAGTACTGCATTTTTAAAAATATTTTTTGTAGAAGTTTTTCTTGACAGTTTTTGTCATTAACTGACGTAAGTTTAATCATGGACTCTGACGAGGGGGGGAGCCCCCTCAACGAAATAATATTTTTTACAAATCATCTGATATTGGACCGTTTTTAATAATGATTGAAGCTACAGAAAAATCAGGAAATAATATTGGAAAATTTAATCACCTATCAATAGCAAAGGAAGTTTTTGATTTAAAACTGAAAGACATCAAGAAAATTATTAATAAAGGAAAAAATAGAATTGGTGTTGAATTAAGTAATTATTTGACAGCTAACAGTTTGGTATCTAATCAAGCATTAATTGAAAAAGGATATAATTTATTTATTCCATACAATAAAGTTGCATGTAAAGGAATTGTGAGACATGTAGATCTTAATATGAGTGTTGATAGCATTAAATCTATGATAAGTTGCCCGATGGAAATTTTAGAAATTAAAAGATTAAATAGAAAAACTTATAATGAGGACTTAAAACCAGAATATAAACCTACTGGTACATTATTAATGACATTTTCTGGAATTATTTTACCACGTCATGTATATATATGTCATTTTGCTTGTTCAGTGTCTCCATATATTTCGCCAGTTACACAGTGTTTCTCCTGCTTAAAATTTGGGCATACTAAACTTCAATGTAAGTCGAAAAATGTATGTTTTGACTGCTCTGGGTTGCCACATGATAAAGAAAACAAAGAAGATAAATGTCCAGGAATAAAATGTATTCATTGTTCCAGTAATACACATCGATCAACGTATAAAGAATGCCCTGAATACAAAAGGCAAATCGAAATAAAAAAATTAATGGCTTTTGATAATTTAAGTTTCTATGAAGCAAACATGTTATGCAAAAAGAATTACATAAATAATAATCATCTGGAAAATAACTTTTCATCTGTTGAATTTCCTAAGTTGAAGTCAAATGGTAAAGAAAATACAGTTATAAATTTAAGTCAAAGAAGGTTGGAATATCAAGAAAATAATCAAGTTAAATATAAAAGGTCATATTCTTCAATAATATCTGATCAACCTAAACGAAAAAGAATAATTAATTCTAATGCAGAGAAAACTTATGATAAGGAAGCTCATAATGACTGTTTAATGCATTATTCTGGATGTGAGACTCCAAGTTCAGTATTAATGAATATGTCGCAAAATAGTTCCTTTTCTAGTATTGCGCCTGTAAGTGCCTTTCAAAATAATTTAGAAAGTATTTATGCTTCCATAAATAATTTAGGTCGCGAGGACCAATTAAAATTAAAAGATTTAATTAATACAAAAATAACTTGATGAAAAAATTCTCGATATTGATTCCCCGCTAGTGGGGAGTAAATAATATTTATGTTTATTTATTTTGTCTCCCTTGGTTTTTTTATTAATTAATTTAAAAAAAGAAGGAAAAAGTAAATGGATTTAAAAATTATACAATGGAATATTCACAGCATAAATGCAAATAGAATAAATTTAATAATTTTATTACGGGAGCATAATCCTGATGTTGTTTTATTAAATGAAACATGGTTAAAAAATGAATATAATTTTTTTATAAAGGGTTATAAAATTTTACGTATGGATAGATTGGATGGATATAGTGGAATTGCTATTCTAGTCAAAAATAATATTAACTTTCAAAAAATTAAAGTTAATTCAAGTTTATTAAATTATGAATTTCTTTACCTCCCTATAAAGATTGGTGATTTAAATATTATAAACATTTATTCAACTCCAACTAATAAATTGTCAGAGAAAGTTTTAATAAAATTATGTAATGAGTTAACGGGTTATGTTTTGATTATGGGTGACCTGAATGCTCATCAAACCTCCTGGGGTTGTTCAATTATTGATGCTAATGGGAATAATGTCATTAAATTTGTTGATAATATGAATTTTGTTATTTTAAATGATGGAACTAGAACGCGAATGACTAATCCAAGCATAAGAAAAAGTGCAGTAGATTTAACAATAATATCTAGTGATTTGGCAATTAATACTTCTTGGAGGGTGCTACCTGATTGTGCAAGTAGTGATCATTATCCTACTATGTGCATGATTAGTGGCAACTTTGAGGAAGTTAACACGGAATTTTACTCAAAAAGAAATTTAAAAAAAGCTGAATGGAAGTTATTTAATGAAGATTTAAATATAAAGTTTACAAATGAAGATTGTAGTATTAATTATACAAAATTTGAGGAATTAATCAATGAAGCGGCGAAAAAACATATTCCTTATACCAAATTTAATAAAAACAAAAAAATGGATTGCCATGGTGGGATGATGAGTGTTCAAACATAGTCAAACAAAGAAAAAAAGCTGTTGTCGATTTTTCTGATAATCCTACATTAGATAAATTTTTGGAAGCAAAAAAAAACATTGCTAAGGCACGAAAATTTTTAAATAATAAGAAAAAAGAAAAATTTAAATTTTTTTGTTCTAATATTAATAGAAAAACTGATATTTCTTTTGTTTGGAAAACATTTAAAAAGTTTTCGGGTCATATTAATAATAAATGTCATGATTTACCAAATAGTAGTATGTGCAAAAAAATTTTGTCTTTTTTAACCTCTTTGATTAATATGCCACAACCCAATTTATTGTCATGTGAGGAAGAAATTGAATTTTTTCATATAAATGAGCTATTGAATGTCATATACAAGAGAAAAGATTGTGTAGTTGGTCTTGACAATATCTCATATTCCATGATTATAAATTTGCCTTTTACTGCAAAATTAATCCTTTTAAATTTGTTTAATAATTTTTTATCAGGTGATTCAATTCCTTTACAGTGGAAAACCCAACTAATATTGCAATTTTTAAAACCTGACAGAGATTCTAGTCTGGAAGAAAATTATAGGCCGATTGCTATTTCTTCTTGTGTGGGTAAACTTTTGGAATCAATGATTAAAATTAGATTGGATTGGTACTTAGAAAATTCAAATGAGTTTTCTCATTTTCAAACAGGTTTTAGAAAAGGTATGGGCATTATGAATAATATTGCATACATTGTTTCCTTTATTCAGTTAGCTTTTTCTCAAAATCAAACAGTTATTTTAGTTTTGTTAGACATAAAATCTGCTTATGATAATGTTGACATTTTAAAATTATATAATTTTTTAATTAAATTAAAAATTCCTATTAGTTTAGCAAACCTAATATTTCAATTTTTATATCATAGACATATTTATATTAAAGATAATAACAGCAAAATTCATGGTCCTAATTTTTTGTATTGTGGTTTAGCTCAAGGATCTCCAGTTAGTCCTACATTATTTAATGTGTATATGAAGTTTATTTTATTGGGAATTTTACGTACCAAATTTCCCAACATTCAAGAAATTTCTTTTGCGGATGACATGGGAATATTAATAAAGGGAAATAATATAAATCATATGACAAATGAAATGAATCAGTATTTAAGAGAGTTAAAGAAATGTTTTAGTAATAATAATTTCACAGTATCCACAAGAAAATCAAATGCAATGTGGTTTCGAAAGGGTCGCCAAAAGATGATTCCTCCTAGTATAATTTATGATAATAGTATTACTGAATATAAAAAAGAAGTTAAGTATTTAGGTATTTTTTTAAATAATAGTTTAAAATGGAATAGACATATTGATCATATTATAGGTAAGGCACTTAGAGGTGTAAATATTTTAAGGGCTTTTTGTAGAGTGTGGTGGGGTGCAGATCCCATTACGCTTAAAATGGCATATAACGGACTGGTGAAGTCGCATTTGGATTTTGGTGCTATTTTTATCAAGCCATGCAGTAAGGTGTTAATGAAAAGTTTAAATACAGTTCAAAATCAAGCTTTACGAGTAGTAACTGGTTGCATGAATTCAACTCCCATAAATGCTTTATTATGTGAAATTGGAGAAATATCTTTAGAGCACAGAAGAAAGTTTTTAGCAGTTAAATTTATGGCCAAAATATATTCAAAGAAAAATCATCCATTATTAGATATGTTATTTTTGTTAAAACAATTCATAAATTTAAAGCAAGGATACTGGAAATCTAAAGAAACACCTTACATAATTGAAGCTATAAGTACGTTGGTTCCTTTTAAAAATACAATTTATAGAAGTAAAATATTTCCTTGTTATGAAATAGAATATTATAATCAAATTGCAACTGTAGATGTTATTGATTTGGATCTCAATAAGGAAAATTTTAAGTTAAATGAATTTTCTGAAAAAATTGAAAAATATTCTAATTTTAATATAATATATACTGATGCTTCATATAATAAAGAGGAAAATCGTGCTGGGATTGGTATTTATATACCTAGAATTAATTATTCTTTTATGTCAAGAATTCCTGATAATATTCAAATATGCTGTGCTGAAATATTAGCTATTAATAAAGCAATTGAAATTTTATTAAAGAAAGGATTAGAAAATTGTTTAATACTTTCTGATTCGATGAGTGCTCTTCAAAAACTATCCAGACATAAAATTGACACAAATAGTGATTTTATAACATTAAATACTAGAAGATTTTTTATTGAAGCAAATAGTTTACATAACCTAAAATTAGCATGGATACCTGGTCATTCTGGTATAAAAGGTAATCAAACTGCAGATTATTTAGCAAAATTAGGAAGCAAATTAAATGTGCCTATTAATTTTAAAGTGGATAAAAATGACATATTAGCAGTAATAAAAAAAAGACATAGGGAAGATTGGAATATTTTATGGTTAGAAACAACTAAATTAAAAGGAAAGTGGTATCATCAAATTCAAGAAAAATTTACTTATAAACCATGGGTTTCTCAATGTAGTTATAGCACTGATAGGAAATATCTTACAACTATTATCAGAATGAGAACTGGTCATTGCTTAACTAAAAAACATTTATTTAGAATTAAGATTAAAACAGATCCTTTTTGTGAATGTGGCCAAGAGGAAGATTTAAATCATATTTTTTTTGAATGTCCGATAAATGAAATTCCAAATTTTAACATATATGAGTCTTTTAGAAAACTGGGATATAACACACCTTTATGTATTTCAAACATCTTAACAAATTTAAGTGAATCTGCGCATAAAATTATAATCAAGTTTTTGGATTATAATCAAATTAAATTGTGAAAATATTGTTTGTATAATGTGCTGGCTAATTGCTTTTTAGTAAAGGTCATTAATAAATTAAAAAAAAAAAAAAAATAACCTATAAATACTGTTGCTTTTGGCGCCTATTCTTTAACATGTGAATAAAAGTAAGTAAAATAAAAAAGCTAGCAATAATTATAAATATAAAGCAAAATAACAATTATGTTTAACTAATTACAGTACTATGGAATGAATAAACGAATGTTTGATTGGATTGATAGCTGATAAGACCAAAAAGTTAGAAGAAACAAGGGTCATAGATTTTTCTATTAAAAGTAAGTACACCTGAATTTGTTTAAATACATTAATAAATATCGCTTAATATTGTTTTATTATTTACTACTAGAATGCCCTTGACAATTTTAATTTATGTCATGAAATTTGTTCTTTATTGGAAGGTCACAATTTAGTATTTGTTTTTTGTTAGTACGAGTATTTTTAAATAAAATCATTACTATATATGCCAAACAGGCCCTATTTGGTTTCAACATGAACATTGACATAAAAAATATTTCTCCTGCCAGCCTCTAGCAAGTGTATAAGAGAATTGACATACAATACCAAAATGCCCCACTTTTATTTAGTTTTTAGTCTTGTTTGTTCAGTACGGGGTTCATAGCCCCCAACACCTGGTCTCTAGGGACCTTTGTTAACCACACAGACCTCCTTATATCATCCCTGTTTTTTTTTTGTCAACAGCAGTATTTTTTATTATTTTAGGCCCCGCTAAGTCCCCCTAGATATGCGCATAATTTCTTTAAAAAAAATTATTCTCACCCTGAAATAATAACTATTTGTTAGTAACAAAGTCATACTTGTCCAATTATTTAAACACCTCTTGTTTTTTTTTAGGAAAAGTTGGAGATAAGACAAGATGGATAAAGGAAGATACAATTCAACTTAATGGGATCCCAGGACAGCCCCCCCGGCCTTGGTTTGAGCCCACCTGGTATTTTTTGGGGCCCCAATTTTCTTTTGCAGGGGCGCCAAGTTTGGTAGAAACTTCCAAAAATCCAAACTGTCAAGGACAAAGCCTTTTTCCTTGAAGGTAATTTTTGGGGCGGCATTTTTTTGCAGGGGGCGCCAAGTTCGGTAGATACCGTCAGGGGGTAAACTTTTTTTTCGTAAAGGTAATTTTTGGGGCAGCATTTTTTTTGCAGGGGCTCCAAGTTTGGCAGAAACCGCTAGGGACAAAGCTTTTTTAATTTTTGGGGCGACAATTTTTTTTCGCTGATCCCCTGGTATTTTTTTGGAGCGCCAATTTTGTTTTACAGGGGCGCCAAGTTTGGTAGAAATCGTCAGGGACAAAGTATTTTTTCATGAAGGTATTTTTTCTTTTTTGTAACCCTGGGGGCTGAGCCCCCCTAGATTTTTTTTTGGTTACGGACCTCTCCCAGGATATCAGCTGAATTATTTTCATAATATTTTTTACTAGCTCTTTATAAAGGACTACTTCTTTAGGGGCTATTCACCATGGGGTCAGAGGTCAAGTTACAAAACAAAAAGTAGGGTGGGGGTGTTTAATGTATTAGTAGCGATATTTTTTCGGGGGCTAGAAGCCAAATTGACACGGGGTCAAAAGTTGTCTAAATTGTGGGGACGTAATTTTTGAATAGCCCCTAAAAATGTTAGAGTAAACATTATGTTTATAATTATTAAGTACCTATTTGATAACAGGCGCGTAGATGGGATTTTTTCTTGGGGGGGGGGGGGGGGGGGTAGTCAGCCTCCAGTGTCGGACTGGGAAGCCCAAGGCTAGTGAGATTTCTAGCCTATGGGGCCCAGCTATTAAAAATGTAATTTTTTTTCCTTTCTAAAATAAAATTTTTCATTCAAAATTTGACGCCCCTACCAAAACAAAAAAAACACCCTCAGAAAAAAGCTTTGTCCCTGAGCGTTTCTACAAAATTTGACGCCCCTACCAAAACAAAAAAAGCACTCTCTGAAAAAAAATCTTTGTCCCTGAGCGTTTCTACAACATTTGACGCCCACCTTTGGAAACGTGCAAGTATTACGTAACGCAAATTTTAATCATTTTGGACCCCCCCCCCCCCCCGTAACGCTATTTTCCTATACCATTAACATGGGCGTAACACTTCAAAATGACCCCACCCCCCATAGGAGCGTTACGTAATACTTGAACGTTCCCTTAGCGCCCCTACCAAAACAAAACAAAAACACCCTCCAAAAAAAAGCGTTTCTACAAAAGTTGGCGCCCTACCAAAACAAAAACAACACCCGTCGACCTCCGAAAAAAAAAGGCTTTGTCCCTGGGCGTTTCTACAAAATTTGGCGACCCAAGCAAAAAACACCCATTATTTTAATTTTTCAATTTTTTATTTAAAATAACAAAAAAATATATAACAAAGACTCTTGGGGGGTAAATACCCCCTCTAACCCCCCCATATCTACGCACCTGTTTGATAAACTATTTTTCTTTATACTTATATATTTTTTTTAGGTATTTACATAGAGTTTGTATTATAGTTATATTACAATTTTGTTAAAAAAAAAATACCTTATTAATTTCTTGTTTTTTTTATTACCCACACAACCATTATATTGATTTAGGCGTTCGGCAATTTTGTAGAATGCCTAAATCAAAGTAATGGTCCAAAAAAAAAATAAAAATATTATTTTTAATTTGAATAAGCCGCCATTATGTGCCAGCTGATCTTTAGTTTTCGCATATCATTCATAGGGCGGCGACACATACCATTCGTGGTATTATGTGTTGCCTAACTTTAACATGGGGCTTGGGCTTCTGGTGGGTGTTCTGTGATACCCACTATCAGGGGGGGCCAGCCTTAAGTAGGTGACCTTGCAACACAGCTAAAAATGGCCGCCATAGAATCGCAATTTACGTGCTAGATGTCGCTAGCGTTATTTTTTGTAATTTTTAACAGATAGGTTTCTTTTATCTTTTCATGTAAAGCTTTACATTTATCCTGATAGATGGCATCGTATTAAAAATAATAATAAATTAAAAAATAGTAAATATTTTAAGATAATATTATTAAGAATGATTCTATATTGCATATTGACCATATTTAAAACAAAATCCCATTGAAAGTATTAGACTTACTTTGTTGTAAAAAAAATATATATAAAGCGGGGGTTTCCGTGTTTCTAACCTCAAAAAATCTAAATCTTGGATTGGTGTGCGACGAAAAATTTTAATAACTTTGGAAAAGGTAATTATTTGAATAAATATACGTACACAACAATTAAAACTAAATAATAATTATGCTTTCATGTGTTTTTAGTGTTTTTGAAACCAATCAGTGGCGATTAACCAATTGGTTACACTTTTGAAGAGGGTCGAATATTTCTTTCCGTGAAGCTTTTAAAATGTTTTTAGTGTTTTTGAAACCAATCAGTGGCTATTAACCAACGAGCCACACTCTTAAGGAGGGTCGAAAGTTTATGTCAGCAAAGCTTTTAAAAGTGAGTAATTGATATACAAAACAATTAAATAAAATATTAATTATGCTTTCATGCGTTTTTAGTGTTTTTGGAAACAGTCAGTGGCGATTATTCAATTAGTATTACGAGTATGTACCCCAGTTTTAGTTTTAACTCGTGGGTAAAAACTCTATTTTTTAAATTTTATAGTCCCATGCCCCCCCCCCCCCCCAGCGAGATATATTAGCATAGAAAATTTCTATTAGAAATACCTTCAAAGTTATATTTTTGGTGAATGCGCAATTTTTTTCCTTATGGATGCCCCTTCTCCCCTTAAAATGAAATAAATCCGCCCTGCCAATATCCATACAGAGTGATATTTAGTTTACGCACTGTGACGAGCGATTCGTATACGAGAATATATTCTCTTATAAAACGGTGTATAATAATAATATAATAATATAATTATTTTTATGTTCTAAAAGCTGAGGGTGATAAAAAAAACAATTTTCGGATTTCGTCCAGTAAAATATTTTCATTGATTTGATAAAAAATTATTCTTTATGTATAGGTAATTAAGAATTATTTTTGTATGTACTTTTTTTAAATGAAATAAATTGTTTTATTTTTGTTTTGCATTTTTATTTTATTCTTTTATTACTTTGAATGGAGAATTCAAAGTAATAATTAAAACACGTTGAAGGACAATGACGCTGCCCAGCGGTATGTCTGCAAAAATGCAGGCAAACCGCTCGACGGCGTCATTGTCCTTCAACGTGTTTTAATTAACAATTTTATTAAGGATTTGAAATTGGCGCCATCTCTATTACTTAAAATTTCCGCTAGATGTCACTAGGGGTTTTTACAGAAACCGACTATACCGACAATAGTCCGCAATTTACGTGCTAGATGGCGCCAGCAACCTTTTTGTAATCTGTGTTGCCTACGTTTAACACGGAAGCTAAAGTTCTTATATATATTTTCTTTGCCCACTATAGCTTCTCTACCTATGCGGGCTCTTGTAGCAAAAATGTGACAAAAACACAGCATTCTCTTCAATGCGAGAGGTGTAATAAATGGACGCACCGCAGTTGTACCCTAGTTACCGAGGGAGACCAAGAAGTACTTAAAAAACTAAAAATTAGATGGATTTGTGACCCGTGTAAAGCGCGACTGGAAAGTGAGGTTAGGAAATCACTGAATATCGTGGCGAGTCCAATGAACTAGAGTAGTGGGGGAACAGGAATGGCGTCTGAACAAGTGGCTAATATGAATGGCAGCCATTAATCGCATTCTTTATTCTAGGGGGTTCAAATTTTTCACACTAGGTGGTGCGATTTGGTAACTTTATAGGGAATTTTCATCTTGGTGCTTTGAGAGACCAACTTATCTCTGGTGCTTAAAGCACCGTGCTTTATTGACAATGAAGTTTTTAGGGTTATGTACAATTCAGGATGTCAGTGGATTTAAAAACGCTATAAAAAACATTTATTTCTCAAAAAAACATATTTCTATTTGAAAAAATTACAGAAATGTGTAACTGTGATATTAAGGGGTTTAAGGGTAGAGAAATCAGGCGATAGGGTAAACTACTAATATATATATTATCACAGAAAATGGTCATGGTTAACATCCAACTGTCTTGGTTCACACGCTAAGACGAACTGTCTTCTTCATGCGCATAAGCGCCTCTCTTTGTAGAGTGAGAAAACAACGGTGACATTGTTGTCACGTTGTCACGGAATGTCACACTCCCACACTTATAGAAGACTACGTCCTCTAATTACAGATATGTACAGGTACACATTCTATATTTCAGCTAAGTGCTTTTTATTCTTAAAATTTGTATTTTTATTTAATACCTTAGTTAAATTTACAATTAATTTGAAATGTAGAATGCTTTGTGCTTCTTCCGTTTAGTTATTAAAATTCTAAATACCTATGTATTTTAATTAACTAATTATTTAGTCATTTAATTAATTAATTAATATTATGTCATAGTACATCACTTTATTATTTTTTTGAAGGTTTTAATTAACCATTTTCTTTTGTTTCAGGTTTAGAACTTCCGTTCCTATGATGTACGATGTCACAATACTGTATTGTAATTTTATTTTTAAGTTAATTGTACTTTTTTATTTTTCCTAGAATAAATGCTTTACTGTTGACTCTGTATTTTGTATACCTTCCTTTGTAGCTAGCGATTAAGAATAAATAATTTATTTCTTTATTTATGTAATTAGTTAAAATAATTGTTTACCTAATTTTTATTTACTAATAAAATATTGCAAATAGAAAAATTATTCATTCTCCATCCCTCGCCTTCGCCAAAATTGAGCTACTGCGAAAAAAAAAATATATTATTTACTTTTTAGCTAAATTTAATATTTAATTGTCTAGACTTTTTTTTCTTTATTTAACCATTAAAATAATTTAAACTAATTTTTTTTTTTTTTAGCAAATTTTTCTGGAAAATTTTTGTACAATTTTACCTTTAACATTTAACGTTACATTAGTCAATATCTAGAACAAAATCTTTGAGTTTCTGTGGTTGTTTTAACATTCTACCACTTTTAGATCTCAAAAACTGATTATTTCGGTTTTTACTTACAGCTTTGGTGTTGGAACTTTCTGCCTCCCCGGACTCCTGATTAGTCTGAGTGGAAGTCGGTACCAGAGGATGCTGTCTCTGCGTGTCCTCTTCAGGTATATAGGTTTCGCTTCCGTTGCTATCTGGTGTCTTTTCTGGCAAAAGTTGGTTTTCCTGGTCCTTTTTTCTATTCTTATTTCCTTCTTCGGTGATTGGTTTTTGATTTTCCTCGACGTTTCGGTCCCGTTGTTCGACTTCTTCAGGGATTTCGACATTTTCTCGGTTTTTCGTTAGAATACTCACAGTTCTCTCGTGTTTTCTCGTATCTACTTTTCTTTCATCCCTCTCCGTCTCTCTTTCTTTGTATTTAGGATCTTCTGCTCTCATTATTTGTTTTATATGTCTTTTCCATATCAAGCCTTCCTCTATTTTGCATAAATATATTGATCTTCCTATTTTCTTGGTTACTTTGGCTTTTGTATAACTTCTTTTATTTACTTTTCTGTAATCCATGACCATTACTAAGTCGCCTACTTTAACTTCTCTTTTTCTACCTCCATGGTTTTTTATTTGCCTTTCTTGAGCTTTTTCATGTTTTTTCGTAGGTTTTTCCTCAGTAAAGTCGTCTTTTTCTTTGAGAACATCCATCCGGATCCTTAATTCGCGGTTGAACATCAACTTAGCAGGGGTTTCACCTGTAGTACTGTGTTTTGTTGTTCTATACGCTAATAAATATTCGTATATCAACGTGTTCGTGTTTTTCCCTGCGTTTTTTGGATCCTTTTGTCTCGCTAACATATTTCTTTTAAAGCTTTTGACTCCGTTCTCAGCTAAACCGTTCCCTGACTGATTTCCTGGACATGAAGTTACATGTTCTATCCCGTTTCTTCTGAAGAAATTCTGCATATTTTCTGCTGCGTAGCTTGTGGAATTGTCTGACACAATTTTCCTTGGCAGACCTAGGTAACAGAAGGTTTGCTTCAGTCGCTCTTCAGTTTCTTCTGCTGATAGACTTTTCACTGGTAATATTTCTGTCCATTTTGAGAAGGAGTCTACTATGACTAAGTATTTTCTTGCGTTCAATTCACAATGATCTATGTGTATACGTATCCAGGGTCGTTTCTCGATCTTCCATGGAGTTAGAATACTTTTTGTTGGTGCTGATTTTTGCTGTGAACAATAAATACAATTTAGACATATATTTTTGATATCCAAGTCCATCGATGGCCAATAAATATATGAACGTGCAGTGGACAGACTGCGAGTAATGCCAAAATGCTGTGAATGCAGTTCCTCTAACAATTTTTGTTGCAAACTTTGTGGTATTACAATTTTATGTCCCCATGTTAAAATTCCTTTCTCAAATTCTAATTCTTCTTTTTTATTATAGTAAGGTTTTAGGTTTTGACTTACTTCTTTAGGCCATTTCTTGGTTTTTATGTATTTTACAACTTTTTTCAAAATTTCGTCCTTTTTTGTCTGTTTTCTTACTTGTTTACTGTCCACTGGAAAGTTTTCGGTCTGATCTTCTATGAAGTTTATGTAGCTTCCTTTATCCTCTGCTACTTTCTTCTTTAATGGCACCCTTGAAAGAAAATCACATAGTTTATTATCAGATCCTTTTAAATGTATTATTTTATAGTCGAAATTTGACAGAAATGCAGCCCATCGCAATAATCTTGCATTCCACATGCTTGGTAATTTTTTATTTTCTTGGAACATTCCTACTATACTTTTCGCGTCCGTTCTTATCGTGAAGTCACGTCCTGCGATATACTGATAAAAGTTTTTAAGCGCATAATAAATAGCTAAGCCTTCTTTATTAACTATTGGGTAATTTATCTCGCTTTTACTTAAAGTTCTGAAAATCATTGCTATCGGTCTATGAATTCCTTGGATTTCATGAGTAAGCGCTGCTGATAATGCGTAATCTGAGCTGTCCGTAGTTAAATATAATTTTTTCTTGGGGTCGAAGTATGTTAATACTAAATCTGAACCTATTATTTCTTTAACTTTATCGAAAGCTTGCTGTTGCTCTTTTCCCCATGTAAATCTAGGCTTTTCTTTTTGTAGGAGTTCATATATTGGTTTCATGACTGTACTGGCATTAGGTATGAACATATTATAATAGTTTATGAGACCAAGGGTCAATCTTACCTGGGTAACGCTTTCCGGTGCTGGGGCTTTGAGGATTGCCTCCACTTTCTTCGGACTTTTGCTGATACCTTCTTTGTTCAGGATAAAACCAATATATTCTACACTGTCACACATGAATTTGGACTTTGCTTTATTTATTGTTAAGCCACTTTGCTGGAGCCTCTCGAGTACTTTTGTCAGGTTTTCTAGATGTTCTTCATCATTGCGTCCAGTGATTATAAAGTCATCTAGGAAGTTCCTTGCATAGTCAATATCATTTACCAATTGTTCTAAATATTTTTGGCAGTAAAAACTGGCTGTTTTTACGCCAAACATTAAAGTATTTACCTGGTAGAGGCCTAACACTGTTGACCATACCAGGTATTTCTTTGATTCTGGACATAACTCAAACTGTAAATAAGCTTTGGACATGTCCAGTATGGTAAACTTCTGTCCTCCGGCCATCTTCGCAAACAACTGTTCCCTTGTTGGTAGTTCATAATTCATGTTTTTCAGGTATTTATTGACTGTTACTTTATAATCCGCACAGAGCCTCAGTGTCTGATCCTCTTTTAAAATTGGCACAAGGGCTGTACTCCATTCGCTGGATTCTATTGGCTCGATGATGCCTTCTCGCTCTAATGCCTTGAGTTCATCCACCATCTTCTGCTGGAATGCTAAAGCTACCGGTCTTGGGCGCATAAAAGTTGGGACTGCATCATCCTTCATATATAATTTTATTTTGCCCTTGTTATAACGACCTATACCTTTAAATACGTCTTTGTAGTTGCTTAACACCTCTTCTAGGGTGTTTTTGCTGACAGCATGTATTCTCTCCAATCTGATACCGAATTCCACCAGAGCATCTCGTCCCAGGATGCAGGAAGTTGCTCGACCTATAACATAAAATTTTATTGTTTTAGTTTGTGAAAATATCTTGACATCTGCGTAAAAATATCCTTCAGGTGTAAATTTATTATTATCGAATGATTTAAGAATCATTTTATCTTTCTTTAAAATGAAATCGTTTTTAAAATATTTATTAAAAATATCTAAGCTTACTGCGCTGATAGCTGCCCCTGTATCTGACTGCATTGTTATTTTTACATTTTTAATTTCCACCTGGAGGTTATATTTTTCGTCATGTTCAATATTGAAAATATTTTTGTCAAGTCTGTTTTTATTTTTGTTTTTATTAGTCTTATTTACACTACCTTGTTTATTTTCACTATTTTGATCAATACATACATTAGAAACTCTAGATTTTTCAGACACAACACAACACTGTTCGTCCTTGCTGCCTTTTTGGATGTTCCACACTTCTCCACAGGCTTCTTCTTCGTCGGAACTCGCATCAACGAAGTTGCACCTACCATTTTTCATCGCATTACATTGTCCCCGATGTCTCTTTTTGCAGTTTTTGCAAAATTTTCGCTTATTTTCGTCAAATCTGGTCGTCTGGTAGCCATCTTTGTTTGTATATTGCGCTGTTTTGCTTCTAGCTCCACCCACATTTTGCTTTGCTGCGGTGTTGCCACGATGACCTGCAGAATTTTCCGGACCTTGGCGCGAATTTTGAAAATATCCGTCATTTTTATTAGGTTTGCCCCACCTATTTTTCGGAAATTTCACGAAATTAATGCTCGATTCTATCTGTCCCTTTGCCGATTCGCGTTTCTTTGCTATTTCCACAAATTTCTCCAGTTTCTCCTCTCCTTTTTCCTCGCTTAATCGTTCAAATATTGACTGATCCCTGATACCCGTCACAAATTTTAATTTTAAGAGAAGTTCTAGATCTCCCCCGAAATTGCACTCGCTGGCTAACGAACACAAACGGGCATGGTAATCTGCAATAGACTCACCATTATCCTGATCCATCTCCAAAAATCTCTTACGCTCTTTCCACACCACAGCTTTCTTTGAAAAATGCTCGGTTAACATGCCGTTTAATTCCTTGAAAGTCTTTGTATTGGGGTTGTTTGGATGGCACAGATTTCTTATTAATTTGTAGGTATTTGGACCAATTAAACTGAGTAAAGTAGGCACTTTCAAATTTTCTTCGACTTTCGCCGCGTTAAAATAGTTTTGCATTCGCTCTGAATAAAGCACATAATCGTCCGTTTCGTGATTGAACGTTTGGAAATTTAGCACGCCGGCCGCCGCCATTTTTGCCGTTGGCTTTTAAGACGCGCACGTTGTACTTTTCGAGAAACACTTTTTGAAACTGGGTAAACTGGGTATGATTTAATTTTTCCTCGCCGCCATGTGATATTAAGGGGTTTAAGGGTAGAGAAATCAGGCGATACTAATATATATATTATCACAGAAAATGGTCATGGTTAACATCCAACTGTCTT
The DNA here is from genome assembly GCA_958510825.1 of Brachypterus glaber. Taxonomy (NCBI): domain Eukaryota; kingdom Metazoa; phylum Arthropoda; class Insecta; order Coleoptera; family Kateretidae; genus Brachypterus; species Brachypterus glaber. The sequence goes on from OY294045.1 coordinate 36,205,850, forward strand.
GGTTCACACGCTAAGACGAACTGTTTTCTTCATGCGCATAAGCGCCTCTCTTTGTAGAGAGAGAAAACAACGGTGACATTGTTGTCACGTTGTCACGGAATGTCACAGTAACATTAAAAAAATAATGACAGAATTAAAAAAAATAACAGTAATAAAATAATAAAAACAAGGTAGGTCATGTAGCAGTTGAATATTTTCCCAAACCTTCATTCTTATACATTTTGGTACTGGCGTGTGAATTGTCTTAATTAGGGTGACTCGATCAGTTTTTGCTTTGTCTATAGACTAGATCTAGTTGCTGTGTTAGTGTGTTTTGGTGTTTGGTCGATTTGAGCTTTTGATTTGAGGTGAAAACTTCCACAAACCCAAACGGCTAACCACCAAAACACTAGACATGCTATAAAGTCAGTATCAATTTTGATTAAATTCATCATAATTTAGTTTTAAAGTAGCATCCACTGATCTAAAATAAAATGAATTTTATAAAGGGAGCTGCTAGTTTCGAGTCAGAACTTCCAACCAGTCGAAACTCTAGCTCTGGGGCTAGGGAAAGTTCAAGTATTACGTAACGCAAATGTTGATCATTTTAGACCCCCCCCCGTAACGCTATTTTCCTATACCATTAACATGGGTGTAACACTCCAAAATGACCCCCCCTAGGAGCGTTACATAATACTTGAACGTTCCCCTAGTATTCCAACCACTTGATTTTAAAAATTTTAAAGCTTTTAAGGTATATTTTGGTCAGAATTGTATTCTCCCCGTTTGAATGGGAACTATGCCCCCGTTTAAATGGGGTCAAGGCATCAAAAACACCAAACAGGCAAAAAAACTGACCTAAACCAAAGAGTTAGGTTACGTTATGTTTAACATCTATAGATATACAACAGTGCAAAATCGGTCGGAACTCCAGACACTCTGTTGTATAAATACTTGTAATAAAAAAATGTACATATGAAATTCTTATTTTTGAAATACACACCCTATTTTTTCAGGTTCGAACTCTGGCTTTCTTTAGAAGTACTTTCTCTTTTCCAAAAAGCATGTCATCATATTTAAAATGCCTTGAGCAAACAAATCTATTCTCAGAAAAAGTATACCTACGTAGATTTGGGTATTTTAAAAATATCAAGCCATTGCTCCAACAATTCTTTATCTTTTGGAAACCTGTAAAATAGAAAACCCTGGCTATAAATTAAAACTCACTAAATTTGTAGTTTTATATATGTATAAATGCAAAACGTACAAGTCAATATAATCCCAACTTAAACTTACTTAAAAAATGAAACTTTGGCCAGATTTTTTCTTTTTACACTGTGGCAGCCAATGACACAGCAATGTTTAGAAAAGTTTTTCTTGTACTCACTCACTAAAAAACTGTACACTTACACTACGGAATTTAATAAAAATAAATAAAAAAAACTGCCATATAAAAGTCTCAAAAATGCTCAAATATATAATAAATTATTCACAGATAAAGATATCAACATTTCAACTGTAAGTATTACCAGGAAAAACTAGTAGGATAACAGAGACTATAATTTCTGATAAAATTCCTTATAAAGTTACCAAATCGCACCACCTAGTGTGAAAAATTTGAACCCCCTAGAATAAAGAATGCGTTTAATGGCTGCCAACGTAGTGTCACTACTTATTTGTATTGGAATCCTGTTCCCCCACTACTCTAGTTCATTGGTTGAAATATTGTTGGCAACGTAGAACGACCATTTTTACCGTTTAGATGTCAATTTTCTATCTATTGCAATGAACTAGAGTAGTGGGGGAACAGGAATGGCGTCTGAATAAGTGGCTAATATGAATGGCAGCCATTAATCGCATTCTTTATTCTAGGGGGTTCAAATTTTTCACACTAGGTGGTGCGATTTGGTAACTTTATAGGGAATTTTCATCTTGGTGCTTTCAGATACCAACTTATCTCTGGTGCTTAAAGCACCGTGATTTATTCATATAAGAAATACACTATAAGAGAAAGTCAAATGATAGAGATAGAAAACTATTGTACCGCCATTAGCGGTTGTTTTTTAAAATTCACTAAATTCACGGTCAACGACAGCCGATAATACAGATAACCTACGGAAGTCGGTAATAAAGATTACTATTGCTTTCCCAAATCAATTTTGTAAAAATGGGGAAAAGCTCTGTATTTTTATTTAAAACTTTAAGTTTATTCACCAAAAGATAAAACAAATTTTTAAAGTAACAAGTGGGTTATCTAACCCGCACATTAATTAAAAGTAACAATATATGAATCGAAATTTTAATTAAATGTAAAATTTGTTAAATTTTAAAAATATGAAATTTTATCTTTTGCTAAATAAACCTATATAATTAAAAAAAATACTTGGCTTTGATTTTTATATATTTTATTTTAAACGTAAATAGGAAATTAAAACAATTATGTCGTACTTTTAACAGTTAACTTTTTATTATAAATAAATATATATGAGGAGTAAACATTTGCCTTCATATATAATTGAGTGTCATACACAATATACTGCCTAAGGGCAGAGCACATTTGCAAAGTTTTTATAATTAGTTTTCCTACATTTAACAGATAAACAATATGAATCAGTTAAACCGATAAGCTTCTCTGGCCAGGGGCTATCCCAGCCCTAAACAGCTGTTTAAGGCTAGCTCAGTCAAACTGATAAGCTCTTTTCGATAGGGGCCATCCCTGCCCTAAACATATCAGTAAAAATGGTAAGAAGCTTTTTAGGTCATTTGTCCCAGCCCTAAACAGCTCAGTCAAATCAATAAGTTTTTTTTGTGTAGGGGCTGTCCCTGCCCTAAATAGCTCAGTCAAGTTTATTTATTTATTTATTTATTAACGGGATAACCCCCTTTTTAAAAAATAATTGAGTGTCATACACAATATACTGCCTAAGGGCAGAGCACATTTGCAAAGTTTTTATAATTAGTATTCCTACATTTAACAGATAAACAATATGAATCAGATAAACCGATAAGCTTCTCTGGCCAGGGGCTATCCCAGCTGTTTAAGGCTAGCTCAGTCAAACTGATAAGCTCTTTTCGATAGGGGCCATCCCTGCCCTAAACATATCAGTAAAAATGGTAAGAAGCTTTTTAGGGCATTTGTCCCAGCCCTAAACAGCTCAGTCAAATCAATAAGTTTTTTTTGTGTAGGGGCTGTCCCTGCCCTAAATAGCTCAGTCAAGTTCAAGACAGGGTCAGTCCCTGCCTTTAGTCCTTTTATTTAACTTGGCACTATTAATGTTTTTGACCCACACATTAAATAAGTTTGCATCACTAGGAAAACGGTGAAGTTTACTTAACTGATCCTTGCAAAACGGTACAATACACATTTTGTATTAGACATCACAATAAAAGTTCGGTATAAAAGCACAATAAATTGCAAATCACGAGTAAAATTTCACGAGTAAAATTTCAATTGTTTTGACAGATATACTACCCCTCACCCCACTCCCACTAAACAATCAAGTTCATATACAGCTGGCGCCATTGCTCAGTCGTACCAAAAAGCCAAAACACAGGTTCGGGTCCTGAATACTTTTCACGGTCACGTATTTGACTTTCTCTTATAGTGTATTTCTTATATGGCTTTATTGACAATTAAGTTTTTAGGGTTATGTACAATTCAGGATGTCAGTGGATTTAAAAACGCTATAAAAAAACATTTATTTCTCAAAAAAAACATATTTCTATTTGAAAAAATTACAGAAATGTGTAACATTAAAAAAATAATGACAGAATTAAAAAAAATGACAGTAGCAAAATAATAAAAACAAGGTAGGTCATGTAGCAGTTGAATATTTTCCCAAACCTTCATTCTTATACATTTTGGTAGTGGCGTGTAAATTGTCTTAATTAGGGTGACTCGATCAGTTTTTGCTTTGTCTATAGACTAGATCTAGTTGCTGTGTTAGTGTGTTTTGGTGTTTGGTCGATTTGAGCTTTTGATTTTAGGTGAAAACTTCCACAAACCCAAACGGCTAACCACCAAAACACTAGACATGCTATAAAGTCAGTATCAATTTTGATTAAATTCATCATAATTTAGTTTTAAAGTAGCATCCACTGATCTAAAATAAAATGAATTTTATAAAGGGAGCTGCTACAGTTTCAATTCAGAACTTCCAACCAGTCGAAACTCTAGCTCTGGGGCTAGGGAACGTTCAAGTATTACGTAACGCAAATGTTGATCATTTTAGACCCCCCCCGTAACGCTATTTTCCTATACCATTAACATGGGTGTAACACTCCAAAATGACCCCCCCATAGGAGCGTTACATAATACTTGAACGTTCCCCCAGTATTCCAACCACTTGATTTTAAAAATTTTAAAGCTTTTAAGCTATATTTTGGTCAGAATTGTATTCTCCCCGTTTGAATGGGGACTATGCTCCCGTTTAAATGGGGTCAAGGCATCTGGCAAGATTCAGAATTAAATAAATAAACTGAACCAATGTTCAATGCTCGAAAACATTTATTTTTATTAAAATTTACAAAAAATGCTTTCTCTACTAAACTTGCATATTGCATCATCTTGGTCGATGCTTACGTGTCGTCTCTCGCGCTTGCGCGCAGAACGCCACCACCGGCGCCAACATTTATATTTAAACAAAATAAAATTCTTATAAAATAAATACAAAACTGACTTATCCATACTCCCCGCCTTGAACGACTCGACTCGGATCACATTGTCTTTTCCATGATAGCATTTAAGTACACGACCTAACATCCATTGTAGAGGGTGAAGTTGATCATCTTTGATGACCACCAACGAATTTTCCTTTATTTTGTTTGGGTTTTCTGTCTGCCACTTGTTTCTTTGTTGAAGAGTATTTAAATAATCAGAGGACCACCTCTTCCAAAAGTTTTGAGTAATTTGATTTAACAGTTTGTATCTTGTTAAACGATTTGATGGTGTGTCTGTAACGTTGGGGTGTGGTATTGTGTTTAATGCGTCACCGATTAAGAAATGACCTGGTGTCAGTGGCGTCATATCCGTAGGATCTGAGGATAAGGGGAAAAGGGGTCTCGAATTTAAACAAGCCTCTATTTGTGTAAAAATTGTACCTAACTCTTCATATGTGAGGGGTACATTTCCTGCTACGCGTCTTAAGTGAAATTTGGCCGATTTAACGGCAGATTCCCATATACCGCCAAAGTGCGGGGCCTTTGGTGGTATAAAATGCCACTTTATAGAAGCATCCGACATAAATTCATAAATTTTTGATTGAGTTTTTTGATTCGCAAACCATTCAGACAATTCCCTTAATTCGTTAGAAGCACCAACGTAATTTGTGGCGTTATCTGAATAGATTTCACTACAGATTCCTCTGCGTGATATAAATCTTTTTAGGCTATTTAAAAATGCAACTGTGCTCAAATCGCTCACAATTTCAAGGTGTACGGCCCTTGTAACCAAACAAATAAAAATACAAAGATACGCTTTACCTGTTTTATTTCTAGATATTTTATATATAAATGGTCCGGCAAAATCCGTACCGGTTTTTAAAAATGGACGTGCCGGTTTTACCCTAACGTCAGGTAAATTTGCCATAATATTTTCTAAAACAAACGGTTTTGCTCTATAACAAACTATACCTCTTCGCAAAACTTGCTTAACTGCATTTTTACCAGATATAATCCAGTACTTAGTCCTTAGATGAGTCAAAAGCAACTGTGTGCCTGCGTGTAGGTTTTTATAATGCTCATGTCTGATAATTATTGTAGTTAAATGATTTGAATTTGGTAATATTAAAGGATGTTTTTGACCAAATGTTATTTCTGAATTTTCGAGTCTACCTCCTACCCTAAGCAAACCTTGTCCATCAAGAAAAGGATTCAACGTAATAAGACGGCTGTTCTTCTTAATAGGCTTTTTCAGTTCTAGTAAACGTATCTCTTGTGCAAAATGTTTGAATTGTGTTTGTTTGATAAGAATATTTAGACTTCTTTCCAACTCTTCTGCTGTCAAAAATTGACTATGCTTTATATTTAAGTTTTGTGTTTTTTCTTTGAATCGAATACAATAGGCTACTATTCTGGTTAATTTTCTTAATGATGAATATCTTTCAATCCAATCAGTTTCTATAGTATTTAAAAATATTTAAAGAATGCGTTTAATGGCTGCCAACGTAGTGTCACTACTTATTTGTATTGGAATCCTGTTCCCCCACTACTCTAGTTCATTGGTTGAAATATTGTTGGCAACGTAGAACGACCATTTTTACCGTTTAGATGTCAATTTTCTATCTATTGCAATGAACTAGAGTAGTGGGGGAACAGGAATGGCGTCTGAACAAGTGGCTAATATGAATGGCAGCCATTAATCGCATTCTTTATTCTAGGGGGTTCAAATTTTTCACACTAGGTGGTGCGATTTGGTAACTTTATAGGGAATTTTCATCTTGGTGCTTTCAGAGACCAACTTATCTCTGGTGCTTAAAGCACCGTGATTTATTCATATAAGAAATACACTATAAGAGAAAGTCAAATGATAGAGATAGAAAACTATTGTACCGCCATTAGCGGTTGTTTTTTAAAATTCACTAAATTCACGGTCAACGACAGCCGATAATACAGATAACCTACGGAAGTCGGTAATAAAGATTACTATTGCTTTCCCAAATCAATTTTGTAAAAATGGGGAAAAGCTCTGTATTTTTATTTAAAACTTTAAGTTTATTTACCAAAAGATAAAACAAATTTTTAAAGTAACAAGTGGGTTATCTAACCCACACATTAATTAAAAGTAACAATATATGAATCGAAATTTTAATTAAATGTAAAATTTGTTAAATTTTAAAAATATGAAATTTTATCTTTTGCTAAATAAACCTATATAATTAAAAAAAACACTTGGCTTTGATTTTTATATACTTTATTTTAAACGTAAATAGGAAATTAAAACAATTATGTCGTACTTTTAACAGTTAACTTTTTATTATAAATAAATATATATGAGGAGTAAACATTTGCCTTCATATATAATTGAGTGTCATACACAATATACTGCCTAAGGGCAGAGCACATTTGCAAAGTTTTTAAAATTAGTATTCCTACATTTAACAGATAAACAATATGAATCAGTTAAACCGATAAGCTTCTCTGGCCAGGGGCTATCCCAGCCCTAAACAGCTGTTTAAGGCTAGCTCAGTCAAACTGATAAGCTCTTTTCGATAGGGGCCATCCCTGCCCTAAACATATCAGTAAAAATGGTAAGAAGCTTTTTAGGGCATTTGTCCCAGCCCTAAACAGCTCAGTCAAATCAATAAGTTTTTTTTGTGTAGGGGCTGTCCCTGCCCTAAATAGCTCAGTCAAGTTTATTTATTTATTTATTTATTAACGGGATAACCCCCTTTTTAAAAAATTACAATATATACATACATAAAATTTACACTAATATATGTAAATAATAATAATAAAAAATACATTAAATATATAATTTAAATAATTAAAATAGTTAAACTAAAACTAAAACAAAACTAAAAATTTAACTAACTATAAACTTTTTATTTAAGAAACAAGTTCAGTATGCTTTAAAAAACGTTTAAGTTGACTAAGCGACACACCAATAACATGCACGTTTGGGTTCAAATTTGCTAAACGTACCGTTCGAGTTAGAGGACCATTTAGAGCATAATTTGTATTATGAAAATTAATGTAAAATAAGTAAGAGTTTCTTGTTAGAAAATTAATATTAATATTTATTTTAGAAAGCAGATTATGACATTGAAAATTTCCTGATAAAATATTGTGTAGCACACATAAATCCGCTTTATTACGCCTCGATTTTAAGGATTCAATAAGCACTCTGTTTGATATGGTATTATAGTCATAAACAAAGTTTACTCTCTGTATGCCTAATTTGTAACCAGCTGTTCTCAGGAATCTCCGTTGAACCTCTTCTATAGCGTCACTACCGTTTTGATAAAATGGACTCCAAATTACAGATGCATATTCAAGTGTTGATCTTACAATCGAACAGTATAGTATTTTATAGGTGTCAGTCGAGAAGTCAGTACTTAATCTGGTAATATAACCAAGTAACTGAAAACCTTTATTTGTATTTGCAGTTATATGTGCGTTAAAATTTAGCTGTTTATCAAAAATAACACCAAGGTCTTTGATTTCATTGACGGATTTAAGGTAAACACTTTCTATATCATATTGATATTCAAAAGGCTTTTTATTCCTATGGAATCAGCCAAATTATTAACATCACATTGAACCAAGTACTGATCAGCTATTGACTGAATAATTCTAAACAATTTTAGAATATCTGCAAATAATAGGATTTCACAGAATCTAATAACAGTAACTATATCATTAATGAATAATAAAAATAGAAGAGGTCCAAGATGAGATCCCTGAGGTACACCCGAGGTTACGTTTATAATAAAGGAAATAAAAATTTTTATTTTAACTTGTTGTGTTCTACCACTAAGAAAACTAATTACCCATTTCAACATGACTCCGGTAATACCAAGAGCCTTTAGCTTTTTAAATAGATAGTTATGAGGAACCCTATCAAATGCCTTCATAAAATCTGTATAAATAGCGTCAACTTGTAATTTAAGTTCAAAAGCATTTAATATATATTCCTCATAAATCAGCAAATTAGTAACAGTAGATCGACCCTGGTAGAAGCCATGTTGAAACTCTGTAATTATATCCTTAAAAACCCAAGTTAACTTATTTGTGACAAGTTTATCTAATATTTTAGGAATAGCAGACTGTATGCAAACACCACGATAATTTGATATATTTTCTCTATCGCCCGATTTGAAAATTGGTGTCATAAAAGTTGATTTCCAGTATTCTGGAAATACCCCACTACTTAAAGATATATTAAATAATTTAGTGATTGGCTCAACAAAAACATCTTTACATTTTAAAAGAACTAAATTTGGAATTTTATCTGGACCGTACGAGACAGTTGATTTTAATTTTGTTATAACATTTAAAACATCTGTGGTATTAACAGAAATTTGGTTTACATGAACTGTATTGTTAAAAGTATATTCTTGTTGAGGATCATCTGGACATTCTGAGTAAACAGAAGAAAAAAATGTTGCAAAAAGGTTAACAGTCTCTTTAGCATTTGAACTCGTTTTATCATTCAAGTACATTGTATTCGGAAAATCATAACCGTGATTTCTGGCGCTAGCGTACTTCCAAAAATTATTGGGATTAGTATTTAACTCATCTTCAATATTACGTATGTAATTAATATAAGTTTGGTCTGTTAACTCTTTAACTTGAGTACGTAAAAGTTGAAAAGCTAAAAATCGGTTCTCGAAAATGTGGTTTTGTACTTTTTATGGGCTGCCTTTTTTTTTAAAATAAGATCTTTTAAACTTTTTGTGTACCAATGTGGGAAAGTTGAACTTTTAAAATGTGTCATATGAATAAATAATGAATAAGCTTCATATATTACTTTATAAAATTCTTTAACTGCTAAATTTATGTCTGGCTGTTCTATAAAGGACCAATTTATTTTATTTAAATAATCAACCATGTTGTGAAAATCAGCTTTATTAAAATCATATGCAAAGTCATCGTATTCCATAATTTTTTCCGTGTCCATTTCCAAATCAAAATTATAACCAATATGATGGGCAGTATTTTTTGTTAAAAGGTCAACTGCAGGTGTAACTTTTATATCATTTAAATCTGAGAAGAGTAAATCTAGAAATACACCTCTATTATTAGGTGTAGTAATATGTTGAAATAAATTAAGATAAGAAAACCTTTCGGAAACTAAATTTGCACATTTTAGTGTACAGTTGGTAAATGAACTAAATTCGTCATTTGTCCATACTGCTTCAGGAAGATTATAGTCGCCAAGAATCACTAACTTATGTTTTAAAAACCGATTTCTAATTTGTTCAACAGTTTCGCAGTGCGATTGATAAAGTTCTATATACTGTTCTTGATTTAACTCAGGTAAACTGCACCTTGGTGGAATATACACACAGCCAATAACAAAGTTTTGGGATAAACCAGTTACTTCTACATAAATATCATCAACATAATTTGCGTTTGTATTTATTTTACATAACTTCGATTTAATTTTTTTGTGAACTGCAATCAAAACTCCACCGCCACGCGTTTTTGTCTCTAAAGACCTGTCACACCGATATACAATATAGTTCTTTAAAGTTACTTCAGCCGCGCTATAATTTTTAGTTAACCAAGTTTCTGAAATTATTATAATATGATAATCACAACTTAACACTTTATTTTTAAATTCATTTAGTTTTCCCCGGATACTACTAGCATTATGATAATAAACATGTAGGTTATCCCGAAATATTAGTTTTTCTGTACTATTTGAGGTATATTATTTATATACTTTATAGTTAAATTTTCACCATTTTCTACGCGTTTGGAAAGTTCATCCCTAAGAGAAACCATAAATTGTCGTTGTTGAGGTGTAGAGTCTGCAGAAAAAGGATATTTGAGGTTTTCAATTTTATTTTTAGATTTTAATGCCTTTAAAACCGATGCCTGGTTGGAGAAAACTACCTTGACTGGCCTAGCTTTAAAGTTCAAGACAGGGTCAGTTCCTGCCTTTAGTCCTTTTATTTAACTTGGCACTATTAATGTTTTTGACCCACATATTAAATAAGTTTGCATCACTAGGAAAACGGTGACGTTTACTTAACTGATCCTTGCAAAACGGTACAATACACATTTTGTATTAGACATCACAATAAAAGTTCGGTATAAAAGCACAATAAATTGCAAATCACGAGTAAAATTTCACGAGTAAAATTTCAATTGTTTTGACAGATATACTACCCCTCACCCCACTCCCACTAAACAATCAAGTTCATATACAGCTGGCGCCATCGCTCAGTCGTACCTAGAAGCCAAAACACAGGTTCGGGTCCTGAATACTTTTCACGGTCACGTATTTGACTTTCTCTTATAGTGTATTTCTTATATGGCTTTATTGACAATGAAGTTTTTAGGGTTATGTACAATTCAGGATGTCAGTGGATTTAAAAACGCTATAAAAAAACATTTATTTCTCAAAAAAACATATTTCTATTTGAAAAAATTACAGAAATGTGTAACATTAAAAAAATAATGACAGAATTAAAAAAAATAACAGTAACAAAATAATAAAAACAAGGTAGGTCATGTAGCAGTTGAATATTTTCCCAAACCTTCATTCTTATACATTTTGGTACTGGCGTGTAAATTGTCTTAATTAGGGTGACTCGATCAGTTTTTGCTTTGTCTATAGACTAGATCTAGTTGCTGTGTTAGTGTGTTTTGGTGTTTGGTCGATTTGAGCTTTTGATTTTAGGTGAAAACTTCCACAAACCCAAACGGCTAACCACCAAAACACTAGACATGCTATAAAGTCAGTATCAATTTTGATTAAATTCATCATAATTTAGTTTTAAAGTAGCATCCACTGATCTAAAATAAAATGAATTTTATAAAGGGAGCTGCTACAGTTTCGAGTCAGAACTTCCAACCAGTCGAAACTCTAGCTCTGGGGCTAGGGAACGTTCAAGTATTACGTAACGCAAATGTTGATCATTTTAGACCCCCCCCCCCGTAACGCTATTTTCCTATACCATTAACATGGGTGTAACACTCCAAAATGACCCCCCCTAGGAGCGTTACATAATACTTGAACGTTCCCCCAGTATTCCAACCACTTGATTTTAAAAATTTTAAAGCTTTTAAGCTATATTTTGGTCAGAATTGTATTCTCCCCGTTTGAATGGGGACTATGCTCCCGTTTAAATGGGGTCAAGGCATCTGGCAAGATTCAGAATTAAATAAATAAACTGAACCAATGTTCAATGCTCGAAAACATTTATTTTTATTAAAATTTACAAAAAATGCTTTCTCTACTAAACTTGCATATTGCATCATCTTGGTCGATGCTTACGTGTCGTCTCTCGCGCTTGCGCGCAGAACGCCACCACCGGCGCCAACATTTAAATTTAAACAAAATAAAATTCTTATAAAATAAATACAAAACTGACTTATCCATACTCCCCGCCTTGAACGACTGGGAAGTCTTCAACAAACTAATAAATATAAACTTAAAATTATAACTGTTCATTGTCTATAATTGGTAAAACACATATTTTGGATATTGGTCTATCCAAAACTCCAGTTTTAGTTTTAACACAAACAACTCGGATCACATTGTCTTTTCCATGATACCATTTAAGTACACGACCTAACATCCATTGTAGAGGGTGAAGTTGATCATCTTTGATGACCACCAACGAATTTTCCTTTATTTTGTTTGGGTTTTCTGTCTGCCACTTGTTTCTTTGTTGAAGAGTATTTAAATAATCAGAGGACCACCTCTTCCAAAAGTTTTGAGTAATTTGATTTAACAGTTTGTATCTTGTTAAACGATTTGATGGTGTGTCTGTAACGTTGGGGTGTGGTATTGTGTTTAATGCGTCACCGATTAAGAAATGACCTGGTGTCAGTGGCGTCATATCCGTAGGATCTGAGGATAAGGAGAAAAGGGGTCTCGAATTTAAACAAGCCTCTATTTGTGTAAAAATTGTACCTAACTCTTCATATGTGAGGGGTACATTTCCTGCTACGCGTCTTAAGTGAAATTTGGCCGATTTAACGGCAGATTCCCATATACCGCCAAAGTGCGGGGCCTTTGGTGGTATAAAATGCCACTTTATAGAAGCATCCGACATAAATTCATAAATTTTTGATTGAGTTTTTTGATTCGCAAACCATTCAGACAATTCCCTTAATTCGTTAGAAGCACCAACGTAATTTGTGGCGTTATCTGAATAGATTTCACTACAGATTCCTCTGCGTGATATAAATCTTTTTAGGCTATTTAAAAATGCAACTGTGCTCAAATCGCTCACAATTTCAAGGTGTACGGCCCTTGTAACCAAACAAATAAAAATACAAAGATACGCTTTACCTGTTTTATTTCTAGATATTTTATATATAAATGGTCCGGCAAAATCCGTACCGGTTTTTAAAAATGGACTTGCCGGTTTTACCCTAACGTCAGGTAAATTTGCCATAATATTTTCTAAAACAAACGGTTTTGCTCTATAACAAACTATACATCTGCGCAAAACTTGCTTAACTGCATTTTTACCAGATATAATCCAGTACTTAGTCCTTAGATGAGTCAAAAGCAACTGTGTGCCTGCGTGTAGGTTTTTATAATGCTCATGTCTGATAATTATTGTAGTTAAATGATTTGAATTTGGTAATATTAAAGGATGTTTTTGACCAAATGTTATTTCTGAATTTTCGAGTCTACCTCCTACCCTAAGCAAACCTTGTCCATCAAGAAAAGGATTCAACGTAATAAGACGGCTGTTCTTCTTAATATGCTTTTTCAGTTCTAGTAAACGTATCTCTTGTGCAAAATGTTTGAATTGTGTTTGTTTGATAAGAATATTTAGACTTCTTTCCAACTCTTCTGCTGTCAAAAATTGACTATGCTTTATATTTAAGTTTTGTGTTTTTTTCTTTGAATCGAATACAATAGGCTACTATTCTGGTTAATTTTCTTAATGATGAACATCTTTCAATCCAATCAGTTTCTATAGTATTTAAAAATGTTGTTTTTACTTTTCTTGTTTCTGGTATATCTTCCATTCTATTTATTTCTTCTGTGTTACATGGCCATTCTGATTCATTCTTTAATAACCATGAAGGTCCTAACCACCACATTTTACAATTATATAAGGCTACAGGTTCTGAACCTCGAGATATTATGTCTGCTGGATTTGATTCTGTTCGAATATGTCTCCATTCTGTGTTCCTTGTTAAATTCTGGATTTCACTGACCCTATTGGCCACGAATGTTTTCCACTGATTTGGCTGTCCATTGATCCAAGCAAGCGTAATTTTAGAGTCGCACCATAAATATATTTTTTCAAATTTTAATGACGATGCCTTGACAACCTTTTGATATAATCTTGCTAATAAAAGCGCTCCTGATAATTCTAATCTCGGTAAAGAGATTTGTTGCAAGGGTGCTACCTTTCCCTTAGCACAAAGTAACCTTGTTTCGAATGTACTATCCTCTGTTTCAGTTCTTAAGTATATACACGCTCCATAGCTCTTTTCCGACGCATCACTGAATCCGTGTAGCTGAACTGTATATTTCGAGTTGATTATTGCTTGTCTTGGTATTTTTATATTACTTATTGATTTTCATTGTGTTTGATATTTTCTCCATTTGGTATAAAGTTCTTGAGGTAATGCTTCGTCCCATCCAAGTTTGAGTGCCCATAATTCTTGTATTAAATTTTTTATGTTTATGATTACTGGTCCAATGATTCCTAAGGGGTCAAATATTTTTGATATTTCTGATAATACTGTCCTTTTTGTCACCTTTAATGTCAAATCCATGTTTAATCCATATTGCAATTCGTCATTTTCTGCATTCCATTGTATTCCTAATGTCTTAATCGTATTTTTCGCATCTTGTCATTTTCATCATTGTTTTCCAAAATTTTTGTTTCATTTGATATCCACTTCCTCAAAATAAATCCGCCTTTCTTTAAAATTGTAGTTAATTCTTCTTTTAATTTAATTGCCTCTTCTAAAGTTCCTGAAATCAAGTCATCCATGTAAAAGTCTCGTTCAATTATCATGCTTGCCGTATTTGATTCTTTGTTGCTTTCTATTGCTAATTGTTTTAAACATCTGACAGCAATAAATGGAGCTGCTGCTGTTCCAAATGTCACTCTCACCATTTTATATGTTTTAAGTTCTTCATTAGGGTTATCTCGCCAAATTATACTTTGTAAATCACTATCAGTTGCTGTAACACGTATTTGTCTATACATTTTTTCTATATCAGACATTAAAACTATATTATGATATCTAAATCTTATTAATAATGAAAAAATATCCTGTTGAATTGTTGGTCCAACCATCATTATGTCATTCAAAGATTTTTCCGAGGTTGTTTGACAGCTTGCGTCAAAAACCAGGCGAACCTTGGTTGTTAAACTGTTTTCTTTTATTACTGCATGATATGGCATAAAATATCTTTTTATTTTGCTATCATTAGTGTGTAATACCATGTGATTCATATTTAAATATTCATGAATTGCTTCTTTATACTTCATTTTCAAATCGGGATTTTTTTCTAACCTTCTTTCTAATGAATAAAATCTTTGTATTGCTACCTCCTTGGATTCTCCTAACGCTTGATTTGGATCTTCTTTCAATGGTAATCTTACTATAAACCTTCCTTCTTCATCTCTTTGAAAATGTTCTTTAAAATGTTCTTCACATAACTGTTCTTCTTCGGTATATTTATTCTTATTCGTAACTTCTTCTATCTCCCAGAATTTTGTTAATAATAATAATATCTTTATTGCCCAACAGAAAAACCAATTACAGGACAATATTATTTGAAAATTTACAAAATTAAAGTTTACAAAATAAAGGTTTAAAGTTAATTAACAATGTAATAAAATATCTAATATTATAACAATATAACAAATACAGATACGATATATCACTGAAATGGTAGAAATTAAAATCAACATTTTGGCCAATACTCTAGAACTATACAATTAATTATTCTACTCACTGAATCAAAGTGGATATCGCAACTCTTACAATATCTATTATAACAAAACATCATATTGAAAATTGGTTCAGTGCGTAGAGTATTCGTTCTGGCAACTTGATTATAAAAAGTGGTAGAAGTTCTTGTACAATTAGCTGGAACGCAAAAATTTAGCTTTGATAAAATAAATGGTGAGTCCATTCTACCATTCAATACGTAACATAGCATTTTAATACTGGTTATTGTTCTGCGAAGTTCTAGGGATTGATACTCAAATTGAGACAGTAGGACGTCATAATCATAACCTCTGGCTGGATATATACCAAATACTTTAAAATATAAACACTTAAGAAACTTTTTTTGCACTTTCTCTACCTGTTGTCTGTGAACTTCATAAAACGGATTCCAAATGGTACAACAATATTCCAGTCTAGAGCGAACAAAAGAGTTGTAAAGGGTCTTTAAAGCAAGTACACTGGTAAATTTACTACAATTTCTTATTATAAAACCATACATTTTTAATGAGGCTGATACAATACTATCTAAATGTTCTCTGAATAAAAAATCACTAGAAAATGTGACACCCAAATCTTTAATGGAATATACTCTCTCCAAGGAGAAAGAACTTATTGAGTAATTATAAAGTATTGGGTTTTTTTTACGCGTGAAGGAGATGATTTTACATTTAGATACATTTAAATTGAGACAGTTATATTCGCACCATTGTTGCAGTGCATCCAAGACCCTCTGTAATCTAATGCAGTCATTGATGCAAATTATTTGCATGAATAGTTTCAAATCGTCAGCAAAAAATAAATGCAGGCATTCAATTAACTCACTAAGATCATCTATGAATAATAAAAATAGCAAAGGTCCAAGGTTAGAACCTTGAGGTACCCCTGACATTGCTAGAAATAGATCAGAACCAAATCCATTATAAAAGACGTAAAGATATCTATCTAACAAATATGACAAAAAAAGTTTAACTAGTCTGCTACTAAAACCATATCTCTGTTTAAGTTTTTTAATAATAATATAATGATCGATTCGGTCGAACGCCTTCATAAAATCAGTATAGATTACATCGGCTTGACCCTTGTTATCAACAGTGTGAGCAACAAAATTAGAAAATTCAGTTAAATTAGTGACAGTAGACCGTTTAGTCATAAAGCCGTGTTGGTTTATAGAAATTAGGTTCTTCACAGACTTGTATATGTAGTTGTTAAACGCTCATTTAAATCCATATATGTTAAATTACAAACGGTTGAAGGTTTTTTGTTTTCTGCCCTAACACTGCCTCTGACTACTCATCCCAGCTTAGTCTTCTGTAATAAAGGTTGATTTTTTGTTAACTTTATTTGACCAACACAAAGTAACTCCCAAAAGGTACTGCTACCCAATAGTACGTCTATTTTACCTGGTGTATGGAAACTAGTGTCTGCTAATTGAATGTGATTTGGAATAATAAAAGATTTAGTATTTACTTTATTTAATGGGATATTATGCGTTATTTGTGGTACCACTAAAAATTCTAATAATTCTGTTGAATAACTGTTATATTTTGATTGTATTTTAGTAACTACTGAATGTTCTATGTAACTAACATTTTTGTTTAACCCGCTACTGGAATTTCTACATTATTTTTACATAATTTTAACTTATTTGCTAAGTTATTACTAATAAAATGGCTCATTGAACCACTGTCTAATAACACTCTGGTTTCATGCTGATTTCCTTCTTGATCCATGATATACACTAAGGCTGTTGATAACAAAACTTCTGTTGTTGTTGCTAGGATTACTTGGTTTAACGATACTGTGTTGCTTGAATGTTTTTTATTGCTGTCTGAAACTCTTGATACTTGATTATTTGCTTCGAATGTATGATTTTGTTGGTACGTATACTGATTTGGTGTGTTTGAAGGATGATTCTGAGAATGGCTTGTTGTATTCAAAGGTTGATTCTGATGCTGATTTAATGTGTTCAAAGAGTGATTCTGATGCTGATTTGATGTGTTCGAAGAGTTATTCTGATGCTGATTTGTTGTGTTCGAAGAGTGATTTTGATGCTGATTTGTGTTCGATGCAGCATTTTGATACTGATTTGCTGTGTTT
Organism: Brachypterus glaber; assembly: GCA_958510825.1. NCBI lineage: Eukaryota > Metazoa > Arthropoda > Insecta > Coleoptera > Kateretidae > Brachypterus > Brachypterus glaber. The sequence continues at coordinate 36,223,538 of OY294045.1, forward strand.
GATGAGTGATTTTGGTGATAATTTGTGTTCGATGAATGATTTGGATACTGTTTTATTGTGTTCGATGAGTTATTTTGATGATAATTTGTGTTCGATGAATGATTTTGAAAATGATTTGTTTTGTTCGATAAGTGATTTTGATTATTTAAGGCACTATTTTGAGAATAACAAAGAAAAGAATTGTGTCGTTTACCACAATATTTGCAATTGCTACCTGACATACAATTTTCAATAATATGATTGCTTCGAAAGCAATTTAAACATAATTTTAGTCTCTTGATTTCATTTATTCTGTTATTTATAGTCATATTTTTGAATGAAATACAATTATACAATGAATGTTCACCTTGACAAATAACACATGTTATTACCTGACCTGAAAAATGTGATAAAGAGGGTTTGGTATTATATCTATGCGTATTTGGTGCGTTTAATGCTTTATTATCATGTTCCGCCGTTATTGTTTCTAAAATCTGGCATTTATTTTTCACACAGACAGTAAATGCCCTACAGGATTACCACCAAAATGCCAATCATGTAATTCTACAGATCATGGAGCTTGGTCCACAAAATGTCCCAATAGGCCCAGCAAACCAATTACTGGGTTACCAAACATCCCAATAAAATCTATAAACAAAAAATCCGGCGAAATGGATCCTAAAATAATAAAAAACAATAAAATTCACGCACCTGTAACGGTTCATGACCTAATCATCAACACTTATATGGATAAAATCAACAATCCAAAATACAATGACAGGGAAGCACTCCTTGACAAGCTCAAGAAAAAATTTATTCGTGACTACAATGTTGATACCGCCCCAGTTTTTTCACAGAACAGGCTTTACATTTTTATGTTTGATTTGAGCTCGCCCCCGTCAACTTCTCCAACTGAACCTACCGAAGGCCACTCACAAGCCCAAAATGGAGCTTAATATTATCTACGCAAACATTAATAGCTACATACCCAAGAAAATGATAATTAACAACTACATTGAAAAGAATAAAATAAACTGTGCCCTCTTTTTGGAATCCAAAACCAACAAAAACAGTAACACTAATTATCGTGACTGGCAAATATTAAGAAAAGACGGTAACATCGTGAATACTAACACAAGAGGAGGTTGTTTGGCCCAAATTCATCCTTCTATCAAAATGGGAAAAGCCAATCCCCCAGCACTTAATAACCCATTAAACGATGCTCTCCATTTCACAGTACCGTACAACAACGACGTGCTACATATTTTTTCAGTGTATATTCACCCGACCTCCGCGATTGAGGAAACTGTGTTCACTAAAGCAGCTCTATACAAATACTCTCTAATAATAGGCGACTTCAACATGGACCAGAGAAAGGTAGTAAGACTTAGAAACTTTCTTCAAAACTCACTGTTCGAAAAAATGGATACTCCACCAACTTTTTTGATGCCAAACAATCCCGACTCCACCCCTGATATCATTTTGCACACGGCCAATCTAGCTGATAGCATCAAGGAGGTGTCCTTGACCAACGAGCTGTGTTCTGATCATCTGGCTATAAACATTAAAGTCGATCTGCACTCAAATTTACCTCCTCAAAACGAACCGGTAAAATATAACACTAAAAAATGCAATATGGAAAAACTCAACGCTGCTTTAAAAAACTATATACAAAGTATGGATATAAATAATATAACGCCGGAAGATTTTGCTGCTTTCAACAGGAAATTTGCTGAACTTATTTTGCAATTTTCACCAAGTTACAAATTTTCGTATCCCACCAACCCACTTCCCCCCTATATTATCAAGTTGATAAAGGTAAAAAGAAAAAAGTACCGAGAATACCAGCAAAACCTAATTCCAGACATCAAGCGCACTATCAACAAACTCAGCAAGGATATTAAAACACTAGTGACACAATTTAGACAGCACAAATGGATAAAGGCATGCAAAGAAATAAATAGTCAGCGAGGAAGGAACTACTGGAAAAAAATCAAGAAGTTGTCAAAATATAAAGGTCAAACTAAAATAAATACCATCACAGAAAATGGAGTCTCCTACATAACCGACCAAGAAAAAACAGATATCTTTAAAAAACACTTTGAAAATATATACACAGAAAAAAATAATCCCAACTTTGACGCAGAAAATTATGAAAGAGTAAACCAATGGCACACAAACTTTTTTTCTAAAGATCTTACACCAAACTCTGAAAAAATTAGTGAAGAAGAATATTTTGAATCTGTTCTCAAAGGAAAAAATACATCACCCGGCAAGGACAATATCTCACAAAATATAATTAAAAAACTTGACCCAGAAGTCCACAAATACATCAGGAAGTTATATGAATATTGTCTGAACAACCACTTTTTTCCAGAAGTATGGAAAACTGGCCATATAACTGTCATTCCCAAAGGTAATGCTGACCAATCACGCACTACCAACTATCGACCCATTACCCTTTTACCCGTTCTTGGTAAGAACTTTGAAAAAATCATTAAACAGCGATTGGAGAAAGTGATTAAGGAAAAGATTCCCAAGTATCAATTCGGTTTTCGCCAACATTGTTCTACTGTGCTTCCCCTAACTATATTAACATCGAACGTCCAAACTACAAAGCTTCACGGAGGAAAATCAGCAGCCCTTTTGTTGGATGTGGAAAAAGCCTTTGACAGTGTGTGGCACAAGGGAATCCTATTTAAAATGAAGCAACTCGACGTACCTAATTACCTTATCCTTATAATCAAAAGATTCCTAGAAAACAGATCCATCCAAGTCAAGATAAACTCCTCTTTTTCATCTTTTTTTACTCCAGACCAAGGTGTCCCGCAAGGCTCCCCCCTTTCTCCTACCTTATACAATATATTTTGCTTTGACCTTTACTCCTACCCCTACGACGACCCTAACACTTTCGACCCTAACTCTTACATATTCCAGTTTGCTGACGATGCCGGCCTCATCACACATAATACGTCATTAAAAAAAGCTATAACCGGTCTTCAAAACCCAACCAATACAACATCAATATGGTACCGCAAATGGCGACAGCGTGTGAACGCACGTAAATCACAACTTATAATATTCAACCATAAACCGTCCAACAATTCGCCAAAAAATTTATCTCGACAACGAAAGTATTTCACCCTCTACATCTGTTAAATACCTAGGAATAAACATAGACAGTAAGCTTAATTTTAACGCCCACACCAAAACGATGAAAAATAAAACAATTGCTAGAGCAGGACACTTTAGAAATCTTACGTTTAAAGAAGAAGGGATTAACCTACATACGGCTACAAGTATTTATAAAATGATCTGTCGTCCACTACTGGAATACAGCCACCCACTTTTTCTTAACTGCAACAACCCCGCAATCAATAACCTTAGAGTGGCAGAAACCTCCGCATTAAGAAAAATTACCAAAATCAGGAACCACACTAATCCACTGCACAGACCATCCAATGCGCTACTGCTTGATATGACAGTCACTACTTCAGTTACCACCCGCCTTCAAGAGCTTTCCAAGAAATTTGCGTTATCCGAGTTTAATCAATCCACATTAAGCAGCTTCTGTATCCCTCGGAACCAAAACCCTCCCCGTGCGAGATTTCCAGAAAGAACACTTTTCCAGATATTGAATGATCTCAAAAACTAAAGACTGTTACTAATATTTTTATTTATTTTTACTAAATCCAATTATTTTTTTTTTTTATATACATTTTATTATTTATTTTTTGTTAAAATTGATTTATTTTAAATTTATTATGTTATATGGGCTGAAGGACTTCGGTCAATGGCCTTTTGTATAGATTATGCAATAAACGACATTATTATTATTATTATTATTATTATATTTTTCAAAAAATTAGTGATTTAGGTTTTTCTATTTTCAACGCGTGCGCTTTCCATTCTGTTTTAGTTAAAGAATATAGTTTGTTTGCAAACAAAAATATAAGTAAAGTGTTCCATTCATCTACAGGTTCCTCAAGATTTTTTAAAGCTCTCATATGTTTTACTGAATTATCAATTAATTGTCTGTACATGATTCTTTACTCAAATTTTGTTGTTCCACAATTGCTTTAATATGACTATTTATCATAAGATTTTTGTTTTGATATCTTTCTTTCAAAAGATTAAATGCTAATTCATAATTAATTGCAGTTATTTCTAATTGTTCAATTACTTTTGACGCATCCCCGGTAAGTACTGATTTTAAATAATGAAATTTTTGTATTTGTGATGGTGATGAACCATTTGGACATGCGCAGGAGTTGAGGACGTGGAACCCCCACCCGATAATGCGACCCCGGAGAAGTGGACGTGACCGACCGCCATTCTACGTCCTACAGTCATAGGCATAACAAGTTCATTGTACATAATTAGATTACCTTTATTAATTAATAAATCTCTGTGATATACTGCAAATCATCTCGTTATTTTTTATACCTAGTATATTACAAAGTTGGCGACGAAAATATTCGAACGGAAATACGCGGAAACCCCTTAAAAATCAGTGATAAGTGTTCTGGGAAACGCCCAAGAAAATGGCCGGCATAAGCATGAAGATGGAGGAATTTAGCGCGGAAACTCAAGACTGGACTATCTACTGCGAGCGATTGCAACACTATTTCAAGGCAAATGCAATTAAAGATGAGTTACGAGTTCCAACATTGCTGAGTCTTATAGGAACAAGTACGTACAAACTTTGTAGAGATCTTGCTTTTCCCGTAAATCCTTCAGAAAAAACATTTGAGGAAGTTGTAAGCCTTATGAGCGAACACTTCAGCAAAAAAGTAATTATTTGGAAAGAAAGGCGTAATTTTATGGATATTATGCAGGAAGAAAACGAAAGCGTTGCAGAATTTTATGCACGCCTATGTAATGCCGCTTCAGAATGTAAATTTGAGGCAAATTTAAAAACGGTTTTAAAGCTAAAATTTATCACTGGTTTGAGAAAAGGGAAGATTTTTGAAAGAATTTGTGAAGAACCTGACGAGACGACACTGGAGAAGATCATCGAGCTAGCGAAGAGCAGGGAGAGAGATACGTATGACACGAAAGACGTCCATTTTGTTCACAACCAGCGCAACGGCAAATTTCAAAGTTCCCGCCATCATGTCGGCAGAGGGCAGTACCACTCGTCGCAAGTTCCGGCAGGGAGGAAGTTAACAAAGATGGATGCCGCTGTCAAACAGACGTCATCATCCCAGGTGTCAAAGGATAAAAACAAAGGTTGTTCTAGATGTAATAATAAATTTCACAATTCAAGTAAGTGTAAATATTCTAATTATCAATGTTCAAATTGTAAGATGAAAGGTCATTTAGCAAGGGCTTGCAAAAACAGAAATGTGAACTTCGTAGAAAAAAAAAATGTTGATGATAACATTGAAAAGTGTTGGACCATAGGCGTAGAATCTAATTTTAAAAATTTTAAATGTAATGTCCCAAAAATATCTGTAAACAAAAATTTTAATCGTGATGTCCCAAAGAATTTTAATTGTAATTCGGATTTAAATAATGAGGCTATTTTTATGTTAAAAAACGTAAATAAAAACTTAAATGAATTTTGCATTGAAGTAACAATTGATAATAAAGAGATTTTTTTTTGATTTGGATACTGGATCGGCAGTATCTGCAATGAATTTAGACACGTATTTAAAATATTTTACGCATCATAAATTGCATAACGACAATGTTACTTTCAAAGCATATAATAGCTCATTATTTAAACCAAGAGGTTATTTTGTTACGTATGTAAATTATAATAAGGTATCTAATTTAATTAAATTTTATGTTGTACAGGGGGCAGGTGCCTGTATTCTCGGACGGAATTTTATGGACCAATTCAAAATGAAAATGGAAATGATAAATTTAGTGAAAACTTCATCGGAGTGGAGGGGTCGAAAGGAGTTAGTGGAAAAGTATCCAGAGGTATTTTCAAAGGATCTAGGAAGGTTTAAGTTGGCAAAAATAAAACTGCATTTAAAGGAAAATACAGTTCCGGTGTTTCTAAAGGCTAGAAACGTGCCGTTGGCGTATAGGAAGAAGCTGGATGAGGAGTTGGATAATCTTGAGAGGCAAGGCATCATCACCAGCATCCCTACGTCATCCTGGGCCACACCATTGGTAATTATCACCAAGGAAAATGGAGAATTAAGGGTCTGTTCAGACTATAAATCAACTGTAAACCGTCACCTCATGGATACACAGTACCCGCTACCACGGATAGAGGAAATTTTTGAAAAGCTGCGCGGAGGGAAAAAGTTCACGAAGTTAGATCTATCAAAAGCATACCTGCAGTTTGAAGTAGACGAAGAGTCTAGCAGGATATTGACGTGGGCGACACCTAGAGGTTTGTACAAATGTAACCGTCTCCCCTTTGGCATAAAAATTGCAAGTCATGTCTTCCAGAAGCACATTGAGGAACTTCTGGCAGGTATTGACTTTTGTGTGAATTTTTTGGATGATATTATAATTTCAGGTAGATCAGATTCTGAGCATTTGCAGATTTTGAACCAGGTTTTGGAAAGACTCCGTGCAGCAGGCCTAACAGTAAATGAAGAAAAGTGTGTATACTTCAAAGACAGCGTAGAGTATCTGGGACATAAGATCAGCGCTGAGGGCCTAAGAAAAACAGAAAAACGCGTAGAAGCAATATTAAAAGCTCCAAAACCAACAAATATTACGGAAGTTAGATCATTTTTGGGTATGATAAACCATTATGGAAGGTTTATTCCAAACTCCGTCAAAATATTAAAACCAATTTACGAGTTGTTAAAAAAAGATAACAATGAAGGATGGAACGAAGACTGTGATAAGGCATATACGGAAGTAAAGAAGATTCTAGCATCTGATACCGTTTTGGTCCATTTTAATCCTGAGGAGTTCCCGGTGATTCTTATCACAGACGCATCTCAAAAAGGCATATCAGGAATCTTGGCACATAAAATGAAAGATGGATCAGAAAGAATGGTAGCCTGTGTATCCAGGACGTTGACGGTTTCAGAAAGTAATTATCCTATTTCGCATTTAGAAGGTCTGGCAGTGTACTGGTCGGTGCAAAAATTCTATCAGTACTTGACAGGTATAACTTTCACCATTAAAAGTGACGCAAAAACCATTGTCGGCTTGTTCAAAGAGAACAAGAAGTTGCCAGTCATGTATGCGAGTAGATTACAAAGATGGGCCGCATATTTATCAAGTTTCGATTACACCATCCAGTTCATAAAAGGACAAAGTAACAGTATAGCTGATTTTTATAGTCGAGCACCCGTGAAAATAAATTATATCCAGGAGGATAGAGGGTTATATATAAACTATACTGAAGAAATGGAAGATTGGCCAATAAATAATAAGAAAATTCAAGAGGAAACAGAAAAAGATGAAGATTTGAAGAAAATCAGGAACTTCATAAGAAGAGATAAATGGCCAGATAAGGTAGAAAAACATTTAATTCCATTTAGAAACCGAAGAAATGAATTTTCCATTGAAAAAAACATTATATTATTGGGACAGCGTTTGGTAATACCAACATCTTTAAGAAAATCGTTGCTAGAGGAGCTCCACCACCATCATTTTGGAATGGTAAGGACTAAAAGCATTGCAAGGTCCTATATTTACTGGCCAGACATTGACAAGGACATCGAGCGAGTCTGTAGACAATGCCAATATTGTCTGGAACAGCAATCTTTACCACCAAAAAACGAATTGACACCTTGGAACGTAGAAACAGCACCATGGAAACGCGTAAACATGGATTTTTGTGGCCCAATAAATAAACATATGTTTCTAGTTATGGTGGATGCGTACTCCAAATGGATGGAAGTATTTATAGTAAAAAACATGACATCGCTGGAAACAGAAGAAAAAATTAAAGAAGCATGTTCAAGATGGGGCCTAATGGAAACGCTAGTGTCTGACAATGCCAGTCAGTTCCGGGCAAGTAATGTTCAAAGCTTTTTCAGGAGAAATGCTATAAAACATATAACTTCTCCCGTAGCAAATCCCGCTAGCAATGGAGCAGCCGAGAACGCCGTAAAAACGTTTAAGAGGAACATCCGTAGCAGACTGGCAGACCCCAGAAATAAAGGTAAATCCATGAACATATTAATCTCTGAATTTCTGTTTTCCTATAGAACAACACAGCACTGCAGCACCAAAGAAACTCCAGCTCAACTAATGCAGAAGAGACAGCTGAGAACCAGAATGGAAATATTAAAGGAAAATCCGGATTTAGAGGAAAAGGATGCTGCAGTACCAGAAAAGCATAGAAAGGCTCAAGAAACGCAAAAATTTTACCATGGTGGAGGAAAAAGAACTTTGCAAATAGGAGAAAAGGTTATGCTGACCGACTACAGAACTACAAACAAGAGGAAATGGATAAAAGCAACGGTAACCAAAAAAATAGGTAATTCTGTATATATTTGTAGGTTAGAAAATGGACAGATGTGGAAAAGACACATAAATCAAATAATAAGAAGAGAGGAGGATATGGTGAAGGTGCCAATCACGACGTCATCGAGACCTGAGAACCGATATTCCACGCCATTCCAGCCTCATCAGCTCCAAAACACACCTAGCCAGGAAAACACACGGGAAACCAGCCCAGAACCACTGGATCTACAAATTTTGCCAAACCAAACCGAAACACCGCAAAATGATCCAGAACTGTCGGAAGAAGAAATGCCTAATCTGTCAAGACAAGTGACACCTCTTCCAGAACCAGGAAACCGGGATACGGATCAACTGACTCCCCCAGGTCCTTCTACGCAATATCAGGAAGTACCACCAACGACAGCCGCTACTGCTAAAAACAGTAACGACCGAAAAAGCATTTTGGAAGAGAATACAGGCAGCAGAACCCAAAAAGAGAGTAAGACTGAAAATGTATATAAAAATAGGACTAGAACTAGGACGGTCAAGACTCCAGGTAAATACAAGGACTATGTTTTGGGTCAATATGATTAAAAAGACGTAAAACATAATTTTTGTATATAAAAGGTTATTTTGTATAAACTAAATAATATATGATGTTATTTGGGGTAGACAAAATGATATTTCTTTATTTTATCTTAAATTTCGAGGCGAATATTTATTAAAAATTTGTTTGATCTTTTAAACAAATATCATTTGGATTTAGCTTGTTTTATGCAAATAAGTATTTTGTGGCAGTTAGCTTGATTTGCCAAAAATCGCATTTGTGGCACTTAGCTTAATTTACACAAAAAGAACTATTTGAATGTTTAAATATTTTTTACAAAAAAAATTGTATTGGAGGAAAGGATTTCAAACAAACAATATTTAAATAATAATAAACTTTATTTTAAACAGAGTTATTATTACAAAAGAATACTTGGGAAAATTAATGGATGTTCACACAAGAAATAAAATGTTAAAGGAAAATAAATGTTTTGTAATTTTATTACATAATAATATATTACACTTGTTTTAAAAATTAAAATTAAAAAAAAAAAAGTACATAAACATTTAGGTTCCTAAATAAACTTTTGTAAATAAAAAAAAATTTTATTTAACTACAAAAATAAACTGTTTACAGAAAAGTTTACAAAAGTATTAAAATTGTTAAATAACCTTTAGTTATTATTTTGATGGTCCACAGATTATTCACCAAGGAGGTGTGATGGTGATGAACCATTTGGACATGCGCAGGAGTTGAGGACGTGGAACCCCCACCCGATAATGCGACCCCGGAGAAGTGGACGTGACCGACCGCCATTCTACGTCCTACAGTCATAGGCATAACAAGTTCATTGTACATAATTAGATTACCTTTATTAATTAATAAATCTCTGTGATATACTGCAAATCATCTCGTTATTTTTTATACCTAGTATATTACAGTATTGGCGTTAGTGAGTTATGGCAATGTATGATACCATTGAAAGTTTCAAAAAATTCATGCCATTCGTGATATTGTCCGCTAAATTTAGGCAAGTTTATTGACGGTACCCTTATATTTTCAATGTTTGGTTGTGTTTTTTCTGTGTGTGATTTATGATTTAAAATATTTACTGATTTACCTATAGATTTATAATAATCATCTTCAAATTGTGTTATTTCAACTTCATAATCGTGGTCATTATCGATTTCTTCAATTTTACTTTGAATTTCATCAAATTGCGCCCACAGAGACTTTGCGTTCTCGGTGCGGAGGCCTAATTGGTGTATGTCATCATTATTCATGTCAAATGCGTCTACAAATGTCTTAAATCGCGTTAAACTAGCCTTTACTCTACCTCTTTTCATTTTCAAATCTCTAAGATCATTGGCCATTTTTTGTTTTAATTTTTGATTAACTATATTCAATAAAATGTTATACGTATAAACCATAAACCAAACTGCTTGTTGATATGATCGGTATAAAACCACTTCTTGTTGATTACACAATGTTTTCGTCGAGATTTTCGGTTTAACCTCAAAAATGTTTGTTTGTTTTTTGGATTTTTTCCATAAATTCACTGTTTTAAGCTCCGTTTCGAAGGACCATGGCAAGATTCAGAATTAAATAAATAAACTGAACCAATGTTCAATGCTCGAAAACATTTATTTTTATTAAAATTTACAAAAAATGCTTTCTCTACTAAACTTGCATATTGCATCATCTTGGTCGATGCTTACGTATCGTCTCTCGCGCTTGCGCGCAGAACGCCACCACCGGCGCCAACATTTAAATTTAAACAAAATAAAATTCTTATAAAATAAATACAAAACTGACTTATCCAGCATCAAAAACACCAAACAGGCAAAAAAACTGACCTAAACCGAAGAGTTAGGTTACGTTATGTTTAACATCTATAGATATACAACAGTGCAAAATCGGTCGGAACTCCAGACACTCTGTTGTATAAATACTTGTAATAAAAAAATGTACATATGAAATTCTTATTTTTGAAATACACACCCTATTTTTTCAGGTTCGAACTCTGGCTTTCTTCAGAAGTACTTTCTCTTTTCCAAAAAGCATGTCATTATATTTAAAATGCCTTGAGCAAACAAATCTATTCTCAGAAAAAGTATACCTACGTAGATTTGGGTATTGTAAAAATATCAAGCCATTGCTCCAACAATTCTTTATCTTTTGGAAACCTGTAAAATAGAAAACCCTGGCTGTAAATTAAATCACACTAAATTTGTAGTTTTATATATATATAAATGCAAAACGTACAAGTCAATATATGTTTAGAAAAGTTTTTCTTGTACTCACTCACTAAAAAACTGTACACTTACACTACGGAATTTAATAAAAATAAATAAAAAAAACTGCCATATAAAAGTCTCAAAAATGCTCAAACATATAATAAATTATTCACAGATAAAGATATCAACATTTCAACCGTAAATATTACCAGGAAAAACTAGTACGATAACAGAGACTACAATTTCTGATAAAATTCCTTATAAAGTTACCAAATCGCACCAATGAACTTGAGGAGTGGGGGAACAGGAATGGTGTCTGAACAAGTGGCTAATATGAATGGCAGCCATTAACCGCATTCTTTATTCTAGGGGGTTCAAATTTTTCACACTAGGTGGTGCGATTTGGAACTTTATAGGGAATTTTCATCTTGGTGCTTTCAGAGACCAACTTATCTCTGGTGCTTAAAGCACCGTGCTTTATTGACAATGAAGTTTTTAGGGTTATGTACAATGTCAGTGGATTTAAAAACGGTATAAAAAAACATTTATTTCTCAAAAAAACATATTTCTATTTAAAAAAATTACAGAAATGTATAAAATTAAAAAATAATGACAGAATTAAAAAAATAACTAATTAAATAAAAAAAACAAGGTAGGTCATATATAATATTTTCTCAAACCTCCATTCTTATACATTTTGGTACTGGCGTGTAAATTGTCTTAATTAGGGTCACTCGATCAGTTTTTGCTTTGTCTAGTTGGTGTGTTAGTGTGTTTTGGTGTTTGGTCGATTTGGGCTTTTGATTTGAGGTGAAAACTTCCACAAACCCAAACGGCTAACCACCAAAACACTAGACAAAGTAACAACTGATCAAGTGACCATAGTCTTAATAATTTTATTACTTTTTTTATTCAGTGTCAATTTTGATTAAATTCATCATAATTTAGTTATAAAGTACCCAGGTAGCAAAATAACATGAAATTCAAGTGAAAGTCACGTTAATATGTGACATGTGATGTTAAGATTGTAGTCTCATTTAACAAGAATGTAGCATGGTGGGGATGTCCTAAGTCCGCCCCTAATAACATCACACAATGACATCCCGAAAATAACGTGTTTGTGACATCATAAATCCACATTCCTGTTACATCTAATATCTTATGGATGCCGTTACTGGTACTTTAATATTTAAATAATATTTTAGAATATTAGCTTAATTAAATTAAAACCATTAAAAACGCTATAACCTAGTGTTCTGTGGCTATAACCCTATAAAAAAATCGGATTTAAAATCAATCAGTAATTGAAACAATCACAGATTGAAACAGATAGATTCTAAATACGAAATTGCAGATTAAGCGGAGAATATATCCTTTAATCCGTGTCCGTGGTCTTGAGAAGCCCGGTAGCCCCCTATCCATTGGAAATCGTATAATGTGTATACAATTTCCTTATAATAATTTACTCTCTCAACATCATCTTATATCGATTTTTTTGCTTCGAACGTCGGTGAGAAGCAAAATAACATGACATTCACGTGAAAGCCACGTTAATATGTGACATGCGATATATTCACAGCGTTGCTAAATATTTGTTATTTAATAACATGGTTGTCACGTCACACGTGTTACGTTGCAAATGTGATGTTAAATACATGTTATTTTTCAATATTATCTGATGTTATGATTTAGTTTAAAAATAAACCCAAAAGTGATGTTAATTTCTTGTAATATAACATCCCTTGCTACCTGGGTAGCATTCACTGATCTAAAATTAAATGAATTTTATAAAGGGAGCTTCGAGTCATAACTTCCAACCAGTCGAAACTCTAGCTCTGGGGCTAGGGAACGTTCAAGTATTACGTAACGCAAATTTTGATCATTTTGGACCTCCCCCCCCTGTAATACTATTTTCCTATACCATTAACATGGGCGTAACACTCCAAAATGACCCCCCCTACATAATACTTGAACGTTCCCCTAGTATTCCAACCACTTGATTTTAAAAATTTTAAAGCTTTTTGGTCAGAATTGTATTCTCCCCGTTTGAATGGGGACTATGCCCCCGTTTAAATGGGGGCAAGGCATCAAAAACACCAAACAGGCAAAAAAAACTGACCTACACCAAAGAGTTAGGTTACGTTATGTTTAATATCTATAGATATACAACAGTGCAAAATCGGTCGGAACTCCAGACACTCTATTGTATAAATACTTATAATAAAATGTACATATAAAAATCTTATTTTTGAAATACACACTCTATTTTTTCAGGTTCGAACTCTGGCTTTCTTCAGTAGTACTTTCTCTTTTCCAAAAACCATGTCATCATATTTAAAATGCCTTGAGCAAACAAATTTATTCTCAGAAAAAGTATACCTACGTAGATTTGGGTATTTTAAAAATATCAAGCCATTGCTCCAACAATGCTTTATCTTTTGGAAACCTGTAAAATAGAAAACCCTGGCTATAAATTAAATCTCACTAAATTTGTGGTTTTATATACATATAAATGCAAAATGTACAAGTCAATATAATCCCAACTTACTTAAAAAATGAAACTTTCTCCAGATTTATTCTTTTTACACTGCGGCAGCCAATGACACAGCAAGACATAATTAGAAAAGTTTTTCTTGTATACTAATCACTCACTAAAAAACTATATATACACTTACACTACGGAAATTAATAAAAATAAAAAAACTACCATTTAAAAGTCTCAAAAATGCTCAAACATATAATAAATTATTCACAGATAAAGATATCAACATTTCAACCGCAAGTATTACCAGGAAAAACTAGTACGATAACAGAGACTACAATTTCTGATGATAAAATTCCTTATAAAGTTACCAAATCGCACCACCTAGTGTGAAAAATTTGAACCCCCTAGAATAAAGAATGCGTTTAATGGCTGCCAACCTAGTGTCACTACTTATTTGTATGGAATCCTGTTCCCCCACTCCTCAAGTTCATTGAATCGCACCACCTAGTGTGAAAATTTGAACCCCCTAGAATAAAGAATGCGTTTAATGGCTGCCAACGTAGTGTCACTACTTATTTGTATTGGAATCCTGTTCCCCCACTACTCTAGTTCATTGCAAAAAACCAAAACAAACTCCGGCACGGAGAGCTGCAATTAGGCTCTTGTATCGTGACGGTCCAAGGTTAGCTCAACATACGTAAAAATTATTTTTTAACAGAAAAAACATTATATTATAATAAACTACATGTTTAAAGACAAAAAATGTAATAATAAATAATAACAATAAAAATAAAATCATATAAATAGTTTAATTCAACGAGGGGTTGAGGGGTCGAGCCAGCCTTGTTTTTTATATCTCGAATTAAACACCTAGCGCCATCTAAGAATGATATGCGAACTATTTCTTCCTTGTTGCTAGGTCTGTCAGTCGTAACACCCAATGAACTAGAGTAGTGGGGGAACAGGAATGGTGTCTGAACAAGTGGCTAATATGAATGGCAGCCATTAATCGCATTCTTTATTCTAGGGGGTTCAAATTTTTCACACTAGGTGGTGCGATTTGGTAACTTTATAGGGAATTTTCATCTTGGTGCTTTCAGAGACCAACTTATCTCTGGTGCTTAAAGCACCGTGCTTTATTGACAATGAAGTTTTTAGGGTTATGTACAATTCAGGATGTCAGTGGATTTAAAAACGCTATAAAAAAACATTTATTTCTCAAAAAAACATATTTCTATTTGAAAAAATTACAGAAATGTGTAATATTAAAAAAATAATGACAGAATTAAAAAAAATAACAGTAATAAAATAATAAAAACAAGGTAGGTCATGTAGCAGTTGAATATTTTAACAAACCTTCATTCTTATACATTTTGGTACTGGCGTGTAAATTGTCTTAATTAGGGTGACTCGATCAGTTTTTGCTTTGTCTATAGACTAGATCTAGTTGCTGTGTTAGTGTGTTTTGGTGTTTGGTCGATTTGAGCTTTTGATTTGAGGTGAAAACTTCCACAAACCCAAACGGCTAACCACCAAAACACTAGACATGCTATAAAGTCAGTATCAATTTTGATTAAATTCATCATAATTTAGTTTTAAAGTAGCATCCACTGATCTAAAATAAAATGAATTTTATAAAGGGAGCTGCTACAGTTTCGAGTCAGAACTTCCAACCAGTCGAAACTCTAGCTCTGGGGCTAGGGAACGTTCAAGTATTACGTAACGCAAATGTTGATCATTTTAGACCCCCCCCGTAACGCTATTTTCCTATACCATTAACATGGGTGTAACACTCCAAAATGACCCCCCCTAGGAGCGTTACATAATACTTGAACGTTACCCTAGTATTCCAACCACTTGATTTTAAAAATTTTAAAGCTTTTAAGGTATATTTTGGTCAGAATTGTATTCTCCCCGTTTGAATGGGGACTATGCCCCCGTTTAAATGGGGTCAAGGCATCAAAAACACCAAACAGGCAAAAAAACTGACCTAAACCAAAGAGTTAGGTTACGTTATGTTTAACATCTATAGATATACAACAGTGCAAAATCGGTAGGAACTCCAGACACTCTGTTGTATAAATACTTGTAATAAAAAAAAGGACATATGAAATTCTTATTTTTGAAATACACACCCTATTTTTTCAGGTTCGAACTCTGGCTCTCTTCAGAAGTACTTTCTCTTTTCCAAAAAGCATGTCATCATATTTAAAATGCCTTGAGCAAACAAATCTATTCTCAGAAAAAGTATACCTACGTAGATTTGGGTATTTTAAAAATATCAAGCCATTGCTCCAACAATTCTTTATCTTTTGGAAACCTGTAAAATAGAAAACCCTGGCTATAAATTAAATCTCACTAAATTTGTAGTTTTATATATGTATAAATGCAAAACGTACAAGTCAATATAATCTCAACTTAAACTTACTTAAAAAATGAAACTTTGGCCAGATTTTTTCTTTTTCACTGTGGCAGCCAATGACACAGCAAGACATGTTTAGAAAAGTTTTTCTTGTACTCACTCACTAAAAAACTGTACACTTACACTACGGAATTTAATAAAAATAAATTAAAAAAACTGCCATATAAAAGTCTCAAAAATGCTCAAACATATAATAAATTATTCACAGATAAAGATATCAACATTTCAACCGTAAATATTACCAGGAAAAACTAGTACGATAACAGAGACTACAATTTCTGATAAAATTCCTTATAAAGTTACCAAATCGCACCACCTAGTGTGAAAAATTTGAACCCCCTAGAATAAAGAATGCGTTTAATGGCTGCCAACGTAGTGTCACTACTTATTTGTATTGGAATCCTGTTCCCCCACTACTCTAGTTCATTGTTTTTTCAACATTTCCGCCACATATATGTGGCCAAGTATACTTGGGTTACTTAATTTCATTGGCTAAAAAGGTAGTGAGAGCGTAATTTGAAAATTGGTAGCTATACTACTATTAGGTAAGTCGATATCTAGAACTAATTAGAAAGCAGGTGCAAGAAAATGGAATCAAGCATTAAAAGAATGTAGGTGTACATTAACAAAACCGTTATTTCTATTATTTAATAAATCTTTAGCAGAAGGAAAATTTCCAGTTTCCTGGAAAAAGTCGTACGTGACCCCGATTTTTAAGAATGGTGACAGGGGTAATATAAAAAACTACAGACCTATCTCTAAAATGTTACAAATTCCTAAATTGTTTGAACTTTTGGTAAGCAAATATTTTAATTTTTATTTTCAGTCTAGTCTGTCAGATAATCAACACGGGTTTCGTAAAGGAAAATCTACCATCACTAATTTATTATCTTTTGTGTCCTATGTATTAGACGCCTTTGAAAAAGGGCTTCAAGTTGATGCTATTTATACAGACTTTTTCAAGGCGTTCGATACGGTCCCTCATAATGTGCTTTTTAATAAAATGGCCTCATGGGGAGTTTGTGGGAAAATGTATTGATTGGTTTGTTGATTTCATTTCGGGATGCCAATTGGTCGTGAGGCTATATGGTGCTCTTTCAAGTCCCATTGATGTTACTTCTGGTGTTTTACAGGGAGGGCATCTTTCTACCACTGTCTTTGATTGTTTTATTAATGATATTGGTAAATCATTGGGCTTTTGTGATTATTTAATATTCGCAGATGATTTAAAGTTTTTTACCATTATTAATTCAGTTGAAGATTGTGTTAGACTCCAACGAGCGCTAGATGGCCTCGACAATTGGTGTTCTCTGAATGGTATGAAATTAAATGTTCCCAAATGCAAGTCAATTCAGTTTTACAGAAATTATTCGCCCACAATCTTCTCATATAACATTGAAAACCTTTATTTGGAAGGTGTGAATTCTATAAGGGACTTGGGGGTGGTCTACGACAACAAAATGTGCTTCAATCAACACATTGAAAGGCAAGTAAATAAGGCTTTAAAAATGTTAGGCTTTCTTAAGAGAAACCTTAAAGACTTTAAGTGTCTAAGTTGTATTAAACAATTATATTTTTCACTAGTTAGATCGCATCTGGAATTTAATTCTACAATTTGGTCACCAATCTATAACTATCAGATTGAAATGATTGAAAAAGTCCAAAATAGGTTTTTAAGATTTCTGTCTTTCAAATCTAGCATTTTGTTGTCGGAGTCTACCTCCAACTCCCGGAGCGTTTACTTTAAAATCACCTCTCTAAATAACAGGAGAATTAGAGCTGATTTGTTATTTCTTTTTAAATTAATAAATGGGGTTGTGGATTTTCCGGAGGCTCTATCATTGGTGAAGTTCTTAGTTCCATTTTCCACTAGAAATTCTAGAACGTTCTATTGTAGTGTTCATAGAACAAATTATGCTAGTAACTCTCCCATTGATAGGGTTTGCAGTATTGCCAATTTATTAGATTTAGATTTTTTTGTTAATTTTAATGTTTTTAAAAGGGACCTGATTAAAGCTATTAAGTGATAATATATTTTAGTTATATGTATATTTATATTTATTTTGTGATTTATATTTATTTTGTGATATGTATTTATATTTAAATTGGAATTACCGTAAATAAAGTTCTATTCTATTCTATTCTATTCTAGAAGGTATACCTTATACTATAGTAAGCATATGAGAATCTATACGAAGCAAGGAAACTATCTAAGAAGCCAACTAACTATATGTTCATACCTATTTTTGATAAAAATTTCAGGATAGCATTTGCAATATAACTATCAGGATTAGCTAAGATACATTGAAGATTGAAGGATTGTGGAAGTTCAGTTGAAATTTCTGCAAAAAAGGCTGCACGTTGTACGCTGAGTTGATTACACTCCAAAAAGATGTGTTCCAAATCCTGTCTGAGGCCACATGGACATAGTGGGGAATCTGCAATCTTCACTCGATGGAGATGCGCCTTGGTAAGGCAGTGTCCACTTCTCAGGCGGCAGATTGTAGTTACGTGCCGACGACTTAACTTCAAACCTTTGTACCATAGTTGCTTTTTCAGTTCCTTGGTGTGGGTCCAATAAAATGTGTTTGATGTTCCTACTTGTTGTAACCACTTTATATTCCATTCATTCATTTCTTTCCGCCTACATTCCGCTTCATATTCCGTAAAAGAAAACTTTGTATTAATTTGTATTGGTGCATTAACTCCTGCTGCAGCAAGTGCATCTGCACGCTCGTTACCCGAGATCCCAGTGTGGCTGGGTACCCAGCAAAACTTAATTTTGTTACCCTTATTTTTCATTTCCGCCAACTTTTCTTTAACTTCCACCTTTATTTTGTCGGTTCGAAATGACCTGCAGGAGTTGCATACTCTATACCAGGCCGGTTTTGAATCCACAAAGAATACCATCTCCTGTCCCTGACTGTCAGAAATCTCCCTTAAAGCCTCGCTCGGGATTGTTTTTAGTGAAAATAGAGGTGCAGCAAGGGGGGAAAATTTGCAGATGGTGAAAATAAAAAAAAAACACAAAAATCTGAAAATTACCCTATGGAAGTTTTTGAAATTCAATCTGATCTGAGGGAGCAATTATTTTTAAATGTTTACAATATTTTCGTGAAAATCGGTATATAAAGGCTTTTGGGGTAGATAAAACTGAATCTGATAACAAAAAAAAATAAGGGGGTAATTATTTTTAAATTTTTACAATATTTTCGTGAAAGTTGGTAGCTAAGGGTTTTTGGGGTAGCTAAAACTAAATCTGATAACGAAAAAAAAATTTACTCCACTCTCGCAGGGGTAATTATTTTTAAATGTTTAAAAAATTTTCGTGAAAATTTGTTGTTTTGAGGTAGCTAAAACTAAATGTGATAACAAAAAAATTTTAATCCACCCCGCGGGGGTAAGAGGGTAATTATTTTTAAATGTTTGAAATATTTTCGTGAAAATTTGTATATGGGGGTTTTTGGGGTATCTAAAACTGAATTTGATAACGAAAAAATTTTAACTCCACCCCCGCGGGGGTAAGGGGTAATTATTTTTAAATGTTTACAATATTTTCGTGAAAATTGGTATATAGGGGTTTTTTGGGTAGCTAAAACTGAATCTGATAACGAAAAAAAATAACTCGACCCCCGCTGGGTTAAGGGGGTAATTATATTTAAATGTTTACAATATTTTCGTGAAAATTTCTATATAGGGGTTTTTTGGGTATCTAAAACTGAATCTGATAACGAAAAAAATTTAACTCCACCCCCGCGAGGGTAAGGGGGTAATTATATTTAAATTTTTACAATATTTTCGTGAAAATTTGTATATAGAAGTTTTTGGTGTAGCTAAAACTTAATCTGATAACGAAAAAAAATTAACTCCACCCCCGCTGGGGTAAGGGGGTAATTATTTTTAAATTTTTACAATATTTTCGTGAAAATTTCTATATGGGGTTTTTTGGGGTATCTAAAACTGAATCTGATAACGAAAAAAATTTAACTCCACCCCCGCGGGGGTAAGGGGGTAATTATATTTAAATGTTTACAATATTTTCGTGAAAATTTGTATATAGGGGTTTTTGGGGTATCTAAAACTGAATCTGATAACGAAAAAAATTTAACTCCACCCCCGCTGGGGTAAGGGGGTAATTATATTTAAATGTTCACAATATACATACATACAGGAATTTAGGTCATACTTGGCTAAGATATCGTGGAATGAGCTTATTTCTTTTGATCTTGAAAATGCATTTAGATTTTTTTCGGAGTCCGTTGTGTGGTGTTACGAAGTGTCTTGCCCTACCATAAAGAAAAAGAAAAAACTAATAAATTCGAACCAGTGACTAAATCAAAACGTAGTTAATTCTGGAATAAATCTTAAACATCAATTTAGTCTTTTAAACAATCAAATTATCTCTAAAGAAGCCTATAATAGTGCTAAAAGACAGCATAGATTTCTCATCAAAACAACTAAACAAGAATTTTATAAACAAAAAATTAATAATAGCAGTAATAAATCTAAAACAACTTGGCTTTTCGTAAATAGTAAATTAGGTAGATCAAAAAAACACTCTGGTGTTGATAAAATAATTTTTGAAGATAACATAATAACAGATCCTGTAGATATTGCAAATATATTTGGGAACCATTTTGGTAGTATTGCGAATATTATTAGTAAATCCCCTTTTAATGAGCTTCCTGTATTTGAGTCAGATGTCTTAGAGGCTATATCTATGATAAAAAATAAAGTGCTAGTGGAATAGATGGATTATCTATTGATGTATTGCTAAAAGTTATTGATTTAATTATCAAACCCCTCACTTATCTGTTCAATCAATCTTTGATTCAAGGCTGCTTTCCAGATATATACAAAACAGCATTAGTAATCCCTGTTTATAAAAAAGGGAGCAAGTATGAAATTGATAATTATAGGCAAATCTCGCTTCTTAATAGTTTTTCTAAAGTACTGGAAAAAATTGTCTTTAATAGAATAAGCTCTTATTTGGAAGAAAATAATATCATAACTAACTCTCAGCACGGTTTTCGTGCAAAGAAATCTGTTGAAACTGCATGCTTTAACTTTCTTAAATTCGTTTATACTGAAATTGATAATGGGAAATACGTGGTATCCTTGCATTTCGACTTGAATAAAGCTTTCGATACTGTTTGCCCCAAAAAAATAAAGGCAAAACTGCTAAGTATGGGTGTACCAAGGAATATTTGTGACTGGGTATACTCGTACATGATACAAAGACAACTTATAGTTAAATTAAATAATTCTAATTCCAATTCTTTCTTTTCTAAATTAGGTGTACCCCAGGGTTCAATCCTTGGCCCTCTTCTTTTTCTTATCTTCATTAATGACCTTCCTCTTTTTATAAAAATTGCTTTAGTTGTGTTATTTGCCGATGATTCTACCATTGTTATATCGTCTGCCTCACCTTTAGAATTGCATAATTTGCTTCAAGAGGTAATTCATAGATTTGAAGAATGGTGCAAAGCCAATAAACTTGTTTTAAATAATTCTAAAACAATGGCAGTAAATTTTTTTAATAGGAAAAGACTGAATAGTAACTTTAGTATCTTAAACATATCACTATCAATGTCTGTAAAATTTCTTGGCAAAATTTTTAACAATGACCTTTCTTGGAATGATCATATTGCTAGTGTATGCAAAAAATTGAATAATGCTTTTTTGCAATTTTAAAGTTAAAAAGTGATTTGGATGAAGCCGATATTTTATGTATCTATTACTCACTTGCATACTCCCACTTGTCTTATAACATAATTTGCTGGGGATGTGTAGGTGGTATCAACAGAGTTCTTGTAGCGCAAAAGAGGCTTATAAGACTTATTTTTAATTTAGGTTATAGAGCTAGCTGTCAACAAAATTTTAAAGATAAAAATATTTTAACTGTCCCGTGTATTTATATTTATAAATGTGTAATGTTTTTAAAAAAATATCCTGAATATTTTAACATTGTCAGAAACTCATATACTGACAGACTGGGAATATTACAACTTCCAAAGCACAAGTTTAGTCTTTATGAAAATTCTCCCTATTACAGATGTATATATTTTTATAATAAACTCCCTGTAAATATTCGAAATATTAGTAACTTAAATGTGTTTAAACGTACGCTTAAATCCTATTTATTGGAAAAGTCTTTTTACTCTATTAACTTGTACACTTAATAACTCTTTTAATAGTTTTTTTCTGTTCTTTTATTTTATACGTTTTGTGAATCTTTTAGTGTAAGTCCTAAATTAAAATGACATATTATTTTTTACTTTTATCGTAACTTGATGTTATTATGACATACCAACATGTACCTTGTGTATCAAAAATTGGTTAATAAATTACTTACTTACTTATTTTCGTGAAAATTGCTATATAGGGGTTTTTGGCGTAGCTAAAAGTGAATCTGTTGACAAAAAAAATTAACTCCACCCCCGTGGGGGTATGAGGGTAATTATTTTTAAATGTTTACAACATTTTCGTGAAAATTGGTATATAGGGGTTATTTGGGTAGCTAAAACTGAATCTGATAACGAAAAAAAATTAACTCGACCCCCGCTGGGGTAAGGGGGTAATTATATTTAAATGTTTACAATATTTTCGTGAAAATTTGTATATAGGGGTTTTTGGGGTATCTAAAACTGAATCTGATAACGAAAAAAATTTAACTCCAACCCCGTGAGGGTAAGGGGGTAATTATATTTAAATGTTTACAATATTTTCGTGAAAATTGGTATATAGGGGTTTTTGGCGTAGCTAAAAGTGAATCTGTTGACAAAAAATTTTTAACTTCACTCCCGCGGGGGTAAGGGGGTAATTATTTTTAAATGTTTACAATATTTTTGTGATAATTTGTATATAGGGGTTTTTGGTGTAGCTAAAACTTAATCTGATAACGGAAAAAATTTAACTCAACCCCCGCGGGGGTAAGGGGGTAATTATAAAATCCAAACGAAAATTTGTATATAGCCCAGCAAACACACCAGCAATGGGCCGGCAACGGCACAATGCCGTAAGCCGATAAAGAGTCATCGGTCCGTTGACGACATGCCATTACCGGCCCGGTAATGGAAGTGTCGCACAAGCCGATAACTGGCCGGTAATGGCAAGCCGATAACGGGCCGGTAATGGCAAGCCAATAACGGGCCGGTAATGGCTATCCGGCTTTTTTTTTGAAAAATTTTGTTTTTTCATTTTTTTTTTGTTTTTCACGAAAAGATCTTAAGATCTTTTATTAAGTATTAAAAAAAATGGTTCGATGTTTTTTTTTTATTTTTTGAAAAAACCTTTGTAATGAACTATAGGGAAAAGTATTATTTTGTTGGAGGTTGGATCAGTATTTTACCATGGCATAAAAAAGAACGATAATATCGATCGTTTTAGAATATTATTCTGAATAAGTTTTTATATTTTAGTACCTACGGAACCTTAACGAGCTTCTTTCCCGCCCTGGGATCTTAAATGCGACTTTTGTTCGTTGTATCGTTGTATCGTTGTATCGTCGGCCACAGATCGGTCCTTTACAGGCTAGCCGATAATCGGCAAGCCAGCAATGGGCCAATAATTATTTATGCCGATTATCGTACGATGGTTTGCTGGGAGGGGTTTTTGGTGTAGCTAAAACTTAATCTGATAACGAAAAAAATTTAACTCCACCCCCGCTGGGGTAAGGGGGTAATTATTTTTAAATGTTTACAATATTTTCGTGAAAATTTGTATATGGGGGATTTTGGGGTATCTAAAACTGAATCTGACAACGAAAAAATTTTAACTCCACCCCCGCGGGGGTAAGGGGGTAATTATATTTAAATGTTTACAATATTTTCGTTAAAATTGGTATATAGGGGTAAGGGGGTAATTGTATTTAAATGTTTACAATATTTTCGTGAAAATTGGTATATAGGGGTTATTTGGGTAGCTAAAACTGAATATGATAACGAAAAAAAAAATTAACTTGACCCCCGCTGGGGTAAGGGGGTAATTATATTTAAATGTTTACAATATTTTCGTTAAAATTGGTATATAGGGGTTTTTTGGGTAGTTAAAACTGAATATGATAACGAAAAAATTTTAACTCCACCCCCGCGGGGGTAAGGGGTAATTATTTTTAAATGTTTACAATATTTTCGTGAAAATTGGTATATAGGGGTTTTTTAGGTAGCTAAAACTGAATCTGATAACGAAAAAAAATAACTCGACCCCCGCTGGGTTAAGGGGGTAATTATATTTAAATTTTTACAATATTTTCGTGAAAATTTTTATATTGGGGTTTTTGGGGTATCTAAATCTGAATCTGATAACGAAAAAGTTTTAACTTCACCCCCGCGGGGGTAAGGGGGTAATTATTTTTAAATGTTTATAATATTTTTGTGACAATTTGTATAAAGGAGTTTTTGGTGTAGCTAAAACTGAATCCGAAAAGGGGGTAATTATATTTAAATGTTTACAATATTTTCGTGAAAATTTATATATGGGGGTTTTTGGGGTATCTAAAACTGAATCTGATAACGAAAAAAAATTAACTCCATCCCCGCTGGGGTAAGGGGGTAATTATATTTAAATGTTTACAATGTTTTCGTGAAAATTGGTATATACGGGTTTTTGGCGTAGCTAAAAGTAAATCTGTTGACAAAAAAAAATTAACTCCACCCCCGAGGGGGTATGGGGGTAATTGTTTTTAAATTTTTACAACATTTTCGTGAAAATTGGTATATAGGGCTTATTTGGGTAGCTAAAACTTAATCTGATAACGAAAAAAAATTAACTCGACCCCCGCTGGGGTAAGGGGGTAATTATATTTAAATGTTTACAATATTTTCGTGAAAATTTGTGTATAGGGGTTTTTGGGGTATCTAAAACTGAATCTGATAACGAAAAAGTTTTAACTCCACCCCCGCGGGGGTAAGGGGGTAATTATTTTTAAATGTTTACAATATTTTTGTGAAAATTTCTATATAGGCGTTTTTGGTGTAGCTAAAACTGAATCTGAAAACGAAAAAAATATAACTCCACCCCCTTTGGGGTAAGGGGGTAATTATATTTAAACGTTTACAATATTTTCGTGAAAATTTATATATGGGAGTTTTTGGGGTATCTAAAACTGAATCTGATAACGAAAAAATTTTAACTGCACCCCCGCGGGGGTAGGGGGGTAATTATTTTTAAATGTTTACAATATTTTCGAGAAAATTGGTATATAGGGGTTTTTTGGGTAGCTAAAACTGAATCTGATAACGAAAAAAAAATTAACTCGACCCCCGCTGGGGTAAGGGGGTAATTATATTTAAATGTTTACAATATTTTCGTGAAAATTGGTATATAGGGGTTTTTGGCGTAGCTAAAAGTGAATCTGTTGACAAAAAAAAATAACTCCACCCCTGAGGGGGTATGGGGGTAATTATTTTTAATTGTTTAAAACATTTTTGTGTAAATTTGTATATAGGCGTTTTTGGTGTAATTAAAACTGAATCTGATAACGAAAAAAATTCAACTCCACCCCCGCGGGGGTAAGGGGGTAATTATTTTTAAATGTTTACAATATTTTTGTGAAAGTTTCTATATAGGCGTTTTTGGTGTAGCTAAAACTGAATCTGAAAACGAAAAAAATTTAACTCCACCCCCTCTGGGGTAAGGGGGTAATTATATTTAAACGTTTACAATATTTTCGTGAAAATTTATATTTGGGAGTTTTTGGGGTATCTAAAACTGAATCTGATAACGAAAAAATTTTAACTGCACCCCCGCGGGGGTAGGGGGGTAATTATTTTTAAATGTTTACAATATTTTCGAGAAAATTGGTATATAGGGGTTTTTTGCGTAGCTAAAACTGAATCTGATAACGAAAAAAAAATTAACCTTGACCCCCGCTGGGGTAAGGGGGTAATTATATTTAAATGTTTACAATATTTTCGTGAAAATTGGTATATAGGGGTTTTTGGCGTAGCTAAAAGTGAATCTGTTGACAAAAAAAAACAACTCCACCCCTGAGGGGGTATGGGGGTAATTATTTTTAATTGTTTAAAACATTTTTGTGTAAATTTGTATATAGGCGTTTTTGGTGTAATTAAAACTGAATCTGATAACGAAAAAAATTCAACTCCACCCCCGCTGGGGTAAGGAGGTAATTATATTTAAATGTTTAGAATATTTTCGTGAAAATTTGTATATAGGGGTTTTTGGGGTATCTAAAACTGAATCTGATAACGAAAAAAAATTAACTCCACCCCCGCTGGGGTAAGGGGGTAATTACATTTAAAGGTTTACAATATTTCCGTGAAAATTGGTATATAGGGGTTTTTGAGGTCGCTAAAACTGAAACTCAGAATAACTTTTTATTCTAAATACACCCCTGAGGGATGGGGAGGGGGTGGGTTTGTAAAAATTGGTATAATGGGGTTTTTGAGGTTGCTGAAAGTAAATAAAATAATAAAAAATCCATTTCACGCGCGGAAGTGAAAATGGAATAGCTTTTTTTAATGGGCTGTGTATTTTTAAATGTTTTCAATATTTTCGGAAAATTGGCATAAGGGTTTTTGAGGTCGACGAAACTGAATTTGTATTTTTAACTCTACTCTCGGGGGTGATTATTTTTAATCGTTTACATTTTCGTGAAAATTGGTATATAGGGTTTTTGAGGTCGCTGAAACTGATTCTAATAGTAAAAAATCCATCTCCAGGCCCGGTGGTAAAAATTGTATTTTTTTTATCTCACACTCTGGGCCGTAGAGAGAAAATCGGGGCCCGGGGGTAGTAACCTACGGACCCCCACCCGGTCCCCCCACAAAAAATCTGCCCCCCAATTTTTTTACCTCCTGAAAAATTTTGATGACTAAAAAAAAATTCTTCGCCCCCATCCGGCCCCCCTCAGACAAAAAAAAAAGATTTAGGATTTCGATTGAAATCCGGCCCACCACAGAAAAAATCTGGGCCCCCCCAGAAACTCCGGGCCCGGGATAAAACACCCCCCGACGGACCTACTGGCAGCTACGTGGATGAGGGGGGTAATGGGGGTAATTACCCTCCCATAGGACAAAAAAATATGTTTTTTTATTGCATTATCCTAAGAAAAAATATAAATTTACCTTTTAATAATTTTTAATCCTGGAAAAAAAAAAACCAAGATCTTGGTATCAGAGCCAGCCTTTTTATGAATCCAGTGAACCCCCTGCTACAGGGTGTGAGCCTAGAGTGCGCCGTCGAGGGGCGTTTTTTTTTAGTCATGTGACAAAGCTTTTTCGAGGGTGTTTTTTTCTCTTTTTGGCTAGCTAGGGGGGCGCCATGTTTTGGTAGAAACTGTCAGGGACAAAGCTTTTTTTTAGGGAGGGGCGCCAAGTCTTGGTTGGTAGAAATCAGGGACAAATCTTTTTTTTGCTAGGGGCGCCAAGTTGAAAGCTTTCTCCAGGGCGCCGAAATGCAAAGGCCGGCCCTGCTTGGTATTACCCACCATAGAAAAATAGAAAATATATATCTACGCCCTTGGCTGGCAGTGTTTTTAAATGTTTAAAAATGTTCGTCAAAACTGGTGTATAGTTTAGTTTATTAGTTTAATGTCATTCAGGGACCTTATACAAAGATATTTTATACCATATTAGACCGATATAATACAAATGATTTTGAAGTGCTTCAAATCCATGTATGCCACTCCATCTTTATTTTCAAAAAAAGTTTTTATTGAAAATCAGTCTGGGAAGACTGATAATAACATTCAAAATAATGAAGAAAATCAACAAACAAACAGTTATAACAGCTACTACTGTTGAAGTGGGGGAAGAGATTCCGTTATTATCCGTTAATGAAGAAAATCATGAAGAAGAGGTAACTGAGGAGAGTATTTCAGAAAATTATGAGAATGTATTGGAGTCACCTGAAGAAAATATAGTAGAAGATTTTTTAGAAAATCAAGAATTTGTAGAAGAATTACCAGAGAAATTAACTCGCCGACGGCAACTAAATAAATTTATATATAATTCTGATTTTATATATATCAAGTAGCTGATATTATGTGTGAGCCAAAAACAGCAAAGGAAGCATTGTCTTGTACAGATGCTGCTCACTGGAAGGACGCAATGAACGAAGAACTAGGAGCTCACCAGGAGAATAGAACCTGGGTTCTCTGCGATGTTCCTCAGAATAAAAAAGCCATTAAAAGTAAATGGACATTAAAAAAAAAAATTAAATGCTAATGGTAGCAGATACTTTTACAAAGCCCCAGTTTTTTGAAAAATTAAAATATTGCTCACAACGAATGGGAGTAATATCACATAAAGTGGGGGTGTTAGAATAAATACTTAGACGTAGTTTATTGATAATATAGTTATGTAGATATTAAAATAAATACAATTGAATTGACGTTGTTAGAGAAACTTTAATTATTGCTATACGTGGCCACCATAGTTCTAGAATGTTTTACGGGTTGCCTACCTTCGGGCCCGTTTATCACACGCGAGTAGAAGCGCACGCATAGAAGCCGGTCGTATGACGCGGCTACAAAGAGAGAGGTTAGAACCACAATCGAAACCGGTCGATTTTTAACGTGTTAAATGTCCGTACTGTCCTAGTTCCGATAATTTTAATCGTACCAGTCATTTTGTGAACGTTTTATAATCAAAGTAATATTGCCTCCCGCGGGTATCGCGAATATTCGCGAAAACACATGTTAAGCCACCAACCGTTCTTGAGTCCACCAGAAGACATCATCCATGGGGCCCCTTTCAACAGGATTCACAGCGTCTCACTAAAAGGTAAGGTGTCTTAACCTAGTCGTCGTACTTTGCATTAAAATACATACAGTCTCACTATCACCAATTCGAGTTTATCGCTAAATATAGAATTATACCCCCCCTTAGTCAATCGTCGCTCAATAACCCCCGTTTGGGGGCTCCTTACGAGCTCCAAACCGAGACATTTTGGTTCCTTCGTCCGAATTAGTTATTTTACATTAGTATCTTTCGTTATTTAAGGCAATATTATTTTTTTTTAGTGCAAAATGGTAGCAATCTAGGTTTTAGTTTTTTTTCTGTCGCTATCGGAACAAAACACAGTTTTTAGTTGCTTTTTAAAAGACATTTTCTTTCAAAAAGAGTTTTTCCAGTAGTTACAAAAATATCGTCGCAGTTAGTGCAAAACTAGGGTCGCTTTGAACTGTTTTATTCAATAGCGCTAATGTTATAGCATAGATAGATAGTTTTATACAATAGTTCATTCATAGGAATACTACAGTTTAAGCGATTTTAGGAAATATATATTTTTTTCCTGTAGTTTGTGTTTTATCGAACAAAATTTAGTGCTTCTTTTGTCAAGGGGCTATCAAAATTACTGCCCCGGGGAAAGGAAGAAAAATCAATTTATTAATTTTTGCTGCAAATTTAGTGGTAGTAAAAGTTTTTAAAATTAAAATCATTGTTTAGTGGCGAAATTAAGAAAATATTTCGTTTACCTTTTTTTTTATTTTATTTTTTTTTTGTTGGGTACATATTTATGTGTGTTTTTTTTTCTTGCATAGCAACACACACTCGCTTTTATCTTTCTCTTTTTAAATTTAGCCGTCTCTATTTATTTAGAAAAATAAGAGATTATTGGAAAATAGTATACAGGGTGAGCATAAAAGGTGTAACGTTGCTTTCAAAAAAGAATTATTTTGTTGGTCGAATAGTTTTGCAAACCTTTTCTGTTGCCAACCGCTAACGAAGTTGGTTATAATAAAATACTTGTTTTATTTTTCTAGTTTATTTTTTTAATTTATTTATTTTTTTTGTGATAATTTTCCTTTGTGCGGTTTCCCTCCTTGTGCGAACCTTTGCTAAATCGGTATATGCGGTAGAATAAGATCTGTCCTCATAGTTTAAACATTTCCATAGTTTATTCTCTAGTTTAGTTTTATAGTTTATTTCGTAGTATATTATAGAATAATACATAATGACGGACGAGTATAACATTGCACTTTATAGTAGACAACAACAGCATGCGCGTTCAAAACGTATTGAAAAAGCAGCTCACGATGCGTATAATGATGTCTCAAAACAGGAGGATTTTAAAGTTTGCTTTATGTCATTAGAACCTACATACCAGTCATATCAAGAACATTGCGATAAAATTCTCGCTATCATAGTTCGTGATAGCGCTAGTGAAACAGTTCGAAAAACAGATTTAGCAAAGGAAAAGGACAAGCTTGCAGCAATAGATGAGATCTATTGGGAAATTAAGAAATTTTATAACGAATTATTTGGTAATAAAAATGTGTCCCAGTCAGCACAGTCTAATGCTAGATTACCAAAAATTAGTTTGATTACCTTCAGTGGAAAATTTGAAGATTGGAACACATATATTGATTTATTCGATTCATTAGTGCACAGAAATCAAAATGTTTCGGAAATCGAAAAATTTCATTACTTAGTGTCGTCATTAGGGCCGGAACCACTTGGGGTAATCAAAAATGTACCTTTAGCGGGCTCAAGTTACCCAATTGCATACAACCAACTACGTTCTCGATTCGACAATAAAAGACTTTTAGCATCAAGCTTTTATCAAAATATTTGTAGTTTACCTGATAGAGAATTCTGGAGCTTTAATGTCGTTAGTTAACTCCTTGGCTGAAAATTTAGCACAACTTAAAGCTTTAGGTTTACCGGTAAATGAATGGTCATTTATTTTATTTGATTTAACTTTCAAAAAATTGCCAAAGAATTTATGCACAAAATTTGAAGAACAGTTTAAAAGTTCTGGTTTTCCCACTTTCGATGAGCTTAAAGATTTTATTGTCGAACACGCAAAATCCTTGGAAACGGTGGAGGCACTTTCGACCTCAAAAAGTCAATATTCAAAAATAGAAAAAGGTTCAAAACCTCAACAAGCCTATAAACCTTTTAAAGTAACATCTTATGTTTCTGACGCTGCTGCGAAAATTGTCTGTTCACAGTGTAAGCAAGGTCATACATTAACAAAATGTCCTTCTTTTATTTCATTGCAGCCAAATAAAAGGTATGAAGTTGCCCGACAACACCGTCTTTGCCTGAATTGTCTTGCAGAGTTTCATAGCGTAAAGGGTTGCAACTCTCCACATAGTTGTAGATATTGTCGCCAAAGACATCATTCGATGTTATGTTTCGATTCGGGTTCAAAAGTTGGCTAATCGCAAAATGTCGCTTTTCATACACAAAGTTGCTTTGGTAATACACAAATGTCCGTTGATCCAAACTCCGAAATTATGAATAGTGGTAAAAATAGTTTCCCTAGTACCTCGCAAAATAGCTTCGCTCGTACCTCGTCAAATAGTTTGGCTAGTACGGTGCCAAATTCCATAGATAGTTCGGTGCCAAACTCCATAGATAGTTCGGTGCAAAATTCCATAGATAGTTCGTTACCAAATACCATAGATAGTTCTATGCAAAATAGTGTCGATATTTTTATGTCAAATAGAAACATGCAATCATTGTCAAATTCACAGCTTGGGAGGGAGGTGTCTCAGCGCTCAAATAGTAAAAATGCAGTTGCATTTAGTTCGTTGTACCAATCGTCGTCGATCTTATTGGCGACCACACTATTACATGTCGCAGATGCTCAAGGTAATTTCCATGTAGATTCAGGGAGTTCCTCTACGTTGCTCTCGCAAAAATGCCTCAATAGATTAGGACTTAGTCGTAGCAATTTCGCAGGTACTGTTACAGGTATTAATCCAGAATCCCCGGTATTATCGAAAGGTTTAGCACAATGTGTAATTAAACCCTTGGGTGCACCTAGTCCTATTTTTTCAGTAAATGCTGTTGTCCTATCCAGTTTGTCGTTAAAATTGCCGTCTTGTTTTATTGAAACTAGTAGGATGTCACACATAAAGTCGTTACCTTTGGCGGACCCAAATTTCAACATTCCTGGAAATATTCACATAATAATAGGTATGGATTTTTTTCCTCACATAATGCTAGCGGGTCGCAGTTATGGAACAGAAGGAGATCCAATTGCAATGGAAACAGTTTTTGGATATGTACTTATGGGACATGTGAATGTCACGCCTACTAGGGTCACGTCACTCGTAGCTTCATTTGAACCATTCGATTTGCGAGCATTTTGGGAGTTGGAGCAGGTTCCAAGTGCTCTAACTCACACCCCGGAGGAAAGGTTGTGTGAAGAAAAATTCCAAAAATCGTTCTACCGCAATGACGAAGGTCGTTATGTCGTGGAACTACCATTTAGGGACCCAGTAGTGGAAAATTTAGTGGATTCGCGTAAAGTTGCACTTCGTCGTTTCTACTCGTTAGAAAGGCGCCTAGCGGCTGATAAGCAGCTAAAGGCTACTTACGTTGAAGTTATGGAAGATTACATTAAAAGTGGACAGGTACAACTGGTACCTCCATATGATAATAGTTTGAATCGGTACCATATTAGTCATCGTAGTGTAAAAAAATCGGATAGTAGTAGCCTTCGAATAGTTTTTGATTCTTCAGCACGTTGTTTGGATAAGGTGTTTAATTAATTCGTTCTTTAATACAGATTATATAACAAATAAACATGTTGCTGTTGTTGCTGGAGAATCCCACTCACCCGCAACCGGGGGGTGGGGGTTCGTCGTTGCGGTTTTGCTGTCTCGTGTTGTATGTACGAGTCAAAGTTCGTTTGGACTTTTTAAGTTCAGTTTCGAATTCAGAATGGTCCTTCGTGAGCGCCATCTGTAATCTGGGTGACAGCACCATGGACGGCAAATTATCTGGTTCGTTTAAATCTTTACGGCAATAAAACAAAATATACGGGGTCTCGGGTGGGCGCAATTTGCACAAATCGTTCGCACTGGATTTCATCACCAAACAGTCATTAAACTTAAACCAATCGGCGGAGCCATCATTCGCGAAGGTGTAGTAGTGGCCCGAGTCGACACTCGAGCCACAGTGTACCACGGCCGCGTATAGTTCGTAGCATGCGCCTTCCAGCCAGATGTGATCGTCTAATGTGACACGCTGCAGGTAAGTATCAACCTGGGGGGTGCCTCGATGATTTGGCTGACGCGCTCCCCGTCCGTCAGTCGCATGCACACGTCGCATCTGTACTGGTTGTCGCCGTTCAGCTTTTCGGGCTGGAGGTAATAGTTCAGGAGCGTCTGCACGCTCTGGCCCTCTGGCGGCGTGGGGAAGGATAGCTGAAGCTCGCGGAAATGGTCCACGCGCTCGCTCCGAGTCGAGCAACCGCCGCACTTTGATATCGACACTGACTTGCCTCCGAACGATTGTTGAACTAAAGTGGAGAACATTGCGGATGCTTCACCTCCAGCAGTCAGGGTATTCTCCTGCTCATGTAACGTGTCCAGCAAGTACCCCAAAAACTCGGAACTGTCGTGCTGGTGACCGGGTAAAAACCCAGGTGGCCTCGATAGAGTTAGAATATCACTAGGGCTCAGCGAAAACTTTTTCGAATGTTGTAGCAGCGCAAAGAGCATCTGTAATTTTTGCAGCAACGGCATCATATTCTTGTTGTGTAGCAACACCTCGTTTCTGAACGTTTTCGTCATGAATAGCGCCTGAAGAATACTGTTCATATAGCACGTGTTACCCAAATTGTTTAGGCCCACTTTGCCGATGGAACAACGGGAAGGCAGCAAACAGTCCGAACTGTCGAACCGCGACGGGCAGTTTAGGCGCGTTTCTGTGGAAGGGACCACGCATTCTACAACTTTCTGTTTAACAGCCATTTCTCTTTTTTCGCACATGGCTTTTACTTCCGACTCCGATGACATGCACAATGAAGCCACTGCTCTTGGGATTATCGGGCAGTCTCGGATACCATCCAGAAACCGAGAGTTTTTATGACACTGATTAACAGGAACAAAAAACACTCTTTTTTCAGCACACGTGAACAGCAATTCGTTTTTATAAACCCCATTTGACAAAACTAGCGGTAGAGGACCCTGGTCTTCTTCCAGTTCCACCCCTGCCATGACACATGTAGTTCCTTTTTCCACCCCCAACCATCTTATCACTCCATATAAGGGACTCTTGGATACGTCGTTTGAAACTTCAACAAGGTTTCCAACGACGAAATCGTTGGTGGAACCAGGTTTGGGGTCCGTAAATTTAGTATCATGTACATAAAACTTCGATTTGGACAATTGTTCATTGCATTCGTTCAGTTCAAGATTTTTAAAACCTGTCCCAGTAATTAAGGATATGGGTGTTGCTATTCCTAAATCTTCTGAGACCTCGCTTGATTCCACAACTATATGTGTTTGCGCAAAGTTTTCATTGAAATCTGACACCAAAGGATCTTCCAAAGGAAAGACATTTTCATCCATAAATTTCCCAAGAGTTCCCATAACGCTTATTGCGTTTCCTCTTTGAATGGCCATACCAAGTTTTTGAAGAAAGTAAACACCTTCAGTGTCATTACCTGTGGTTTCAATCAGACGTTTGCAGATATTTCTAAGAAAAGCTCTAGTTATTGGACCGAATGACCCCATAGTTTCGACTGCGATCGGAACAAAGTGATAATCCGATGACAATGGGAAATATGTTTTGATTTTATTGGTGTTTGAGGTGGAAATGGCTTTATATGCCAAATAATTTTAGAGGGGTCGGGCTGACCCCCAACGGGTTGTAAAGCCGTAAAAAACTAGGATAGAATATTTATTTTTTAGAAGGACCACTGGCCTAGTTTCTCTCTTCGATAATAATAGACTAAAATGCATAGGGCTAATTATAGGGTCTTTGGCATACTAGATATGTCTTAACAATTATAATCAAAAAAAGACTTACCCAAGATTTCTGTAGATTTCCAGGAATGAGAGCTCTCTTGTTGAAATAGGTTTATCTTCGAATTATCCTTGAAGATGGTTTAAAATGTGGGACATACACATGACACTTTAAAATGTTAATTAAACGTTTAAGTTAGTTGTACGCATTTTCTTAAGATCGCGACGTAATTTTAGAATGCTTCTGGTCGCGGAACAAATTATAATAATTGTCTCCCGTAGGTTCGCTTTCGATACTTGTGCTACTTATTCATACTTATTTGATACTGATTTGTGTTTTATGCACACCTGTTGACAGGGGCAGTGGACGAGTCCATTATCTTCTTTCTTGGGGGGTGTAGCCTATTTGAATACAACCGCCAAGTACATATCTAGTCTATGGAACCTTATTTATTATATTTAATTTATTTTACTATGCTTTATTTAACACTCCCCCCCTGAAATATCCTATATTTCTGAGAGAAAAAATTTAAGCTTAAAATTAACCAAATATGTATTGGTTAATTTAGGAAAACATTTATTCATTTGGCAATGGACAGAGTTTATGTACTGGCCTTTGCAAAATGCCCATCTTAGTTTTAACAGTAGCAACGCGAATAATGCCGTCGTTGCCAGGGTGAACTTCTATAATTCTACCTAGGTTCCATCTATGTGATTTTATATTGTCATCTTTAATGATGACTAACTGGCCTATTTCAATATTTTTATCAGGTTTAGACCACTTATATCGTTGTTGTAACGTATGTAAAAATTCGTGACGCCATCTACGCCAGAATGATTGGTGGATGTATTTTAATTTGTGCCACCGAGATAAACGATTAATATTCAAATGAGATAGGTCATCTTCAGGTAATGTCCCTAAAGGTTCTAATGTTAAAAAGTGGCCTGGTGTCAGAGCTTGTAGATCATTTGGATCTGAACTAAGACTACATAATGAATTTAAAATGAAGAATTGAATACTGTTCTTACACAAGTTGAGAGCTCCAAACCTATGAAGAATTGAATACTGTTCTTACACAAGTTGAGAGCATAGGTTAATATTTGTTCACCTATGACTCTAATTAAATGTGTTTTAGTCGCCTTGACGCCAGCTTCCCAAAGTCCACCCATGTGTGGTGCAGAGGGAGGGTTTAAATGCCATTCAAAATTATCTTTTTCGATGGCTCTTGACATACATTTATAAAGCTCTTTTTTAGCGCCAACAAAATTATTGCCCTGATCACTATGAATTCTAATACAGCGCCCTCTACGTGCAGTGAATCTGCGAAATGCCGCGAGAAACGCCTCAGTCGATAAATCGGACGCTAATTCTAAATGAATAGCTTTAGTCGTAAAACATACAAATAAACAAATGTACGATTTAAGGGTGGTTTTACCCCGTGTCTTGGACATTTTAATCTTAAAAGGCCCAGCAAAATCTACTCCGACATACTTAAATGCCCTTGTTTCTGAAATTCGGGCTTCTGGTAAGTTTCCCATTAAAGGTTGGAATGAGACAGGCTTTGTTTTAAAGCATGTTATGCATTTTCCCAAAACATGTCTAATTGCACGGCGAGGTGATAAAATCCAGAATTGTTGTCTTAAAATATTATGAAGAGTATTAAATCCTGGATGCAAGTATATGATATGATATGATTTAATGATTAAAAAAGTTAAATAATGATGTCGGGGTAGAATAGCAGGATGCTTGGCACTGAAGTCAATTGAAGCATTTCGGAGGCGTCCGCCAACACGTAATACTCCATTATTATCTATAAATGGATTTAAAGCCCTAAGTGGACCGGTACATATTTTATTTTTTAGAATTTGAGAAACTTCAGTCTTAAAAACTACGTTTTGTACAATTTTAATCAAGCAAATTAAACTTTCGGTAAGGTCATTTTGAGTAATTATATTTGAAGTTTCAATTTTTTTACATTTTTTACTAAACTTAATACATGAACAAATTATTCTTTGAAGCTTTTGCAACGTTGAAAATTTGTTTATTATGTCAATAAAATTTAAACAATTAGTTATTACTAAAACAGTCTTTACCTCCTCAGCTGATGCTTCGGGGTTTGGAGGCACTATATTAATTAATTTAGGCCAGTCTTCACGGGCTAAAGACAACCACTTCGGTCCTCCCCACCATAAGGGATGTGATATTATTTGTGATGGAGTCAGGCCTCGTGATGAACAATCTGAAGGATTGTCATGCGTTGAAACATGATTCCACAATTTAAATGGTATTTTTTCTTGAATAATCGCAACCCGATTGGCCACAAATGTTTTCCACTTATGTGGGCTACAGGCTAACCAATTTAAGACTATCGTTGAGTCGGTATATGCCTGTATTCTACTGAAGGAAATAAAACCTTCATAGGTTTGCATAACAAATTTCATTACGTCTGCAAGTAATAATGCAGCTCATAATTCTAAACGCGGAATTGATATACGTTTTAGGGGTGAAACTTTGGACTTAGCTATTAATAAGCTACAAGTTATTTTATTATTAGTACTATCAAGAGTACGTAAGTATACTACGGCGCAATAACCCAAATTGGAGGCATCGCAAAATCCGTGCAACTCAAAGGAACAATTTTTACTATTTATTGGTAAATGACGTGTTATCCGAATATTTTTTAAAAGTGGTAATTCTGTTTGAAAATCTGTCCAAACTTTTTCTATATCTATGGGTAACTTTTCATCCCAATTTATTTTTTGTGTCCACAATTTTTGAATCAATGTTTTAATCGCAAAAGTTACTGGGGATAAAAATCCTAAAGGGTCATAAATTCTAGCTAACTCAGATAAAATTGTTCTTTTTGAACTTATGTTCGAAAGAGGTTTTACTTCATAAAAGAAAAAATCTAAATTTGAATTCCATTTAAGGCCTAAAATTTTTAAAATTGTGTCATGATCAGGATCAAAAAATAACGTGTGACTTTCCGGTACTGCTTTTAATGCAAGAGGGGTATTACTAGCCCATTTCCTGAGGGGAAAACAACCTGCAGTAGTAACTTGAATAAGTTCATTTTGAATTTTTAATAATTCGTCAATTGTGTCAGCGCCTGTCACTACGTCATCAACATAGACACTTTTATCTAATACTTTGGCAGCCAAGGGGTATTTTTCTCTCTCATCATCCGCAAGTTTTTTAAGAGTTCTTAAGGCTAAAAAGGGAGCCGATTTAGTACCATAAGTAACGGTTTTTAATTGATATTCTAAAAGTGGATCAGAGGGGGAAAATCGCCAAACTATTTTTTGATAATCCCATTGTTCAGGATTTATATTTATTTGTCTATACATTTGTTTAATATCTGCTATTAAAATATTTATATAATCTAAAATGAAGTAATAAAACTGAAATGTCCTTTTGTAACTTGGGACCTTTTAACAGTATGTCATTTAAAGAAATGCCAGTAGTGGTGGTAGCAGAGCTATTAAAAACTACCCTTAATTTTGTTGAAGTACTTTCTGAGCGAATTACGCTATGATGAGGCATTATATATGAGTTTTTATTTTGAACTGATTGCATGGGCGCAATTTGCATATGCCCAGCATCTAAATAATCTTGCATAAAAGCTTTATATTCCTTATATAAATTAGGATTTTTTAATAAAGATTTTTCTAACGAATAAAAAAATTTTATCGCTTTATTTTTTGAATCTCCTAGACAATTAGGATTATTTTTAAAGGGTAAAGATACAGTATATCTCCCTGAAATATCTCTAGATACATTTTGAATATAATTATTTTCGCAGATTTTATCTTCCGGTTCCTCAATGGGCATGTTAGGGATTTTTTCTAGTTCCCAAAATTTTTGTACAACTTCATCTAATGATGAATTTAAAAATAAGCATGTAGGATTATTAACAATATTTAAATTAAAATCTAATTTACCCATCAAGACATAACCGAAAATAGTGTTTAATGCAGTGGGATCACCCTGTATATTACTATTTATTTTATTATTTAATAAAATTTTTGGAAAGTGTTCAGCACCTAGTAACATATCTACCGGTTGTGGTTTATTGAAAAAAGGATCAGCTAAATTTAAATTTTGAATATAACTATTATCTTGAAGTTCAAATGAAGTTTTAGGCATATTACCACATATAGAAGAAATAATAATTGCATCAATTTCAAAGTTGATATTATTAAAGTTAGAATTAATTATACAGGTAGTACTACCCCTAGCTAGGGTGGAACTTCCCCTTAAACCGGTGATTGGTACTGAAGTACGATTTCTATTTAAGCCTAACCGCTGAACACAAGACTCTGTTAAAAGATTAACTTGAGATGCTGTGTCCAAAATTGCTCTAACTATTTGTTTATTACCTAAATTGTCTATAATATTAAAAGTTACTGTGGGTAATAGAATAGTATTATTTTTATTTGTTGATATACTAGTTAAAACAGTTTTAGAAGTGGAAGGTTGATTTTCTTGACTTATATTTGTCAAAGTATTTTGTTTTTGTTTAGATTCAAAATGTAACAGAGTATTATGCTTTTTAGAACAAACTTTACAATTAATGTTTGTCATACAAGCACCCTTATGATTTTTTAAGCAATTTACGCATAAATATGAATTTTTTATAATATTATATCGATCAGAAATAGGTTTACCTAAAAAGGTAGAACATTCAGAAATAAAATGATTTTTTGAGTGACATAATGCACAAGTTTGTTCATAAGTATTTGTTAACAGTGATATTTTATGATCATTTGATCGATTATTTGATCGATCATAATTATTATTTGACCTATTAAAAGTCTGATATTTATTAAATGAATTTTTATAACTGTTTTCCGCTCTATACTGATGGCAGACAGTTTTATTTGAAGCTTCTAAAGCTCTACATTGGGATTGTATAAAATCCTCAATATTTTGGAAAGTAGGAAATTTATTTACTTCCAAAGATAACTCAAACCTTTCTCTGGTTTCAGCATCTAATTTTTGTAACATTAAATTTAAAAATAAAAAGCTATTTAATTCATCAGCGGACATATCTAAAGTTTGTAAAGCTTTATAATTTTCCATAAAAATATCAAAAACAGTTCGTAAGGCTGTTGCTGATTTAACTTGAATTGGTTTAATAGTTTGAATAGTTTCAAAATGTTTATTAGCAATAGTTCTTTTATTATAATATCTCTTATCTAGCGTAGCTAAAGCTATGCTATAGTTAGCTGCCGTTTTTGGCAAGGACGAAAGTAAATTTAACAGTTCATTGCGCAGACTCGAGATAAGATAATAAAACCGTTCAGTATCCGAGAGATCTGGATTTAAATTAATTAAGCTATTGAAAAGCTCTTTAAAAGTTACATATTGTTTAATGTCTCCGGAAAAAATAGGTAAATCTATTTGAGGTAATTTTACCCTTGTCGTTTGATTGACAGGTTTATTTTCCATTTTGACATTATTTTCAATTTTAATTGCTTTGGATTTTATTAAGTAATAAGTATCTTCAAAATTTTCTAAGATTTGATCATGTTCGTCGGTTTCTTTTTTATTTTTAACCAATTCAGTTATTATTGACTGATGAACCGAGAGAAATGACGTATAAAGAGACTCTATGTCATAATATCTCGCTAAAAATTCATTAATCTGAATTTCAGTGGGAGTTATTCCCTCAAAACTTTCTAATAATGTTACAATTTTATTTAATTTATTAAAATAAGAAGCTCTTTCTTTTTTCATGACTTCTATTTCAGCCATGATAAAGCTTTAAATTTAAATTAAATTTATTTTATCAATTTAAACCCAATAAAATTTTATTGAAAGAAATAAATTGTTTGTATGTATAGCGACAGTAAAATACCTAAAAAAATGCTTGACAACAACGTTTTTAACTCCAAAAAATATGGACAACAAAAAAAAATTATCTTTTTAATCAAATGCTTTTGATTTGAAACAAAATCAAATTTCAAAATATATTTTAATAAAAATTTACAGAAATAATAATTCTAGTAAATATTTTATTAATTTTTAATTTTAGTTATATATAACTTAAAAATTTCAAAAACTTTTGCCTAAATTTAGGACTTTTTTCCAATGCAAAATAGCAAAATATGGAAGTTATAATAATAAATGCCTTATAAGGACTTTTTATACCACTATTTTGTGATATATTTTTATAAATAGTAAAAATGGCCTTAATCGGACCTTTTTTATACCTCCAACTCGGGTATATGCTATCACAATTTGTAAGATTGATCAGCTTTTTAATAAAACTTGTTATATAAAATGCCTTTCCTGGACTTTTTTAAATATTAATAGATAATTATCTATTATCATAGACACGTAGTCTTATTTATTTTAATAAAATACAGTAACAAAGACTGATTTTTTAGTCAAATAGACGTTTTTATACGGCTGAAAATTCAGAACCGTTTTTTAATAGAACACAGTCAGACAAAATAGTCATACAACTGGTCTTAGACACGTAGTCTTATAATTGTTATTTTTTTTTAATTAATATAGCAAATAAAGCTGTTTTATAATTGTTTAAATTATTATTTTATTTATAGATTTTTCTCAAAAATATGAGTATAAAAATCTCTCAAAACACCGAAAACAAAATTCTATGTTTGAAAATACATAAATTATAATTATTAATAAATTATAATCATGTTAATTATTTTTAAAATTAATTTATAATATATCCTTTTTGAATAAACTCTTCAACAAGGTCGAGCATCCAAAAAAAGATCATAAAAACCCTAACACAGTTTTTTATGTCACGTTGGCTTCAACCGACTTCGGAGCAATGCCCTTTCAAAATTAATAATTTTTATATTATTTATAAGTATATTTGTTTGTTTTATAAATTATAATTATAATTATAGTATTTTATTAACTATTTTCAATTTTTTATAAATGTATGTCATATGTGTACGGAAAAATATATACGAAAAATATTAAAATAGGCAGAATTATAGAATTTTTCAACAAGTAGGCATCATTCTTTAACGTCTTTTTATGTTTTCCTAATATAGAAATAAATATTAAATATTTTAAACTTGATAATTGCAAACTAAAAAGTTTTTAATGTACAAAAAAACCCAAAATTAAATTACTAATTCAATCCGTGCTCGAATTTGGACCAAATGTTTGAGGTGGAAATGGCTTTATATGCCAAATAATTTTAGAGGGGTCGGGCTGACCCCCAACGGGTTGTAAAACCGTAAAAAAACTAGGATAGAATATTTATTTTTTAGAAGGACCACTGGCCTAGTTTCTCTCTTCGATAATAATAGACTAAAATGCATAGGGCTAATTATAGGGTCTTTGGCATACTAGATATGTCTTAACAATTATAATCAAAAAAAGACTTACCCAAGATTTCTGTAGATTTCCAGGAATGAGAGCTCTCTTGTTGAAATAGGTTTATCTTCGAATTATCCTTGAAGATGGTTTAAAATGTGGGACATACACATGACACTTTAAAATGTTAATTAAACGTTTAATTTAGTTGTACGCATTTTCTTAAGATCGCGACGTAATTTTAGAACGCTTCTGTTCGCGGAACAAATTATAATAATTGTCTCCCGTAGGTTCGCTGTCGATACTTGTGCTACTTATTCATACTTATTTGATACTGATTTGTGTTTTATGCACACCTGTTGACAGGGGCAGTGGACGAGTCCATTATCTTCTTTCTTGGGGGGTGTAGCCTATTTGAATACAACCGCCAAGTACATATCTAGTGTATGGAACCTTATTTATTATATTTAATTTATTTTACTATGCTTTATTTAACAATTGGATTCGGCCTTTTCCGCAGCTGAACCATAATTAAGAGCATTTTTTGAGATGTAAGATGGTGCAAGAGTATCTACT
Organism: Brachypterus glaber; assembly: GCA_958510825.1. Lineage (NCBI taxonomy): Eukaryota > Metazoa > Arthropoda > Insecta > Coleoptera > Kateretidae > Brachypterus > Brachypterus glaber. Next base: position 36,266,136 of record OY294045.1, read on the forward strand.
GAGGTAAAATCCCAGACAAGACAACGCCCGTTCTTAAATGGAACAAGAGTCATGCCGTCAGGATGCTTGCCATCATTTCTAGCGTTTAATCCAGGAGGTTCGAGGATAGGGTGTAATCCTATAGTTGCAAGAGCATTTTTAATAATCTGATTGGCTTCCTTGTGTCTGGAATGACGTCCTTTACTATATTTACAGCAAAGACCATGTGTTCCAAAGGCGTCTACTTTTTTTCCACAAGAACAAACATGGGGTTCTACTATTTTTAAGCCAAGCCTTAAACCAATCGCAATTCTTAACAGATTCCTGTTTAAAAGAAGACCCAAACTGGAGATTGGAAGAGAATGAAGCCAGTAGCTGGATTCCTTTTCAGAAACTGCTTTTAAACGTGACTGGTCCTTTACATTGTTGGCGATATTAAAAAGTTTAAGTGAGGCCACTTTTGTAATAGGATAATCCCAGTCGTGTTGTTTGCAAGATTCTGGTAGGATTTCAGTCTGTGCACATTCCCTCCAAAAACCAATCGATGAATCCAACTTGAAAAAAGGAATCCCAGGAAAATTAGAAAGAATGGTTCTAAAAATATTGGTGGAAGATTTAATCGATGAAATGTAGCTTGGTAATGCAAGTTCCAAAACAGAACGTATACCCAAACCTCCCAGATTAACTGGCAATGTAGTCTGTAACCAGTTCTCGTTAGTTAAAGAAATATTGAGAATTTCGCTTATAGAGGATCGGATTAAATTGTCAAACTTGACCAAAAAAGAGTTTTCATGAAGGTATGTACATCTTAAAATATATTGCAAACGAGGAATTGCTATACAATTTTTAAGCAAAAAAAAGGCATGATGGGGTTCTAAAATTAATAAACGTTGAGTAAGTAAGGCTAACATGTCATATTTCTTCTTAAGAACTTTTTCATTTGATGTGGAAGTTAAAGGGGCTCCCAATAGTTCTAAAGAGTCCAAAGAAACATGTTTTAAGCATTTAAATTCCTTTAAAGAATAATCTAAATTGTTGAACGAAAAGAATTCGCATTTTTCCTTGTTTAAGTATTAACCAAATTTAGGACCTTCCAATTCGATGAAATTTAAATCTGATTTTACTATTTCTGGTGGGCCTATAAGTGTACCATCATCCAAATACCATGCATTTAAAGGGGATCTTAATCTTGAAATCATTTTTTTAGAAGAATTACAGAAAAGAAAAGGAGCAAAAGGGTCACCCTGTTGGGCGCCTTCCTCTGATCTAATTAAAAACTCTCCATAAAGTAGATTGGAGTAGCCAGAATAACTAGAAAGTATGTAATGATATACTTCTGGAAAATCCAAATAAACTGATTCAAGGATGACATCTCTTTTTATTAAGTTAAACGCATTTTTAAAATCTAGTTTTAAAATGACTAGATTGTTCATTGATGGTTCAGAACTTAAAAGAGATCTAACGGAGTGGATGATAGCTTCGGCACCACCAGAAACACCAAAACCGAATTGATGGGGTTGAAATAATTCGGTAGCTTTCTCTTTTATAGGTCACATTGCGCATTTTGAAGCTATTCGCCTAAGAGTTAAGCCTATAGCTATTGGTCTTAAATCGCCATCTTTTTTAAAAAGGGAGCATAGATTTGCTCCAAAAAAGAACGGACGAATAAAATCAGGGACCTCACCTCTAAGCACCAAATTAATAAAATTTTTCATTGAAATTGAAAGTTTTGTAGCGACATCACCATTATTGGGATTTAACATATCGCAAATATGTTGAGGTCGGAGGCCATAAAATCCAGAACTAGAGCCCTTTGCAAAAGATTTGGTTGCTGCCAGAATGTCCTCAATTTCTATTTGCAGTGGGGTACAATTATTGGGTTTGGGTGGCTCTTTTGAATTTGAATTTCTTTTTGGATGCTTGTCATTCATAATTTGGGTGTTAATTTCATTTGGGGTAGCTATTGTATTATTTGAACAAGCCAAACGTACTGCACCTTTTACATCACCATCTGAAATTTTTGCAGCAACTTTTTCGGAGATTCGTTTATCAGAAATTTCGTTTTTAAGAACAACATTTGATTTTGCAGATTTGTTACTATTAAATTTACTTAGGTCTACTTTCTTCGGAAAAGCTCTTAATAGATGAATAATTTTGGAGGTTAAAGAAAGGTCGGATACTCTACTGGGGATTTTTCTTGGAAGTCTTAAACACAAATGTGCGAATGAAAAAAGGTTTAGCCATGCTTCTGTTGATTTTGAAGATACTATTTCATCTAAACATTTTGAAAATTTTTCGGCAGCTAGTGCTCTGGATCCTTTTGGTATTCTTAATATAATTCTATCCCTTGAACGTAATTTTAATAAAAAATTAAAAATATCCTCTTCAGTTAAAAAGTTTAATTTAAGGTTATCATCTGACTGTTCTTCTAAATTTTCACAAAAATTTTGGGTTGATGCGGTTGAGGTTTGGGAAGTTTTGTGTTTTCTTGAAATGTGTGTATTTATGCCTCTTCGGGTGAATGTTTTGTTGCAAATAGAACAATTTATTAAATTTTTATCATTTTTATCCAAATTTTTTTGACTAATCCGTGACATTGACAATTATTATTATTGGATACGGGGTTGTCGTTAAATAGTGTTCTCCTACCCGGTCCAAAATTGCAAAAAAATATTTTTGATATTTTGCTCATTGCTGATTGCCCCCGCTCATCGAACCTATCAGCGTATCTTTTGGAGATCTAGTCCAGAGGATCCGTTGCAGGAATATTGGATAGTAGTAGTTAGTTTCGGAAATACAGCCTCACCTTTTTTAGCGTTGCGTACGATAAAGCAGTTGCTTCTGGATGAAGGCGACGCCTTTCCCCTAGAGCGAAAAGCGATAGAGGAAAGCACCTATGTGGATGACGTGTTTGCTGGAGCGGATACTTTATCGGAAGCAAAACTTCTTCAACAGGAGTTAATTTCTTTGTTTGAAAAAGGGAAGTTTGAGCTGCGGAAGTGGACTAGCAATAAAACCGAACTTCTGCACGATATTTCGAATGAAAATAAAAAGCCTATATCTTTTGACTCGGAAGATGAGGTTGTTAAGTTATTGGGACTAGTTTGGACTTTTCCATCTATAGATTGTTTTTCGTTCGGAGTATCTTCAGAATCCCGTACCACAAAACGGTCGATTTTGTCAGACATAGCGCGTATTTGGGACCCTGTAGGCTTCTTAGTACCAGTATCGTTTTTTGCAAAGTTTTTAATTCAACATTTATGGGTACTAGGGGTTGGTTGGGATGACCCACTTCCGGAGGAGGTTGTATCTAGGTGGATTAGTTTTAAAGGCGAACTGCCTATCATCACTAAAAATACCTAGATTTCTTAATTTAGTTTCGAAAAAAATCGTAGAATTGCATGTGTTTTGCGACGCAAGCGAGAAAGGCTATGCAAGCTGCATATATTTTAGGTCTCTATGTTCTACAGGTTTCGTTGATGTGTTCGAAATCTAAGGTGGCTACACTAAAAAAGATTTCATTAGCAAGATTGGAGTTATGCGCAGCTTTTTTGTGTAGTGATTTGGTGAGTTCAGTCATGGATATTTTTAAGGATAAGGTTTCTATCTCTCGCATTTATGCATGGTCAGACTCCATGATCGCACTGTCCTGGATAAAAGCACCACCGTATCGTTGGAAAACTTTCATAGCTAACAGAGTCAGTCACATACAGGACGCCATTCCACCTGATTGTTGGAATTTTGTTAAATCCGAGGAAAACGCTGCTGATCCAGGCTCCAGAGGATTGACCCCCACGGAGTTAGTGTGTTGTTCGATATGGTGGCATGGGCCACAGTTTTTGCATACCTCGGAAGTTATAGAGCCGTCGTTGTTTGTGCCTATTGACTCGCCGAAGGAAGCAAAAGTTGTATCTTTGGTTGTAGTAGAAAATACGGAATTTTTAGATATGCTGATATCTCGATATTCGTGCTGGTCAAAATTGCTTAGGGTTATTTCATACATACAGTTGTTTTGTAATAATGCCCGCAACCCTGGCCAGCGTCGGTCTATATTGACCACTTCAGACTTACAAAAGTCATTGTATACTTTAGTAAAATTTGTTCAAAGCAAAAGCTTTTCTGAGGACATTGCTTTGTTAAACAAGGGAAAATCTTGCAGCAAAATCTTGCGCAAGCTAAACCCATTTGTCGATGAACAAGGTATACTTAGAGTAGGCGGGCATCTAGTAAATTCGTCTGTGCCGTTCGAAACTAAGCACCCGGCCTTGTTGCCACGTAGTCATAGGTTAACAACCTTATTGGTAGAAAATTTCCATAAAAAACATTTGCACCCAGGTGTACAAACCCTGCAATATTTGGTGTCCCAGCAATTTTGGATTTTATCGGCCAAACGAGTTATTAAGTCTGTTGTTTCGAAATGCCATAGATGTTTCCGTGTAAACCCCCGTACCTTGCAACCCCCTATGGGTAATTTACCGGCATTTCGGATAGCGCAGCTTAAAAGTTTCCAGTCTGTAGGAGTGGATTTTACCGGAAGTTTTAAGTTAACCATGGGTCGTGTTAGAAATGCCAAAACTTATAAGGCATATATATGCGTCTTTGTCTGCGCATCCACCAAAGCCATACATTTGGAACTTTGTTCTGAGTTGACTACAGATTCGTTTTTAGCCGCGCTGCGGCGTTTTATAGCACGAAGAGGCCGATGCACGAGGATTTTCTCAGATTGTGAAACAAACTTTGTGGGAGCCGCTAGCAAGTTACAGGAGCTTGTAAAAAAAGCATCGGAAGCCGAGGCTATTAATTGGTCGTTTAACCCCCCCTCTGCGTCACATTTCGGTGGCCTTTTCGAGGCTGGGGTAAAATCGGTAAAGACTCACCTGGCTAGAGTCATAGGAGAACAACGCCTTACATATGAGGAGTTTATAACCTTTTTAACACAGGTCGAGGCATTGTTAAATTCAAGACCTCTGTGTCCGTTGTCCAATGATCCCAATGATTTGAGCGTTTTAACGCCAGGACATTTTTTGACATTGAATCCACTCAGTGCACCAGCAGAGGAAAACCTGTTGCATGTGCCCCTTAATCGGTTAAACCGATGGCAGTTGCTACAGCATATGCAACAGGCGTTTTGAAAACGGTACCACACTGAATATTTGGTCACGTTACAAGGTCGTTCCAAGTGGACGGATTCGCAAACACCGATTGCAATTGGAACAATGGTTCTTATCAAAAATGAGTTGCAACCACCGTTGCGTTGGTTACTTGGTCGCGTGACGGAATTATTCCCAGGCAAGGATGGTGTTTGTCGAGTTGTGAATGTACATACATCACACGGTACCTTTAAACGACCGCTTGTCAAACTTTGTCCCCTGCCACTAAATTAGCTTTTACCCAAATTAAGAAGTAGTCCCTTCTTGGCGGGCAGTAATGTTAGAGAAACTTTAATTATTGCTATACGTGGCCACCATAGTTCTAGAATGTTTTACGGGTTGCCTACCTTCGGGCCCGGTCGTATGACGCGGCTACAAAGAGAGAGGTTAGAACCACAATCGAAACCGGTCGATTTTTAACGTGTTAAATGTCCGTACTGTCCTAGTTCCGATAATTTTAATTGTGCCAGTCATTTTGTGAACGTTTTATAATCAAAGTAATATTGCCTCCCGCGGGTATCGCGAATATTCGCGAAAACACATGTTAAGCCACCAACCGTTCTTGAGTCCACCAGAAGACATCATCCATGGGGCCCCTTTCAACAGGATTCACAGGGTCTCACTAAAAGCAAAGGTGTCTTAACCTAGTCGTCGTACTTTGCATTAAAATACATACAGTCTCACTATCACCAATTCGAGTTTATCGCTAAATATAGAATCACACCCCCCCTTAGTCAATCGTCGCTCAATACCCCCCGTTTGGGGGCTCCTTACGAGCTCCAAACCGGGACAGACGTGTTTCACAGTTCATATCATTTTCTCCTCCTGTTTTCCCTGCTGGATATTCTTCTGCTATTACATTTTTTAGAACTAGTAATTTAGTTGTATTTAGTACTTACTGTCGCTCTCTATTTTTAATTTAATCTGCCTTTTATGAAATGACGAAATCATTCATATGGGAGGCATAGCGTAGTGGCTAGCGCGTATGCATAGCAAGTCTAATATCGTGAGTTCGATTCTCACTGGCGCCGATTTGACTTTTTCAGTTAATTAATAATTGAAATTTGGCGAAGGCGATAAGTGAAACGGACACTCCCTAGAAACTGGTTCGAAAGTCAGAATGAGCCGGTGGTTCCCTCTACTACTAGCCCACACAAGTCCTGGACTTAGGGGATGCTTAATTAAGTAGAATAGTACGAGGTTAAACAAACATGTAATTCATTTTTTGTAAAACAAACTAATTTGTAGGTTAGGTAATTTCAATATTGAAATTTAACGGAGGTGGTTTTACGTCTTCCGTTAAATTTCAATATATTGAGAAAAAATCTCAATGTATCTTTTCAATATTGTTTTCAAAGTGGTCATGTGAATAGCAGTTTTTCAGTCGACGTAAATGACCTTGCAATTTTTGTCAATATTGGCACAAATTTCAATCTCAATGGTACATGTGAATAGGCCTGATTGTCTGTATACAGACATAATCTTATTCGGCATAGATATGTATTAAACAAACAGACCAAAAATTAGAAATAATTTAATATTCCTGTTGTCCGACCCTGTTATTGTAATGAAAGTATCAACTTGGTCATTATTATTTCTTATTCGGCATAGGTATGTATTAAAGAAACTCACCAAAAATAATTTAAAATTACTCTTGTCCGACCCTGTTATCGTAATGAAAGTATCAACTCTGTATATTACATAGTAGAGAATCTCTATGTTAGTTTCTGATATTATTCTACCAAATAATACATACAATTTTTTTATAATAAAATTTATTAATATATTTATATACTTAATTTATTAAAACAATTTTAAAAATTAACTACTCGTCTATCCATTTTTACTTTATACCAAGATTAATCCTATATGAAATGTGTATACAGTGCGGTCCAAAAGTCACCCCCCCTTTTAACTTTTGAACGAGTTGAGATATCTTCAAATTTAGAACTCTTAAATAAGACAACTTAAACTATATTTTAGCATATATTTGATATTTTCAGCTCTTAAAATGTGGGCATGGGGGGACATTTTTGTTAAATGAAAAGGGGGGTCGTGTGATACATCATTTTAAAGCTTATAAAATTCTCTATTTACACTAACATTTTTTAATTTTTTAAAAACGTATTTTAAGGTTTTGATTTTTCAATTTTTTGTGCTAAAACATTCGATTTTTTAAGTTTTTTTTATAAATTCTTATTTATGTCAACTAAAATTAGTTTAAAAGTATAATTAACATTTTTTTATGATGAAATTAGGCATTTTTAAAAAATTATTTGTTTTTTTTAGAGGAATTTTGACATTAATACCCATTTTCAACTCCATTTTAAACCCTTTTTTTTTTTAATTTAAAAATATGGAGTTAAATAGAGAATTTTATAAACTTTAAAATGATGTTTTACACGACTTTTGAACCATTCTGTATAAACATTAAATAAAAATTGATATATATTAAGATTACTACAGTAAAATGAATTATGAATTGTGTACCTATAGGTTTTTTGGAAAACCTTTGTCCAAAAAAAAATGTGAAAACTTATAGATACTTACACGTTTCATAGGGATTGTCCTACTAAAAATTTCCAGTAGGTCTAGGAAAATATCTGTTCAAAAACATAGAAAACTTATAGATGCCTACGTTTCATACAGATTTTTCTACTTAAACTTATAACAACAAAACAAAACAACTGAATAGGTTTATGTATATGGATTTTCCAATAGGTCTCTATTATAGTCTCTATAATAGGTCCTTTTTGACTGAGAAAGCTGATATGGTCACTACACCACTTGGTTTAGTTTGTTTTAACTTAGCCTTTATCCATAGTCAACACAGATCTGTGATAAAACATTATTACCCACAATCCATATCTTATATATTTATATATAGTCATATATTGTTTTTAGATTTATATTCAGTAAAAATCAAAAGTTTATTTATATTTTTCAAAGTTAACCTCATTTTGTTTGACGTCTGTGTTAAAACTTCACTGTCCAAGATAACCAACGTAAAAAAAAATCACCAGATAATACCAATAAAACTGTGGATGTTACTGTAAAGAGAGACACGAAAATTCGAGAGAGAGGGAGAGTCGCATGTGTTAGTCACTTTGAATACGTTAATATTTTATCTAGTATGTAAAATCTGTGGCCACAATAGTTCTGTCAAGTTTTAAAATAATTTAAAATTAATTAAAACAAATTAAATAATTATCAGTTTTGATTTTACATTTTACATAAACAATAGTAATCTATGATTTATATTTCAAATAAAACATTTAATTTCATTGATTTACAAAGTCTTATGCAGTAGATCTAAAGACTCGGGCATGCGCAATGAGCCTCTACTGAAATAAGGCGTGCTAGCGTTGTAGCGTCAGGCCACCTTTCTTTCTGATATTTCTGCCATAGAAGGCACTTGTGTGTTTCATTTTTGAGAAAACGATCGAATTATTTAGTTTTCTTTTATTTAAAGGTCGTTTTCTACCAAACTAGGTTTTCTACCAAACTAAGTTTCTACCGGATTAGATGATTTTTAATTTTATTTGCAACCATGTTTTTTTGACATGAGTTTACGCACGTGTGATAATTGACCCACGTTTTATATCCATTATACTACGGTTGATTATAATTATGGGCTTTGACTACTAGTTTTCTACGAGTTTATTGCTCCAATTTTAAATTATGGTCCATGCTTTAGGCTTTTTTAAGCTGACGATAAGGGAAACCCAAGATGGCCGCCATGATGTATTTTAATTTTAATATTTTAATTTAATATTTCCCCCCTGGTGCTGATTACGTATCAAATTTCGAGTTTTTTGGAACCAACTTTATATTCTGGACCTCCGGACACATTCTTGGCAGGAGTATATGATATCACCGCACATGTGTTTGAGCATTTCGTCTGATAGCAAGAAGTTTGGATCCAAGATAAGTACCATTTTATTGTAATTCCTTATGAAGGAAAATGTACGTACCGATTTTTAAAAGGTGTCACAATATTTATTAATTATATTTAAACCTTTTGCATTCACAAGAGGTATTCTGTCATATTTCGACCTTTTGTATTCACAAAAGGTATTCTGTCATATTTATTTTATTAGTTTCATTAAATTTTTTAATCACATTCTATTTGTTTAAATGCTTGGACCTCAAACATTTTTATTTTTCAGATTTTCCCCTTTTATTAATTATATTTAAATAATAGTTAAATAACCCCCTTTTGTAGTGTATAGAAACAAAGGTAAATATTCCACTTTTTTTTGTTTATTATATCTAAATAAAATCATGGTTAACTTATCATAAATAAAGCCCACAAACCTACATGACCCCTCTTTCTTGCTGCGTAACCTATTAGCTAGCCGGTGAAAGCACGTTTAGAAGGAACTGAGGTAATTTAACCTTTTGTTTTAGCTTAACATCAGGGCTAGAATAGTAAGGCACTCATTAAGGCACTTGACTCCGTGTTTTTTGTATTTGACGGAGGCAAGTGGCCCATTTCATCCCCCTCCCTCTTCTCTTATAACCATTGCAAGTGGAACCTCTTTCTTTTTTGCGTTGCAGCAGGTACAAAGTTTAAGAACAAGCATGTACCTGCCTAGGTACTGCCCTCCTTAGAATATGCGGAAAATCCAGATAGCAATTGCTAATCGACTGTATTAATACAGTCGACTTTTACATAAGCGGTCACAGAAATATCGACTGTATTGCTATCTGGATTTGCTGCGTTCATCCTAAAAGGACAGGGTACCCAGGTATAAAATAATTTGTGTTGGGAACAGTAACTGTTCAACACTTTTTCAATATACTTCGGAAGATTGTCAGTGTTTTTAAAATAGAGCTAGAATATTTTGATATTTAAATTATTTTTGACAAAAAAGGTGATTCGTTTGTGCTTAAAAGTCGAAATTATGATTTTACTATGATTCTAATCTATTTTTTATCAGTAGTGTTTGTGGTCAGGGGTCAGGGGTAAACAGTTTGTACAGACCTACAAAGGTTCATTATACTTTTTCTTTTTTTAGCGTCTGGGATGGTACCTAAAAAGGCAATCTAGACATTTGATAGCAGTTATAGCTGATAAAATCTACAAAAACAATTAAAATAACTAAAAAGTTAATTATCGTAAGTATTTTTACATACATAGTCCTGTATAAACAATACCTAATTAAGGGGTCTGGTCAGTTTTTTGCCGCAAACTTTTTTCTGTGTATTTTTTTGTTGTAATTTTGGTCATAGGTTTGGTATTTACCGTTTAATTTCGGAATGCTTTGGTTACCTGCGGTTGAACCAATTGGAATTTAAATCTGTGGCCGTGCTTTGAGAGCGGTTATAGCATTTGGTTATTATTTTAACCAATCTATAACCAATCAGAACCATAACCATAACCGCCAATTTGGTAACTAATACGAAAAGCCTTCAAGTCAAAATACATAAAACAGTTTTCTGGCTTATTAAATAAAAACTGAATACCTATTTTAGCTACTTTGGGAACGTTCAAGTATTACGTAACCCAAAATTTGGCCATTTTTGACACCCACCCCCCCATGTAACGCGGCGTAACATTTTCAAGACCCCCACCCCATTTTTTACGTAACATTTTTTTTACAAAAAGTAAAGAAATTTTTAAACCGGTTCTTAACCGGTTATTGCTTCCGTGTTTTAACCAAAAACCTGTCTGAGGTAATTTCCGCAACCTGTTAACCGAAAACCGGTAATAGTTTTTCATCTCAATTTTTTTAGGATTTAGTGAACGCCGTGTGCAATAAAATTTGCAACGAATCGGTAACTTAGGCCTAGATCATTGTTAAAAACTTAAACTTAAAAAATCCAATAAACATTTTATAAGTTACGTAATTCTTGAACGTTCCCTTTCAAAGAGTCTTCCCAAGCAACAAAATAGGTAAAAAAGTAGATAAAAAGTCTAATTATCAATTGATTGTCTACTTTTTTTTTTCCTTTATTATTATTTATTGGTTTAAATATAAAATTTAATAAATTAAAATATAACACAAAATATAAATATATAACAGAAAAAAAAATAAAAACAAAAAAAAAATTGTTATTAAAACTAAAATCGTGACTCTTCAATTGTGATGACCTTCTTGTTCATAAAAAAGTATGTAGGCTTCTCCTGAAACTATCGATCTTGGTGAAACTGAAGAAACCCTAAAGTCGTCATATACATGCCACCTGTGATTATAAGGATGCTTACAATAGGCAGTGTAGTGTCCGCTATACATGGTACCACTGTGATTTGAAATGGCGTACAAGTTGTACCTGCACGGTGCGACGGACTCTGCGGCATAATTACTCATATCTAATTCTTCTAGAGGAAAGTCTACGGTGACACTAAGTTTTCTTTGAAAATGTTCCCTCTGGGAGAAGCGTTTGAGGTGGATTACTAAAATTTTCGGGAATTTTTGAATTGTAAAGGATATTGTGCATTTTGGACGATCTTTGCATTTTGAACATGTAAGCTTTTCATCGTCGTCCAACGTTTCTTCTCGCATTGAATCTTCCAAACATTGCGACAACCTTAATTGACCTGTCTGTTGTGGAAGTGAGAGAGAAAGGTCCCAGAACGGGTCGAATGTGATGGAACAATGGCCGCAATGGGTACACTTGAGAGTGGGTTTTAGTTGCCCGACGAAGAGATCCAAAATGCGAGAGTCGTCCATCCGGAGGTATCTGGACCATGATGCTGCAGACTTTTCGTTATCATTTAATTTTTTATCTATCTTGGCCAAAATAGGTTTAGATTTTTCCGAGACCCTGTTGACGTCTTCATGAAGTCCCTCCAAAAGATAACGCAGAAATTCTTGTGCGTCCTGTTGTGCGTAGCCCATAAATCGGGGGGCGAAATGCTGGATTTGGCTCATTAAGGAAACCGTGTTCACTGTACGGTAAGACGAATCCTCTGACCACAACTCTTTTATCACCTCGGCGAACGTCTTAATCAAAGCTCCACGCATACTGGAAATATTGGTGTTGATGTCCCGCACATAACTGTCCTTCGTTAGATATTCCATCAAAAGTTTCGTGTTTGAAAGGCATTGAATCACCGAGTTCATGAAGCAGGTGTTCCCGATATTTGTTAATCCGTTAAGACCCAAGGTTTTGACTAGACTTTCGACCACTCGCTTATTGTTCGTGATATAGTTTTTCTCGCTCACAGTATCCTCATCGTCCTTGTAATTTAAATGGTTGTTGGTGGACTTTTTCGAGGAGGTACACGATAGGTTGTTGACCAAACTTAAATTTCCAGAAATTGAAGGAGATATGGTCGAACGGTGGTTTAGCTTTGAAGAAGATATTGAAATATCATTAATTTGCTTGTTTTTTTCCATATCATTTTCGAAACTGTTTTCATCATTTTTGTAGTCCTTTGTCAGTATATACGATGTAAAATTGTTGACACTTAAAGAACTTTTCCAATAATTATTTTCACAGTTCGCCTTTTTATTCGAAACCGATGAATGCGGTTCAAAATCACCAGCTATGTCGTTAGCAGTCAAAGTTCCCAAAACAGCAATTCCATTGCCTCTTTGTATTGATATGCTGATCCTTTGTAAAATGAAAATATTTTGCAGATTTCTTTAAAGAAACTTTTAGCCATGGGACTGTAAGAGCCAAATGTTTCTATCGCAATTGGCATAAATATATAGTCTTTTGAAAAAGATTTATAATTATTAATTTTATTTATTTCTGCTTTCTCAGCAGCGGCACCAGCGTTTTTGGCATTTATTCTCAAGTAAGAAGGAGCAACTGAATCTATACAAGTAAAGTCCCATACAAGGCATTTACCATCACGGTGTTCTAGAAGAACTTTTAAATGACATGACAACTTCCATTTCTTTTTCTTTTTGAAATTTGTTATATGAGCTCTAATTAAAAAAATAAGACCAAAATTTTAAAAATCGTTAGAGCCGTTTTTGAAAAAAATGTGTTTTTTAGAAAATATCTTTGATATTTCACGCTAACATACTCAGTTTGCCCTCGATGTCTTGGATTTTGACCAAACTTGGCATAGTGGTACCACTATGGTACCTAACCACTCCATCCATTTTTTTTTCAAAACGGTCCATCCGTTCACTATACTGGGTGTCCCACCAAGTTCTTGAAATAGCTTATTTCCGTTATTTGAAAAGGTATAAAAATTTGCAAAAAATAGCATTAAATCAAAGCCAAAGATGATTTTACTGGCTTATTCAAAACCGCCCCTTGCTTACCCACTCCTTTGAAACTACCCCCAACTTCTGTTTTTCAAATAGCACCCCCTAATTCTTATTAAAGACTATGAAAGTGCACGTTATTCTGAATTCAACCATTTATTATAAGTGGTATCTTAGATTTTAAGGGGCTCTAAATAACAATTATTATTTATTAATAGAAGGGTGGTATTTAAAAAAAAATTGCGGGTAGTTCCAGAAGTGTGGGTTGTTATGAGTTGGTTTTAAATATATTAATCAATTTTCTTTTGGGTACAATTTAACGTAAGTTTTTGGAAAATTTTCTGGTTAAATTTAAAATGAAATGTGATTTCATATTCTTTAGTAAAATAGGGGAGTGGTATTTAAAAAACTAGTTGGAGGTGGTTCCAAGAGGGGGGTTAATAAGGGGTAGTTTTGCATAGGTCAGTAAATTCTACTTTGACTCCAATTTAATTTTATTTTTTTTTTAACTTTTTTATATTTTTAAATAACGGAGATATAGCCTGTCTAAAACCTGGTGGGACATTATTAATGCTAAATAATAATTGTTATTGGAAGCCCCTTAATACTATTTATAATACATGGTTTAATTCAAAATGAAATGTAATTTCATATTCTTAGATAAAAATGGGGGTGGGAGGTGTTATTTGAAAATCAGCGGGTGGGGTGGTTACAAGGAAGTAAGTAAGCAATGGAGGGGGGGGAGTTGAATAAGTCAATAAAATCTTCTTTGGCTCCCATTTAACGCTATTTTTTACAAAAAAATTACTTTTCAAATAACGGAGATATAACTTGTCAAGAACCTGGTTGGTGGGACACCCGGTATCGTGAACGGATGGACCGTTTTGAAAAAAATTTGGATGGTACCATAGTGGTACCACTATGCCAAGTTTGGTCAAAATCCGAGATATCCAGGGCAACCCGAGTATGTTAGCGTGAAATATCAGAGATATTTTCTAAAAAACCCTTTTTTTTTTAAAAACGGCTCTAACGATTTTTAAAATTTTGGTCTTATTTTTTTAATTAGAGCTCATATAACAAATTTCAAAAAGAAAAAAAAATGGAAGTTGTCATGTCATTTAAAAGTTCTTCTAGAACAGCGTACCATACTTATATAGGGTCATGCCATCAGGTCTCTTACCATCTAATCTTGCATTTAAACCGGGAGGTTCAAGAATTGCGTGAAAACCAATTGTTGATAGGGCTTTTTTTATAATGTTATTAACCTCCCTATGTCGAGAATGGCGACCTTTGCAAAATCTACAGGAAAGTCCGTGAGTCCCTGATGAATCAACGCAGTCTCCACAAGAACAAATGTGAGGTCTTACTTTTCTATTTGAGCCAATTCTTAAATCAATGCATATTCTTAAAAAATGTTTATTTAAAAGAAGTCCTAAACTTGATACTGGCAGAACCTTTAACCAATAACCTGATTCTTTTTGAGTAATAGCATTTAGGCGGGATTTATCCTTCAAAGAGTTGGCTTTTTGTTTAAAAAGGTTTGATGCCATCTCAATAATAGGGGTATCCCAATCACATTGTTTATATGAAGAAGGAGGATTGCATTTTGTCAAAGCTTTCCATTGGTCCACTGCTTCTTCGATTCCATATAATTGTATTTGATCAAATTTAATTAATAATAATCTGACAAGGTAAGAATTTGCCTTGCAAGATGAAATGAAACTTGGCAGACCAATATCCATTGAACGACGAAGGCCCAAACCACCATTTTACAGGGAGAGAAGTTTCTAACCATTGAACATCTGATAAATCAATATTAGTTACAGCACAGAAAATGTTACGGAGAGCTTCATCAAAAGTATTTCTAACGAATTGGTTTTCTTGTGAAGAATACTGATTTCAGCGTCTTTGCCAAGAGGAGCGCCAAGTAGCTTTAAATAGCCTTGCTTGATAACCTTCATTTGACTAAATTGATCAACATCTAAATTTTTGCAGTTCAAATTGTAAATTTCGCATTTTTCTTTATTTAAGAAGAGCCCATATTTAGGAGCTTCTTTCACAATAAAATTTAAATCCTCTAAAACAGTTTCCATAGTTCAAGCAAGTGAAACATCATCAAGGAACCATACGTTAAAAGGTGATTTTAAACCAGCAAACAAAGCCATAGCCGTGTGACAAAATAAAAAAGGACCAAGGGGATCACCTCGTTGTACGCCCTCCTCAGATTTTATGATAGTCTTTCCGTATAAAAGATTTGAAGGTTCTCCATAGCTTGCGTAAATATATTGATAAATCTCTGGAAATTCTTCGTAAATAGAATTTAAAAGAACGTCGCGACGAATAAGATTAAAAGCGTTCGTGAAGTCCACTTTCAAAACAATTAGTTTTTCAAAAGATTTTTCATAATTAATAAGGGAACGTAGTACATGAACAGCAGCTTCAGCACCTCCGGATATTCCAAAACCAAGTTGTGTCGGAGAAAAATTTTCATTTTGATGATAATCGGCGTAGAGTTAAGCCAAGAGCGATGGGCCTTAATCCACCATTTTTTTTATTAAGGGAACAGAGATAAGCCCCAAAAAAAGTAGATTTTATAAATTGAGGTATTTCACCCCTTAAAATTTTATTTATTCAATTCCTCAAGTCAACCAGTAACTTTTGAGCAATGTCTCCATTACGAGAATCTGTTAAATCTTGTAAATGGCAAGGAGGCCATCGATTCCTGCACTTGAGCTTTTTGAAAAACTTAAAATAGCAGATTTAACATCAACTTCATTAATTTGCAATTGTTTATGATTAATCTCAGTTGGTGGGTTACTAGACTGAATATTTTTCGGTGGGTGCTTCTCTTACTTTATTAGCTGGAACAACAATGTCCTCAGAGCATGCCAACTTCAAAGCCCCTCTTACATCTCCCTCAGAGAGTTTTAAGGACACCCGATGAGCCATCTTAAGTTCTAGTTTATTTTCACATAAAAATTCGTCGTTATGATTAGCCTTTTCCAAATTTGTTTTTTTGGGTACGTAAGAACAAAACTTGTCGTCGTTTAAGATGGTGCAGGAAGGATAATCTCAGTAGTGTATTTTGGAGAGTTTGAACTCACTCCTTCCTCCCATGTACGGGGGGCAGTTCTACTTTTCGACTGCCCCTCGTACAAGACACAGTTTGGCTGTTAATTTGTTTACAATTATTTTTACTTGATTGAATTCTCATGTTTTCGTGGATGTTCGACCTGAATCAGTAATTATTAATTAAAAATAGTCTGTAATTAGTAATTACTTTAATTATTTAATTAGTTTTAAAACTACTTGGTGTGTCTGTAATTATTTTTACTTAATTACTTTTTAATGTTTACGTTTCCAGAAACTTCCACAACGTAAACTACAGAGTGTTTCAAACATTATTTGTCATATTTAATTAACAACTAAGGGTAGCACAAATCAGTAGTTTAAAAATACTTAAGGGGATTACATCATGATTAATGAATTATTAAGTTTTTTTGCTTATCCCGAATTTTTATTTTTACAAGCTTATAATGTCCGCGAAATGTATATTTGTTCTACCGCTTCTTTTAATTTGGACTCGAACTTGGGAGTTCCTAATTGGCCGGAAAATTTCAGAAGGATGTCCTTAAAAACTCTGGACTATGAAGATTATAGTCTATATGTATTTATTGACGATTCCAGCAATTTAAAAATATACAATAAAACATTTTTAAGTTATCAACTAATGATATATTTTAATAATCGAAGTAACTTCAGAACAGCTTGGATTTTATGGAACGAGAATCTTTGGAATAATGATTTGGAAGAAAAAATATATTATTTTAATTATTTACTAGTTTTTCTAATTGCATTTTTAGTTTTATTTTTTAGTTTGATATTTATTTTCTTTTGTTTTTCTAAAAATAGGAAAAAATTGTATACATTTAACAGTTTACTGAATTAAATAATTGAATAGAAATGTGCAGTTTTATTTTTCTGGACGGACACTCAGTATAAGTTATTGGAGAGGTAGAAATTAACCAACAACTACTATCATATAAAACTAATTTCTGTGTGCAAACAGTCTGAAGTTTTTTTGTGTAGAAACTGAAATTAAAAGGTAGGTAGAAAAATATTTTTATTTCTTTTTTCTAATATTTAATATTTTTTAATTTTAAATACAAAGGTACATTTTTTTGTTGAGCGCTTTTAGTATTAGTGTTTTATTTTTCAAATTTTTTTTTTATTAAAAAGTCCGTTGGTTTTTTCGTAGAGATTCAATTTTTTTTTTGCCAAAAGCCTTTAGTAATTAAAATTTTAAAAACGTTTTATTTTCCAAAAAAAGGTTTTTTGTTAAATGTCTGTCGGTTCGTCCGTTTTTGTGTTAGAGATACATTTTTTTTTTGTCAAAAAGTCGATCCGTTTTTGTATTAGAGATTTTTTTAATTTTTTTTATTTTTGCTTAATTACTGAATAGTGTTAGAAATTTTTTGGTGTGATTAATTTTTTTGAATTTTATTCACGAGTACTCTCATTTTATTTTTTTTTTGATTTTTTTGAAAAAAAACTTTCAGTGATAAAAATTTTGTAAACGTTTTATTTTCCAAAAAAAGGTGTTAATCAAAAAGTCGGTTCGTTTTTGTGTTAAAGATTTTTTTAATTTTTTTTCTTAATTACTAAATAGTGTTAGAGATTTTTTGGTGTGATTAATTTTTTTTTGAATTTTATTTACGAGTACTCTCATTTTACTTTT
Organism: Brachypterus glaber; assembly: GCA_958510825.1. Taxonomy (NCBI): domain Eukaryota; kingdom Metazoa; phylum Arthropoda; class Insecta; order Coleoptera; family Kateretidae; genus Brachypterus; species Brachypterus glaber. The sequence continues at coordinate 36,284,174 of OY294045.1, forward strand.
ATTTTTTGATTTTTTTAAAAAAAAACTTTCAGTGATTAAAATTTTGCAAACGTTTTATTTTGCAAAAAAAAGTTTTTTGTTAAATGTCTGTCGGTCCGTCCGTTTTTGTGTTAGATTTTTTTAATTTTTTTTTGCTTAATTACTGAATAGTGTTAGAGATTTTTTGGTTTGATTAATTTTTTTTTGAATTTTATTCACGAGTACTTTCATTTATTTTTTTTTTGATTGTAGATGAATTTTCAAAAATTATAACGGTTCTTTTGACCCGTTATTATTAATTGATAAGTTTAAAAGTATTTTGTTTCAATTTTGAGGTTATAGGTTGTGTTTTGATCTTTGTTACCTTAAGAATGTGTTCCATAATAGGGTTTTTCTATGAAATTTCAAGTAAACCATTATTATACTGAAACCACTTGGTTATTGTAGGGTTGTTTCCAAAATTAGTAATAATTTTTAATTATTTATTATATTAGGTACAATAATTAACACCTTAGTACATTAGGGCTGTGTTGCCAAGTTTAATTAGTAGTTGTCACTTTTATTTATAATAATCTTAATTATTCGTATACATTTCAATTAATTTAACATAAAACTTTCTTATTAATGATAATAAGGAATTTTATGTGTATAATTGTTATTAATCATCTTAAATGATTAATAATGTTTTAATGTTTATTGCTTTTGTAAGGATAAAAAGTTGATATGACAATGTTGTAATTTTCTTTTGTGCGTTTGCGCAGCAGTGTTCTCGCATCAAGCCGTGTCGGCTGAGAAATGATTTCTTCCTTTTAATTACTATATTTCAAGCTGAAAACCTCTCTATCTACATCAAAGGTATTTAAACACGTTTTTCTTTAAAACTTTTATTTTATATTTTTTATTCATTATTTTACGCCAACTTATTCAACTTATTCAACTTATTCAACTTATTCAACTTATTCAACTTATTCAACTTATTCAACTTATTCAACTTATTCAACTTATTCAACTTATTCAACTTATTCAACTTATTCAACTTATTCAACATATTCAACTTATTCAACTTATTCAACTTAATCAACTTATTCAATTTATTCAATATACTCAACTTAAATATTCAACATTTTTAACTTCAACAATTTAACCTATTTTTGGTATAAACAAAATGGCCATCACGTGCTGAATTTATAATTATCTGGACAATTAGTCAGGTGGAACAACACTATCATTCTTGAATTTATAATAAACTTGGACAAACAGTCAAGCGAAACAATTCTGCAATTTTTGGAAACAACTTTGCATATTTTTGCACATATTTGGAGTAAATTTGGGGAGTCTATTTTTGAAGTCATTTTTGGAGAATTCTTCAGGAATCCAGTAAATATTGGGATTTTGGCTGCATCATAGACCAATAAATAATTTCACATCTGTTTTAAAAGGTATTTCTATAAATTTTAATATTGTTATAGAAAGAAAATATATTTAATCTGTAATAACATTTCATTCATTTTTGAATTTCTTAACTTTTCATTCATTTCATTAATTTTTCAATAATATTTAACTAACATTTTTTTATAAATTTGTGCCCATTGTAATTTAAAACATGTGTTTAATACATATAATATGTTAATTTTACCAAAGTTGTTTAAATCACCTATTTTTTTCTCATCTTTTCAGGCCTAACGTAATGTGATTATTGTTACTAAAAGTTTACTTTATTTTACTTAGTATAGTTTATTTAGATTTTACTAAACAAAAGAGTCAACCTGACAGAGCTAGCTAGGGGTGTATTGCTCCGAGTGTCTCAAGATGTTCTCTACGAGTTCAACACCAGACTACGAAGGGGGCTATAGACTTGTGGTATTTTAGGGGTAATATAATTGGCACCCAACGTGTTCTTGCCTCATTTTTTTGGTTTTAATCTCCTTAGGAGGGAATAATTTTTGAATTTTTTGTAAAATTTTTAAATTATTTTTGGGAACTATTTTAAGTATGGCGCCTACATAAGATCAATTTTTTAAGATTTGGTAGCAATAATTATTTTACAAGTTGGTTTTTGATGTAGAAAGAGAGAAATAAAAAAAAGGCTGATCATTTTATTAATTTTTTAAATTTTTAAAATAATTATAGGCTTGAAATATATTTTCGTTCTGATAGTTAGTTTTTAGGTATAAGTTTTGTTTTCAAGCTGCTAGAGCTTGGTTTTTATGCTTGACATTTTTTGCTTTATTGGTTTATAAATTTAAAACGCGATTCCGTGTGGTATTAATCAAAATATTATTAATTTATTCTAGAAAAATGGTTTCAGAAAGCAATTTGTATAAAATAATTGAGGGTTTATATAAATTGAAATATTGTGTTGCTTGTTTTTTTTAGTAACAAATATTTTTTTCTGGAGCTTCCTTTGGCAGGTATCTTTGATTAAAACTCTTTAGTTTATCGTGTTTGAATTTGTGTCAATGGGGTAAGAAATTTTAATTTAGTTTTAAGTTTTGGTTTTTCTTGGGACCCAGTCCACCCTCCAATCTCAGAGTGAGTTATTTTTCTTAACTCGAGCTGTAACAGCATCAGCTGTTCACAAGGGCAACTTTGTTTTTGTGGTGATCAGTACTTTCCCAGGTAGCAAAATAACATGAAATTCACGTGAAAGTCACGTTAATATGTGACATGTGATGTTAAGATTGTAGTCTCATTTAACAAGAATGTAGCATGGTGGGGATGTCCTAAGTCCGCCCCTAATAACATCACACAATGACATCCCGAAAATAACGTGTTTGTGACATCATAAATCCACATTCCTGTTATATCTAATATCTTATGGATGCCGTTACTGGTACTTTAATATTTAAATAATATTTTAGGATATTAGCTTTTTCTAAATTAAAACCATTTAAAACGCCACAACCCTATAAAAAAAATCGGATTTAAAATCAATCAGTAATTGAAACAATCACAGATTGAAACAGATAGATTCTAAATACGAAATTGCAGATTAAGCGGAGAATATATTCCTTTAATTCGTGTCCGTGGTCTTGAGAAGCCCGGCAGAGCCCCCTATCCATTGGAAATCGTATAATGTGTATACAATTTCCTTATAATAATTTACTCTACCAACATCATCTTATATCGATTTTTTTGCTTCGAACGTCGGTGAGAAGCAAAATAACATGACATTCACGTGAAAGCCACGTTAATATGTGACATGCGATATATTCACAGCGTTGCTAAATATTTGTTATTTAATAACATGGTTGTCACGTCACACGTGTTACGTTGCAAATGTGATGTTAATACATGTTATTTTTCAATATTATGTGATTTTATGATTTAGTTTAAAAATACACCCAAAAGTGATGTTAATTTCTTGTAATATAACATCCCTTGCTACCTGGGTTTATTCGCAGGCTAAATATTTAGATACCCCCGAGTACAGTATTAGGTTTAAGGTCTTCAAGCATAAGAATTGGGTTTTAGCAGGGCTTAAAGCTAGCCACTTTATATAGTTATAATTTTAATATATATTATATATCTATGCGTGGGATTTATGCTCGGTAATTCATAACTGTTGGAGCAAGATCTTCGGATTTTGTTTTTGACTGTCTGTGTGTAAAACTACATGTATGTACTCGTATATGTAGTTATGAGATAAATAAGATATTTTCGCAAAAGCTTTGTGTAGGGGTGTATTCATGGTGCTCTTATGTATATATTTTTGGAAAGAGAACCCTGTTATACTCATATCGAGGTATTTAGTGGAAGTATTTTTTTGAAAAAGATGGCTTTATACGTGGGTATATTGCTGGTTTCTTTTTTATGTGTATATTTTTGGAAAAAGGGAAACTGGTATATGCTTATGTCGAGGTATTTTTTTTTAAAAAAAAAGGGAAATAATTTTGATTTTGAGTGTACTTGCTTTTTTATGTAAATATTTTGAAAAAAAAAAGTATTTGTATGCCTAAATCGAAATATTTTTATTCTCATGTGTTTTAAGTGTTTTGTCGCTATTAAAAAAAATATTTTTTTAATAGTTACTTATTTAATAAATCAAGTTGAAAGCATTTTGGCTGATTTTTGGTGATTACCAGGGTGGAAATATTTTCAAAATAACATTTTTTTACATTTATTAGTTAAATTTCAAATTATAAGTGAAAATTGTATTTTTCTAATTGATTTTTGGAAGGATACTTTGTTTTTTTTCTCTTGTTTGTTTGATAAAGACGACTTGGACTTTCAGCTCGTTTTTTTTGGTTGTGATTTTTTCACATTTTTTTAGTTAAATAATTTTTTGAAACTTTTCCAACCCGATTTTGGAAAATAGTCAAATTGTTTTAAGTTGTTTAGAAAAAATAAAGCTACATTTTTCAGATATATACTACTTTAGAAAATGTAACTTTTCCACAAAAGAAAGTGCATACTTTCATTTTTTTTATTAAAAAATAGTGACTCAATTAAATTAATTTGAGTTTAAATCATTTGTGGTATCTTGTTTAATTCTTTTGTCTCTTATTTAATTTAAATTTTTGATTTTTTCTAAGGAAAAAATGAAAAAGTTTTGTACAGGGTGGTTCTGGGGTTGGTATTATTGACCTGGACATGTTTCTTATTTGTTGAAGTTAATGGTATTTAACTTGTTAAATAAAACAACAGTTTTAATTATTTTGTTGTTTTTGGGCATAGAGCTTTTTTGTGCAGAACTTATTTTGTTAAGAAAATTGCTTTAAAACATATATGTAAGGGATGCTTTAGTTTTGTGTTTTTGACCTGGACATTTTTTATTATTTGTTAGGGTGAATTACACTGGACACTGGTTTAAAAAGGCGATATGTTTATCCTTCTATTTCTATAGCTTTTTAAACTTAGAGCATTTTTTATGTATAAAAGTTTTTGGCAAAAAGTGAACTTTTTGTGAGGGTTGTTCAAATATTTTTGTATATTTAGCCATGACAGTTTGTTTTATATGTTAGGGCTGACTATGCAAAAGCGCATTAATTAAACAGTAGGTTTTTATTATGTTTATTGTTTTTTGATGCACAGCTTTTTCACATATAATGTTCTTTGTAATTTTGTCTTGGGGTTTGCAATAAATTTGTGGGGCAGTTTAGAAAAAAAAATGTTTTTCCTTTCCATTTGGAAACTAAACGTTTTTTGCAACATTTTGAACTAAAGACACAAAAGGGGTTAAACAAGTTTAGAATAAAATAAATAAAATAAAATATTTTTCATTGTTGGCATATTATTTGTGGTAACAAATGCGTAGGTTCTTATCTTACATTTTTTATCACTGTTGTTTAGTTTTTTTTATAAAATTAATTTCAGTTTTTTATTCAAGACAAAACATTTTTAATACATTTAGGTGAAAATAATTTTTGTATTTTAATATTTCAGATAATTTATACATTTTGGAGTTTGGACAAAATTTTCTTCTTGCAATATAGACTGTTTAATTTTATTATAGTGAACAGAGGTTTAGATACACCCTAATTTGTTTATAATAGTGAGTGTTTTCTGAATTGTTGTGTTGTATGGGGATTATTTTGTGGTTAAAAAATAGAAATTTTTTTTCAAAAAAAAAAAAAAAACAAAAATTCGCAAAAATTTTTTTTCAAAAAAAATTTTTTTGGAGGTTTTTCAAATTTTTTTAAGGAGGTTTAGGTGAAAAGATTAAAGCTTTAAAGTTTAAATCTTAATAATTTTGTTATACTCCAGGATGTATTCATTTTGGTTAAACTTTTTATTGCTAATTTTTTTCAATTTCTAGATGGAACCAAATTCTTTATTGGTCGATGAACGAGCTCCTTCTGCGCAATGACTATTCTGGACAAAATGCACATGAGAAAAGATCCATCTTGAGAAGGCATCTTCAACAAGAAAAAAGTCAGCCCAGAGAGTACTCATTGCCAATCAGCCTAAATCTGGAATATGAACTGGATATCTGTGAGGAAAAGCTTAGTTTTATTTCTTCTTTAATAGATACTTATAAGGTTACTCCAAATGCTTTAAAATTTAAAAAACTTGAAACTTCTTTGGTACACTTAGGCTATAGAATCAAACGCATACCTACTACTACTCAAATTCAATATGATCGTAAAACATCTGCATTTAATTATATTAAATCGTATATTTGCGATTTTTTGTCTGTAAATTCAACCAATAGAGTGTCTCAGAATCTTATTAACTTTAACGTTGAAAGCAATGTACAACAAACTTTAATAAGTCAATCATCCTCTCCTATAAGCGGTTTACCCAATAATAATATAAATAATTTACCTAATAATGAACCTATTCATGAGTCGATTGAGGTATCTAATAATTTACCTTCGGTTGTTCAAGCATTAAATAATAACTTGCCAGGTTCAGAAAGCATTTTACCTACATCAGGTCAAGCAGCTAATAATTTGCCTACATTTAATCAGGAGTTAGTTAATACTGTGCCTAATGTGCCTAATTATTTTTCTGTGGGATATAACAATCCTAATATTACTCATATACATACTAGTTCGAACATAAACTTGGATAATCCTTTAAATACAGCACCTAGACAAAATGTTAGTACCTTGCATGCTCCTTCTGGTCCATATTTAAATAATAATATGTCTGCTCAACGTTTTTCTAATCAAAATTTACCTATAAATTCTAATTCTATTCCGCTCAGTGGTAATATTCCATGTACTTTACCTTTTAATGGTAATAATAATAATGTTCGCTATAACACTAGTAGTTTGGACCCTTTTAATCCAATGACTGATTTTAGAAATAACAGTTGGATAGGAAATCAAACTGGTCCAATATCTGGTAGTGCATTAAGCAATTTTCAAATTTCAAAATGGAATATAACTTTTGATGGGGATTCTAGTAACTTGAATGTATTTTTGGAAAGACTTGAAGAATTGAGTTTCAGTAGAGGTGTAAGCAAGGATACTTTGTTTAGATGTGCTGTTGAACTTTTTAAAACTTTTTAAAAATCATGCGTTAATTTGGTATCGTGCCAATAAACATCAGTTTAATTGTTGGGATGATATAATTTTGCGTTTGAAACGGGATTTTTTGCCTGTTGATTTAGAGTTGAGATTATGGGACGAAATACGTAATCGAACACAGGGTCCTGATGAGAGAGTTATTATTTATATATGTGTGATGGAGAATTATTTTACTCGACTTTCAGTACAACCTGCAATTTCATTTAAAATCGATCTTATAATCAAAAATTTACAGCCTTACTATCTAAATCAATTAGCCTTATTAAAAATTGAATCAATAGATCAGTTAAAGCTTGTAGCAAGAAAATTAGAGAATACTAAAATAAACACTAGCAAATTTCAATTTTTCAAAAAAAAAAAAAATTCGCAAAAATTTTTTTTCAAAAAAAATTTTTTTGGAGGTTTTTCATATTTTTTTAAGGAGGTTTAGGTGAAAAGATTGAAACTTTAAAGTTTAAATCTTAATAATTTTGTTATACTCCAGGATGTATTCATTTTGGTTAAACTTTTTATTGCTAATTTTTTTCAATTTCTAGATGGAACCAAATTCTTTATTGGTCGATGAACGAGCTCCTTCTGCGCAATGACTATTCTGGACAAAATGCACATGAGAAAAGATCTATCTTGAGAAGGCATCTTCAACAAGAAAAAAGTCAGCCCAGAGAGTACTCATTGCCAATCAGCCTAAATCTGGAATATGAACTGGATATCTGTGAGGAAAAGCTTAGTTTTATTTCTTCTTTAATAGATACTTATAAGGTTACTCCAAATGCTTTAAAATTTAAAAAACTTGAAACTTCTTTGGTACACTTAGCCTATAGAATCAAACGCATACCTACTACTACTCAAATTCAATATGATCGTAAAACATCTGCATTTAATTATATTAAATCGTATATTTGCGATTTTTTGTCTGTAAATTCAACCAATAGAGTGTCTCAGAATCTTATTAACTTTAACGTTGAAAGCAATATACAACAAACTTTAATAAGTCAATCATCCTCTCCTATAAGCGGTTTACCCAATAATAATATAAATAATTTACCTAATAATGAACCTATTCATGAGTCGATTGAGGTATCTAATAATTTACCTTCGGTTGTTCAAGCATTAAATAATAACTTGCCAGGTTCAGAAAGCATTTTACCTACATCAGGTCAAGCAGCTAATAATTTGCCTACATTTAATCAGGAGTTAGTTAATACTGTGCCTAATGTGCCTAATTATTTTTCTGTGGGATATAACAATCCTAATATTACTCATATACATACTAGTTCGAACATAAACTTGGATAATCCTTTAAATACAGCACCTAGACAAAATGTTAGTACCTTGCATGCTCCTTCTGGTCCATATTTAAATAATAATATGTATGCTCAACGTTTTTCTAATCAAAATTTACCTATAAATTCTAATTCTATTCCGCTCAGTGGTAATATTCCATGTAATTTACCTTTTAATGGTAATAATAATAATGTTCGCTATAACACTAGTAGTTTGGACCCTTTTAATCCAATGACTGATTTTAGAAATAACAGTTGGATAGGAAATCAAACTGGTCCAATATCTGGTAGTGCATTAAGCAATTTTCAAATTTCAAAATGGAATATAACTTTTGATGGGGATTCTAGTAACTTCAATGTATTTTTGGAAAGACTTGAAGAATTGAGTTTCAGTAGAGGTGTAAGCAAGGATACTTTGTTTAGATGTGCTGTTAAACTTTTTAAAAATCATGCGTTAATTTGGTATCGTGCCAATAAACATCAGTTTAATTGTTGGGATGATATAATTTTGCGTTTGAAACGGGACTTTTTGCCTGTTGATTTAGAGTTGAGATTATGGGACGAAATACGTAATCGAACACAGGGTCCTGATGAGAGAGTTATTATTTATATATGTGTGATAGAGAATTATTTTACTCGACTTTCAGTACAACCTGCAATTTCATTTAAAATCGATCTTATAATCAAAAATTTACAGCCTTACTATCAAAATCAATTAGCCTTATTAAAAATTGAATCAATAGATCAGTTAAAGCTTGTAGCAAGAAAATTAGAGGATACTAAAATAAACACTAGCAAATTTCAAAATCCTACACCATTCAATAGTACAATGATAGAGTCGGAGCTATCATATAGAAAAAACTATAATTCGTTTAAAAAATATTCTAGTTTTAATAATAATAAAATTAATGAAATTAATGGGAGATTTAGCTCAGTGGTCAATGGCATCGATATAGCCTGACACTGATCTAATGATCGTGAGTTCAAACCTCACTGGCGCCAATTGCCTTTTTCAGTTAATAAATAATTGAAATTTGGCGAAGGCGTACTCCCTAGATATATTGGTTCGAAAGTCAATTAAAGCCGGTGGTTCCCTCTACTACTAGCCCACACAAATCCTGGACTTAAGGGATGCTTAATTAAGTAGAAAAGTACGAGGTTAAAAACAAACATAAACAAACAATTCTGATTTAACCAGGGATTTTCCTTGTACTTCTTCTGGTGAATTTGATTTTGTTGGTAGAGGTTTTGATCAACCTGTTGTTACAGACTTTAATGAAAATATGCAACCCGTAACTTCATCACATAGTGTAAATGATGATCATTCTTCAATACCTCTAGTTTTAGATCCTGAGTTGGTTTCTATCGAAGCTCTTCAGTCAAGGGGTACTTGTTTCAACTGTAGAAAAATTGGTCATTTTTTTGGTACATGCAAAAGTCCAAGACGCAATCAATTTTGTTATAAATGTGGATACCAGAATGTAACTTCGGAAAACTGTCCAAACAAAAATAAACACTATAATTCAAAAAACGAGTCGACAGGGACTCAATAAACGGCCCTTGTGTCCCTGAATTTAATAAAGAGACCGAACAGACATCTTTTAAAGATTGGTTGAATAACGTTAAAACTTTTCTTGTTGATTCCGATATTTTAAATAATAACTCAGAAAATAGTATAAATCAGTTAACTACTGATATTTCTGCTCAGTTTATAAAACATCCAAATGATTCTAGACCTTTTATTACAGTTAATATTTATGGGCATAATATTGACGGACTTTTAGACAGCGGTCCAAATTTAACTGTTATAGGTGGTTCTTGTTTATCCAAATTACCATTTTTTCATGATTTCATTGAGCTTTGGATAATTTAAAGGTTAGTATAGCTGATGGGAATGAACAGCCTATTTTGGGTTATATTAAATTACCTATTGTTTTAAATAATGTTTGTAGAACTTTAAATGCTGTTGTTATCCCTACAGTTCAGCATTCTATTTATTTAGGTATGGATTTTAGCAAACTTTTTGGTTTAAAGGCTGATTATGAGAGTAACTCTTATTCTCATAATTTATCTTCCTTGGATGATAAAACTGTCAATAAAACCATCTACGATTTTAGTTCATTATCTGAATTGGAAAAGGTTGAACTCAATGAAATCATTAACGAATTTAAATCATTGGACACTCCAGTTTTGGGTAGAACATCACTTATAACTGTTAAAATTGATACAGGGGATGCATTACCAATTAAGCAACGGTATTATCCTTTATCTCCTGCTATGCAGGATATTATGAATGAACAAATTAATAAAATGTATAGTTAAAAAGAAACTTTCTTCTTTAGTTTATAATTTGGTTGATGAAAATAACAAAAACCTTGGAGATTGGCATATTAAAAATTTAAAACCTACCAATGTAGTGTTGGAGGATGTTTAAATGTTATACTGGATTTTTTTGATCATATTTTTTTGTATTTTAGTACTTAACATATTTTTTCTTTTTACCAGGAAAAGGGGTATATAACGGTTCTTTTGACCCGTTATTATTAATTGATAAGTTTAAAAGTATTTTGTTTCAATTTTGAGGTTATAGGTTGTGTTTTGATCTTTGTTACCTTAAGAATGTGTTCCATAATAGGGTTTTTCTATGAAATTTCAAGTAAACCATTATTATACTGAAACCACTTGGTTATTGTAGGGTTGTTTCCAAAATTAGTAATAATTTTTAATTATTTATTATATTAGGTACAATAATTAACACCTCAGTACATTAGGACTACGGTCTATGGCTGTGTTGCCAAGTTTAATTAGTAGTTGTCACTATTATTTATAATAATCTTAATTATTAGTATACATTTCAATTAATTTAACATAAAACTTTCTTATTAATGATAATAAGGAATTTTATGTGTATAATTGTTATTAATCATCTTAAATGATTAATAATGTTTTAATGTTTATTGCTGTTGTAAGGATAAAAAGTTGATATGACAATGTTGTAATTTTCTTTTGTGCGTTTGCGCAGCAGTGTTCTCGCATCAAGCCGTGTCGGCTGAGAAATGATTTCTTCCTTTTAATTACTATATTTCAAGCTGAAAACATCTCTATCTACATCAAAGGTATTTAAACAAGTTTTTCTTTAAAACTTTTATTTTATATTTTTTATTCATTATTTTAGGCCAACTTATTCAACTTATTCAACTTATTCAACTTATTCAACTTATTCAACTTATTCAACTTATTCAACTTATTCAACTTATTCAACTTATTCAACTTATTCAACTTATTCAACTTATTCAACTTATTCAACTTATTCAACTTAATCAACTTATTCAATTTATTCAATATACTCAACTTAAATATTCAACATTTTTAACTTCAACAATTTAACCTATTTTTGGTATAAACAAAATGGCCATCACGTGCTGAATTTATAATTACCTGGACAATTAGTCAGGTGGAACAACACTATCATTCTTGAATTTATAATAAACTTGGACAAACAGTCAAGCGAAACAATTCTGCAATTTTTGGAAACAACTTTGCATATTTTTGCACATATTTGGAGTAAATTTGGGGAGTCTATTTTTGGAGTCATTTTTGGAGAATTCTTCAGGAATCCAGTAAATATTGGGATTTTGGCTGCATCATAGACCAATAAATAATTTCACATCTGTTTTAAAAGATATTTCTATAAATTTTAATATTGTTATAGAAAGAAAATATATTTAATCTGTAATAACATTTCATTCATTTTTGCATTTCTTAACTTTTCATTCATTTCATTAATTTTTCAATAATATTTAACTAACTTTTTTTTATAAATTTGTGCCACATTTTATCAAAGTTGTTTAAATCACCTATTTTTTTCTCATCTTTTCAGGCCTAACGTAATGTGATTATTGTTACTAAAAGTTTACTTTATTTTACTTAGTATAGTTTATTTAGATTTTACTAAACAAAAGAGTCAACCTGACAGAGCTAGCTAGGGGTGTATTGCTCCGAGTGTCTCAAGATGTTCTCTACGAGTTCAACACCAGACTACGAAGGGGGCTATAGACTTGTGGTATTTTAGGGGTAATAAAATTAAAAGAAGATATAAGTATAAAATTTTATCAATATCCGAATTTTCCGGTGTAGAACAGAGAAACTTGGTTGCAAATTTGGAAAAATTTTCCGTTTGGATCCCGAGCAAGTTTTATGAAAACTTCACCAAAGAAGCCATAACAGATTACAATAAACATCATATGGGAAAGTTATATATTGAACTCTTAAAAACGGAAACCATTAATGGAAGGGAATGTGCATTTCTAGAAATTGACACGTTTGAGTAAAGTCGACAAACCCTTTAAAAGGTAGTTTAATTTACAAAAAAATATTTAGTCTTATAATATATGTTTTTCTTCAGTCATACAACTAAAGTAGTAATGGATTCTTCAGAAAATTTAAATGTTGAAATTGAGCCTTAGGAGACGATATCGAGACGAATTCTGTATACTTCGTGGTTTTCTTCGAGGTGGACTTTCCGGTTCGTGCTAGTGCAGAATATTCCTTTGATCTTGCACCAGAAACCATAAATGTAGTAACTTCCGTATGTATATATATGACTTTGAATTCGAAAACAAAATTTCTGAAAATCTTTTATTAAAATATAAGTGGAATGCAGGTCAAACAAATGCTTTGGGTGTTGCCAGTATTTGGTACCGAGGATCTGTTAATCAAAATATTTCTGATTTTACAAAGCCTGATGTACAAATAAATCTTACCAATTTAGTTTCTCATGCAATTCATACAATATCATGCAATAACTATTTATTATTATTAAATGAATCTAAAAAATATTTAATTACTTGTATGAAATGTTCATCTGTAATTACCGATATAAAACATTTTGTAAAAGAATTAGTAGTGGTCCATGTCCACGAACGCGTTTATATACATATTCATTGCATGGTTTGTAAGAAGCATTACACACCCCGGGAAATCGTTATTCTTAGTTTTAGGATTTGATTAACCTCTTCAAGGACGAATTTTTTGTTTAAATTAATTTAGTAGCAAAAGTTAAACATGCTTTTTGTCAAAACAAGTAAACAACTGAAAATGTGCAAATCTTGGCCATGGGATGTCGCTTGTGATTGGAAACAAAGCAAATGGCAACAGCTATAGCCACTGAGCAATAAGGAATTTGGTGATTTTCATTTTGCGGAGTTTGTTTTTAAACGTACACATGTGTCTATGTCCCTGAAGAGGTTAAATAAAATATTTTGTACACAGTAGTGTCGCGATAATCTGATCAAAGAAAACCGAATTACAAAGTATATTTATTTTGACTTTCTTTGTTCGGATTATCGCAACACTACTCTATTATTAATTTGTACTAGAAGGGTTTAAAATAAAAAAAATATATTTCACTTAATTAATTTATTTTTTACATATCCATAAAGTTTACCTTATCCAAGTCTATTTTAATTACATTGGGATAAATTCGTAATAATTCTAGTAATATTAAATAATTATTGGAGGAAAAAAAAGCGTTGAAAGTTTATCCAATTCTTGCACAATATCATCAAACTGAGCCAGAAATGGTAAAGCGTTAGTATAAAAAAAATTAAAATCCAAATTTTTCAAAAACTAAGCGATAATTAATTAAACTTTGCAAGGATAAAAGTTCATCAATAGAGCCTTTGGAAAAAGTAATAGTTCTTTTTTCTCCAGTTTCAAGTAGCCTTGATCCTCTGTAGATTTGATTAAATTATAAAGGTCAATTTCAAAATTTAAGTCGTCCTGATTATTTTTCAGAAAGTTTTAATGTTATCTAATAAATCATACCAGTCCAAGTCCAATAAAGAAATGATGGTTTTATCGTTCTGTTGTAAACATGGCTCAAATCCCATAGTTACATTAAGGCCCGTAGATATTTTCAAGTCACAAGTTTTTAAAAAATAAGACGTTTCATTCAACAGTTGTTTGTCCATTTCACTTTCGTAACACAATAAAATATCGTTGACAAGATCAAAATATTCAGCATCAGACATTATTACACTTGACGATCACAAAAAATACTAATCAAAAAAAATATTTGTTTTACTTAATATAGATCTAAACAAAATCTTTTTTGGATATCCATTCGTCGTGTGACCTTGGGAGTCCAAGATAAAAAGCCTTGACTTTGTTATTTTTAGTTTGTAGTATTTTTGAAATTAAATATACATTATTATACTTTACAGGCGCTAACTCGTATTTATAAAAGCGACCTTTTATTGGTTCTTTTCTTTGATCCTCCAAGAGATACGTTGGAGGATTTGTAAACTTAACTTCCTTAATTGAAAAAATTTCATTTGACCAAGAGGGTTGATATCCTTTGCTAAAGGCCTCTCTGTATTTACTTATTCTTATAAAATCACCGACTTTATAAACCGGCTTTACAACTTTTTTTGGAAAACTGTAGGACTTTAATAATATTGCTTTTTCATTTTTTTATTAACCTCTTTAGGTTTCAAACCAGTTGTCGAATGTACAGTGTTATTATAACTACTTACTATATTTTTAAAAATATCCAGCCATTTATAACTTCTTTGTAATGAGAATCGTTTCCACATTTTATTTTTCAATGTGCGATTCACCCTCTCTACTATGGAGGCTTTAATATTTGAATAAGTACTGTAATGATTTATTTTATATTCTTGCATTAATTGCTTAAAATCTTTGTTGTAAAATTCCCGTCCCATATCGGTTTGTAGATTTTTTGGACCTTTTTTTTTGTTAGCAAAATAAATTTCATAGCACTTGTAACATCTTTGCCCTTTTTACTTTTTAAAGGTTCTAACCATATAAATTTAGAAAATGCATTTATCACAACTAAAATATATTTATATCCCTTATTTATTTTGGAGTATGGAATCATTTCAACTAGATCAGCAACCCATAAATCATTTAAGCCCTTAATAATAACCCTACATCGTTTAAATTTTTTTCTGGCGGGTTTATGAAGTTCAGTAACAACTTGTTCCTTAATATTAGTACTGTTTTTCATTATATATGGGTACAAGTAATAGTAATTCAAGATAAATATTCCCTTGCGCCTTACGATCTAGTGTTGCAATAGAAAAAGTGTCGATTTTCGTCACGTCTCGGCAATTTAAATTATTTAAACCAAGTTTGGTGGTCGAATAAAATTCATTATTATTTAAAATTATAATACTAGAAGGTCCAGTATATGTCACTTTTTTAAGTAATGCCTTCTTGAAAGGAAGTTGAATGACCTCTTTTAAATTTTGTAATTTATATAAATAATATGTAGATTTTACAGAATAATGTGTAGCAATAAACCTGTAATTATAAATATACTCTCATAGAATAATTTTTGTATTTTTTTATCTATGTCGCCATCTAAAGTCATCTATTATACTGAATTTTTTTCTTATTATCTATTATAAGTTGTTCGTTTTTTTTAATCCTGTCAGGTAGTTCTACGTGCTTTTTAAAAAAGTCTTCAAAATTATCTGTTAGTTTAATTATTTTTTCATTTAATTTTTGAATTAATAATTCACTGCTAGTAATTTTAGTTTGAAAATTATCAAGTATTTCTTTTTGGTTAGCACTTTTCGCAGACAAGTTTTGAATTTCGGTTTCAATGTTTTTTAAAGACGATTCAAAAGTAATTTTTATTTTAGATATGTTTTCTTTGAGAGTCTGTTCACTGCTGGTTACTTTATTTTGAAAACCATCAAAGATCCCTTTTTGATTAACACTTTCCTCAGACAAATTTTGAATTTCTGTTCCAATGTTTTTTAAAGACGTTTCAAAATCTATTTTTATTTTGGACATTTTTTCGTTCATAGATTGGATTAATAATTCACTGCTGGTTACTTTATTTTGAAAACTATCAAAGATCCCTTTTTGGTTAACACTTTTCTCAGATAACTTTTGAATTTCGGTTCCAATGTTTTTTAAAGACGTTTCAAAATCTATTTTTATTTTCGATATTTCTTCGTCTATAGTCTGTTCACTGCTGGTTACTTTATTTTGGTTTGCACTTTTCTCAGTCAAATTTTGAATTTCTGTTCCAATGTTTTTTAAAGACGTTTCAAAGTTCATTTTTAGTGTAGCTATTTTTTCGTCCATAGTGTGAATTAATAATTCACTGCTGGTTACTTTATTTTGAAAACTGTCGAATATCTCTTTTTGATTAGCACTTTTCTCAGACAAATTTTGAATTTCTGTTCCAATGTTTTTTAAAGAGTTTTCAAAGTTCACTTTTAAGTTGTCTAGTCTTTCATTTATATTCTGAGTTAATAATCCACTGTTGGTAACTTTATTTTGAAAACTATCGAAGATCCCTTTTTGGCTTGCACTTTTTTCAGACAAATTTTGAATTTCTTTTACAATATTTTCTTTAGCCTTTACAAAGTTGTCTAACTTCTCTTCAAATTTCTTAATTTTTTTCGAACTGGATTCTTCTAATAAATCCACGCTAATTCTTTTATTTAGTAGCTGAGTAAAATCATTATTTAGTTTAGTTTCCAGATCAGAGGATTTTTCTTTTATGACTTTATTCACAAAATTAAATACATCCTTATTTTTTGTATTAATTATTTGATCTATCCTGGTATCGAAATCAACCTTTTCAAGATTTGATTTGATTTTCTGGTAATTTTCTAAAGATTTTTGATAAATATTATCTACATAATGTTTATTACTTGCATCTAATGCGTTTTTGGGAACTTCTAAATTAAATATTCTTTTATTTTTCATGTCATAATTATCCCCAGCATTTAAAAATGTTTGGTTAGAAATCACCTTTTGTGAATCAACCGCTGGACTTTCCCCAAGAATTAATTTTTTTTTCTCAGACAAATTGTATTTTACATCTAAATAATGTCTACCAAACTTATCGATAGGCATCTTGACTAGAACTAACCTTATTTTATTTTATTTTTTATTTTATATTTTTTTTTCTCGTAGTTCTTCAATTATAGATATAATTTCATTATTATGTCCCGTATGTCCAGCCATTTGTGAGGCAATTAAAAGTTTGAAGCGCTCAATGATTTCATTGGGGTCGTCAAAATATATATAATCAATTGGTTTATTTGACAAGTCGAGCATCAGACCTTTTCCCAAATTTTTCTTTTTGAACTTCTCAGATTTTTTGGACTGCTGTGTGTAATTTTTTTTTGGCTTAAAATTCCCTTTTGAACTAAAAATGGTCTTACGATATTATTATATTTGTCTGTATTTGATGCTTGAATGCCCTCATTTACATTATAGTTTTTACGATATGCATTAGTTCGTTTTAAAATATCCATATAATTTTCTAAATCGCTTTTATGATATCCAATAGGATATTTTTTGAAAAGTAATTCGTAAAGACCCACCGATCCAGGATATTGAATATTTTCTACAACTACATCTTTTCCTTCAAAATTTACTAAACTGTTTGCTATTTTAAACGCATCTGAATCTGGCGTATATTTAATTCCATACTTAAAATCGAATTTATTTTCAGTATCTTGAATAGATTCATTAATATAACTCCGAGGTAAAGGATCAAATTGAGAAAGGTATTCCTGGTAAGACGCGGGGGTAGACAAATTTTGAACTTGTTCATGAAGACTAGTTTCTTTATTTAACTCAACATCACTGTTATCCTCTTGTGTTGTTTTATCCACTATATATTGATCCTATAAAAATGATGGTGTTGTCATAGACAAAATGGGTTGATATCTTCTGGGTGTTGCCAATGATGTAGCATTTTCTCGATTTTGTAAGGTTGAATGTAAAAATGAATAATCTTTGGTTTGATTTGATTTAACAATGCCTGGTAATTCTTCTAGTTCCCTTTTAATATTTGTATCTGGTATTATATTTTTTAGAAATTTTTCCAATGGTTCTGTTATTGGTTTACTTTGAAATTTTAATTCCCTTTCCGATTGCGCTAAATCTGATTTTAAAGTACGATATTTTTGTTTAATAGATTTTCTAGTGTTGATTAATTCTTTAGCTAAATGTTCGTTCATGTTTTTGTGCTAAAAGACAACACTTGACTAAATCTATTACTTTTAGACTTTTACTTTATATACAGGTTAAAATAAAACAAATAATTATTTAAAAATATTTAATTATCCATAAAAAAGTTTCTATAAAGAAAATAAACATTGGATAGAGAACACACACAGAAATCATTGTTGTGATAAAGACAAAGTGCTTTTGATTTTTGAAAAGTTGGTATTTCATTCAGTTCGAATACTGTTTTATTTGTTAGTTTTTTGATATATGCAGCTTTCTCAGTTCCTTTGACGAAAATTTTTTCAACATTTTTACAAAGGTCTCTGATAATATTTTGAGAATTATAAGCTAATGTATATCCTGTCTCCCAAGCAATACAATGATGATTTTCGATATTCCACTGAGCCTGTTGTAAATATTTCGGTAAATCTTTAAATTGAAATGGTGCCTTAAAAATGTAGGGACATGCTCTAAATCCATCATAAGCTGCAAGTTCCTTAATTAAAAATCGATTACCTTCTAATTTAAATGCCTGAAAATCTAGTACTAAACTCATGATTATTTGATTATTTGCATTTACAAATGTTTAATAATTTTTGTTAACGGATTATAACTCATTAACTTTTCATGTAAAATTAAACAATAGGCTGAAGTTTCCTTGGGAACATTTACAGAGGTTTCAAATTCAACTCGAAGTGTAATAGGTCCACTTTGAATTGATTCTTTTTGTCGTAAACAGTCAATATATGTAATAGGGGCTATATTTTTAAATTCTGTTGGTGTAAATAGAAGAATATTTGCAAGGTCATAATACGAACTTCTAAATTTCGCAAACATTTCATAAAGTTGAGCAAACTTATTATTTTCAAAATCTATAAACATATCATTACAAGGATATCTCTCTGAATTTAAAAACACTCTTATATCTCGCAGTTTGCAGTCATCAAATTTACTCATGTCTTTTGTCACGGCATCCCTTCTTTTCGTTTGAAAAGCTATAATAATATGCCTCGGTGTTTCCAGTCTTGTGCTAGTCTTAACTGACCAATTATGTCTATTTGTATCCAATAATTCAGGATATTCGACAAGTTCCCAACTTCGAAAGCCAATTTTAAGATCAACATTTTTATCAATTAGTTTGGTCAGAGCAATTTCTTCCGCTAAACCAACAGATACGTGGGGTATTTTCCAAGAAAGTTTCATAAGTTCAATTTTAGGTTCCTCTGTGCCTGTCGTACCGGTATATAACACAGAATTTAAATCATTATTACTGCGAACTATTATTAATTCCTGTTTAGTATTAATCAATATCTTTCGAAAATCCTCAAAAAAACCCATTAATGTGGACAATTCAAGAACTACGTTAAAGTTTCCATTTTTATCTACTAGAATAGGTTCTGTATATTTGGATTTGGGAAACCATCCTGCATTTTCCAGTTTGACTGTGTCACCAACACAAAATGAGAGATAACCTTTTAAAGTTGAGATCAATCCAACGTCTCTAACTGAATCAACTTGTTGTCCATTTATTAAGTAGCGAATTTCTTTAAAAAGAAAAGCTACCCCGTTATTTATCAGCGTTAAATTTTTAGTTACACTACCATCAGATTTTGTTAGTTTTCCTTCAATATTTAAAAAAATTTCACAAGGTAACATAAATTTATCTGCGCCCGGTATAGCTATTATTATTTCATCATTATTGCCTAACTTATTGGGTAAATATGGTTCATATGTATGATATTGTAAACTAGATATCGAATTATCAATATAGAGATTTTCCGTTACATTTAAAATACTCATTTTAAATTAGCAATGTAAAGCCTAAAGATTTTAAAAACCGACGATTGTTAGGTGTTATCTGTTTAACGTTTGTTTTAGGAATGCGTTTTTTAGAAATTTTCTTTTTTTTTATATTTTCCGTGATCGAAATTAAAATTATTAGAACCAATAGTAAGAGAAGAATTATACTTAGTAACCATTTTAATTTTTTATTTTTTTGACGTGTAGTCTTATTGTGATCACTTCATCATTGAAATTGATGAGATCACCATCTTGATCAAGTATTTTAAGGCTTATATTCGTTATAGTTTTGACGTTTATGGGAAAATATAAAATTGTTTCAGGTCTTTCCACTATTTTAAAACCAACAGGAACTATGGGAAAGAACTGATGAATAATATGCACAGGTTTTCCATTTAAAAAGGACCCTTCTGCTATATTACAATCTATACAAATTGCATTAATTTTTAAAATTTCTGCTGGATGATCTGAATCATAGGGAATTCCTGCTTCTAAAGTTTTATTTTCAAAACCTCTAATTTTTCCGATCGAATTGTCTTTAAAAATTATTTTTTCTGTACATCTGATATACAGGGTGTTCCGTGAGGAAAGGGAAATATTTTAAGGATATGTTCTAGAGGTCAAAATAAGAAAAAAAGTTCATATAAACATATGTCCAAAAACCAATCGTAAGGGAGCTACGCCCCTTCAAAGGGGTTCCAAAAATTCGATTTTTAATTAATAACTTAGGAACCGTTTGTGTTATAGCAACAAGGTTTTGCATGTAATCTATTCTTAATAAGGCCTATCAGCCAATGGTATTTGTATGCAGTTACTTAAACCAGGGGCGTGCGAAATGAGTCGTCTTATCACTTTCTGTTTAATTTTTTGTGGGTTTATTATTAGAATACTATTCCTCAGGTAAAAAGACATTAAAAAAGTCCTCTTGCTGTAGTACTTTAGGATTAACCGTTTTCTAGAAAAATACAATTTAAGGCAAAATTACAAGTTTCGGGGACAAAAAATTAAACACCAAAATGTTGAAAACCAAAACTTTAATAGCATAGAGTTACCGTATACCAAAAACTAAGAAAAAAAGTTTTCATACACAAAATTCCAAAAATCAATACTATGGGAGTTACAACCTCCAAAATTTTAAAGGGTCATGGTACCTTAAAAATCGATTTTTGGACCTACATGTATAAAAACTTTTTTTCTTAGCATTTTATGTAGAATCACTCTGCATTATTGAAATTTTGATTTTTAACATTTTAGTGTTTAATTTTTGGTTCTACGAAGGTGTAATTTTGCCTTTAATTCTATTTTTCTCGAAAACGATTAATCCTACGGTATTACAACAAGAGTACCTTTTTTATGTGTTTTTACCTGAGTAATACTATTCTAAAAATAAATCTACAAAAAAGTTAAGCAGAAAAAAGTTTGGGGCAAAAAAGTGATAAGACCCCCGTTTCAGACGCCCCTGGTTGAAGTAAATACATGCATACACCATTGGCTAATAGGCCTTATAAAGCACAGATCACATACTAAACCTCGATGCTATAACATAAAGGGTTACTAAGTTATTAATAAAAATCGAAATTTTGAAACCCCCTTTGAAGGGGCGTAGCTCCCTTACGAGTCGTTTTTGGACATATGTTTATGAAACTTTTTTTCTTGTTTTAACCTCTAGAACACATCCTTAAAATATTTCCTTTTCCTCACGGAACACCCTGTATGTATGTAATGTATTATTATTTCCATATAAAATAAGCAAGATTTTACTCGCACTAAGTTCCCTATGTAATAATTTATATAAATCGGATATTTCGTAAGACCCAGTTGGTAAAAGAATATTTAATGACTTTCTTTCTAGTTTTAATTTAAAATGCACGTCCAATGACTTAACTAGAATTTTTACAAATATAAGAGGTCAAACATCTACTAGTTTAAGAACTGTAAATGTGAAGTATTTCAAGCTAACATAGCCTATCATTTAGCGTTAAGCTTGGTTTATAAATTTCCTATTTCTGCAAAAAGTTGTAAGAAAAGTCCTTGTAACAATCATAGGTCCTTAACTAACGAAAATCTCAATAATTTATGTACTGTTTTATCCAGTGAGAGTTTTGATGATTTGTATTGTGAGGGTATGGATGTTGACGCACTTTTTACAAGCTTTTCAAATAGACTAACGTGTGCTGTCCTTTTAAAAAGAAACGAAAAAAAAACAAGTAACAAAAACTGGGTTAGTAGGGAAGTTATTAGGACAGGACAACATTTAAAGGAACTTTTTTGGTCCACAAAAATAATTAACACCGAGGAAAGTCGACAAACATACCGAATGGCAAAAAATGAGTATAATAAATTAATAAGCAAAACTAAAAGGGAGTATTATAGAAATATTATTGACACGGCGGATAATAAACAAAAAACAGTGTGGCAGTTAGTAAATGGGGAAAAATAAAAAGTCTAAAAATGTTAAATTAAACCATAATGCCATAGAGATTACAGAGACAAAACATGTTGCGGATGCCTTTGGGAACTACTTTTCTCACATAACTGATACGACTTTAAAAAATCATTTTGGGGAAAACAGATCTAAAAATTGTACTCCTTCAACAACTGTTAATAACACTTTTTATTTCGTAGAAACTACCAAAGAGGAAGTAAAGAGTACAATTCTTAACTTTAAAAATAAAAATAGCACCGGCGTTGATAAAATTTCAGTTAAAATTTTGAAGAAACTTGCAGACTGCATATCAAAACCACTTTCGTTTTTAATTAACAAATCCGTATATGATGGAAAATTTCCGAGCTTGTTAAAGATTGCGTCAATTATACCCATATACAAAAAGAATGACCCTAAAAATATGTGTAATTACCGTCCTGTAGCTGTTTAAATGTATTGTCAAAAATTTAAAAAAAAATTGTATATAACCGTATGGCTGACTTTTTGGATAAATTTAATAATAAATTTAATTCTCACAAACTCGGAGCACGGGTTTAGGCGCGGAAGATCCACAGAAACCGCAGCTTCTGAATTTACAGATTGTATATACAGATGCCTCAACAACGGGGACTTTGTAGCAGGCCTATTTTTTGACCTTTCTCGGGCTTTTGATTGCCTTAAATTTGAATTTGTTGAGGAAAAATTGTTTAGCCTTGGTTTTAGGGGGAATATTTTAAACTGGATAGTAGACTATTTAAAGAGTAGGAAAATGTTGGTTAAAATTGCTAATGCTATCTCAAATCTATACGACATATATTCAGGGATCCCCAGGGATCTGTGCTGGGACCTCTTATTTTTCTCCTATATGTCAACGAACTGCCTCTCCATATCAGAGCTAAATTGCTTATAATGTTTGCCGACGATACTTCCCTCGTTCTTTCTGCACGTACCCTTGTTGAACTAAAATCACTTTTAGTCGCTGTTGTTCGAGATTTCATTATATGGTGTAGAAAGAACGATCTCATATTGAATGTTGACAAAACAGTTTGCCTTTATTTCCGTAACGGCATACGCTCTGACCTGGCAGATGCAGTGTTGGATATTATTGTTGATGACTACAAAATAACTTCATCTCCCAGCACAACATTTCTTGGGGTAAACCTCGATAATGATTTGAGATGGCATACTCATATAGAATCTACGTGCAAGAAGTTAAATAAATCATTCTTTGCTCTAACTCGGGTTAAACAGATGCTTGACGTACAGGGTCTACTTAACATTTACTATTCACTTGTATACAGCTATTTGAATTATAACGTAATTTTGTGGGGTACTGCATCTGATAGCGACAGAGTTTTTATCCAACAAAAAAGGATCATAAGACTGATCTTTGGATTAAAATCCAGAGAATCTTGTAAAGATGTGTTTTTAAACCACAAAATAATGACGTTACCTTGCTTATACATATACAAGACGCTGTCGTATATTAAACCAAAATTAGGAGGTCTCAGTCAGGGTTTTAGTTTGCGTTATCAGAACTCGCTAACAGTACCTAAACACAAAACAGTCTTGTACGAAAAATCACCTACTTACAGTGGCATCGTGTTATACAACAAATTACCAAATAGAGTTAGGCAAATTAGTAATTTAAATTCTTTTAAAAAGTCAGTCAAAGAAATTTTACTTCAAAACCACTTTTATTCTGTTAGGGAATTCCTGGCAGCAAATATCGCCTAGGTTTCCTGTATACAATTTTCCATTTTATATGCTTTTTTAAGAAAAAAAAGTAAATAAATTGTAATATATTTTAACGTATTTATATTTTTCTTTGATTAATTTTACATGTTTTTATCTTATCCTTATTTATATATTATTTTTAAATATGACTAACAGCCTAAATTTTGTATTTTAGGTTGGCATTTTTTGTTTCTTGTTACATAAATTTGACCTGTATATCCATTTTACAATGGCATAAGTACTGAATAAAATATTTCTATTTCTATTTCTATTTCTATTTCTATTTCTATAGTCACAAATGTATTTTCATCTCTATAATAAAATTTATTATTTTTTTCGTCAATATTAGGAATAGAGTAAAAAGTCTCAAAATTTGATAATCCTATAACATAATCACTATTTTCGTCTAAATAAATTGGGGGGTTAAAAGCAGCACTTAATACCGATTTTTTATCCGAAAGAGCTAGTGTAAAAGACATTACAATTCAAGTGCTATTATTCAACTAAATTTTTAATTATTTTTACTGTTATTATAAAGAAATGATAAACATAAATGATCACAATTATAAAGATTGAATTTTTGTTTCCGTTCATAGTTATATTTAACATTCTTAACGTTACCATCACTAAAAAAGTACTTAATTAATTCTTCGGGAGGTCTTAAATTTCCATATGAATCAAAGTACTGTATGTCCCCATTCTTTTTTCGTACATACGTTACCCAATGGTTGCCAGGTCCAGAAGATACATCTAAATTTACGATACCACATTCATTTTTTCTAATTCTTTTTGGTAAATTATCACGCATAAATACACCGCGAAAATTTGAAATTTTAAGTTCTTTTACAATTTTTAATAAATCGAAATTTGTAAGTGGTCGATGTGGTAGTTTCTCTAGAAGTTTTTTTTTAAATCGATTATTCCAGACCAAACCAAAACCCTTTTTGTAAGGCTGTAAGTACAATCCCTTTCCAATATTTTTCTTTTCCATTGCCAAATTATGTCGATTTTCTTCATTCAGTTTTTGTCTTGCCATCTTGGTTTCGTTAACGGCCTTTATAACACCAGCAGCTCCCCCCACAAGTGAACCTAAGGCGCTAAGTCCTAAAACAAAATAAAATAAAAAACTTATACTGTAAAGTGTTGTTCACACAGACCTGCAAATATTGGAATGAGTGGTAAAATACCTCCGGTTTTCGGAAAAGGTATTATTCTTTCTTTTGGAGCAATTATCTTTCGACCTCCTTTCTTTATGGTCTTAAGTGGTACTCTGGATAAGTTTTCTAATTTAGATTTCCGTGGTAAACCAGCTAGACTGTGACGAGCTTTTATAACCGCCGCAAAAAATTCAAATCTTTGTTACGCAAACATTTTCCTTTTTTTTGTCTTATTCTAACATTTTTCTTTCTCATACCCATACCAAATTTGGTTTTTGCTTTCATTGTTGAAGCTACACCTAAGGCCAAAAATTTTTCACCAATTTTTGGGTCACTTGATTTGAACCTATTGTAAGCTTTCTTTTCCAATATTTTATCAGCTAGATTTCGTTTTTCAATCTCTTGAAATTTCGAGTAGGCTATATCATGTTCTTTAAAAGCTTCATCCAATTCATTTATTCCTTTGTCACCTCGTGCAAGTCGTTGCGCTAACTTAGTGCCGGGCCACAAAAATTGTAACCTGACAAATGTAGTTCGACGGGTAATGTGTTTATAAATTTATTTGTGACCACTTTTTTTGCACCTCTTCTTTCCTTAAAGTCTTGTTTAGAAATAATATTAGATTTTGTGGGAACCATATTTTTATATAACTGTTCAAATTAGAACTGAATTTTCTAAGCAAGACAACTTTTTAAATAGATTAACATTATTTATTAGAACTCATTCGTCTACAAATAATGAGAAAGGAAACATGCAAATTGAGCAACAATCTTTTTCTATTCCAATTAAAAATCACGATTAACTCGACAATAAACAATTCCAAAAACATGGACCAATATTTTGTGGTGGACCAAAACGAGGCCTAGTCGTGGGTGCATCAGGCTGTGGAAAAACAAACGTTTTAATTAGTTTAATAGAACACCTGAACGGACTTAGATTTGAAAATATATACGTTTACTCAAGATCTTTAAACCAACCAAAATATAAATATTTAAATTGTTTATTAAAGCCAGTAAAAGAAATAGGATATTTTGAATTTGAAAATTGTAATAATTTAATAACTTCTGCTGCAATAAAACCTAATTCCATCGTAATATTTGATGATGTAGTGTGTGGAAATCAAAGCATTATTCGAGATTTTTTTGTATATTCTCGGCACAAAAATACCGACATATTTTACCTAGCACAAACTTATGCTGCAGTGCCAAAACAACATATAAGGGATAATACAAATGTATTAATTATATTTCAACAAGACAATACGAATCTAAAACACATTTATGATGATCATGTGAATGTAGATATGTCTTTTAAAGATTTTCAGAAATTATGTTCTTTTTGTTGGATAGATAAATATGATTTTGTAGTTATTGATAAGGATTGTAAATTAAATTCGGGTCGTTATAGAAGAGGATTTGATAAATTTATTACAATATAATTTAACTTTGAAATAAATATAAATAAATATAAATTATTTGCAATATTTTAGTTCCAAGCTTTCTATTAACTAATAAACAACTTTGTTTCAGGTCAAAAAAATGATCAACTGTCAACATTGTGGAAAGTCCTTCACTCGTAAAGATAATCTTAAGCGACATGGAAATTGTAAGGAAAGTCTCCAACTATGTGAAATTTGTGGTTCAGTTTCAAAAACTACTAGATCCTTAAAATTACATCAAAATAAATTCCATGGATTGAAAAGAACTGCTACTGTTCCAATTAGGACCTCTGCTGAAAAACAACTATGTTTAAATGGTAAGCAAATCAGTTTACATTGTAAGATTTTTTTTAATTTATAATACTTTTTTTAGCACCCTCAACCTCAGCCGCATCATACTGTTCAGTTTGTAATATTCATGTAAATACGTTTCCTGGACACAAAAAATCACTATCCCATCGGGATAAATGTTGCAAAAATTTGGAAGAAGGAATTGAGATTATTCAATCTGCATTTAAAAACAGGATTGCAAGTTTTCGATTGAAATTATCAAAAAAATTTGGTGTCGATATAAAACAATGTCTAAAATCGCTTCAAGATAAAGTAGTTCGATTGACTCAAACATATTTAAAAAATGAAGAGTCCTTAAAAATAAATATAGAGTTGTTTGGATCTTATCTTTTACAAACAAAAGAGAAACATGAAATAAAATCGTTCAATACAAAATTTAAAGTTGTGACTGAAGCTACTAATCTTGAAGAGCTCTACACGGAACTGTGTCAAACTGTTGAAACGAAATCTAAGGAATTTTCGGAAAAAGATAGTGGTAAGTCCAACTGTTTTAATATTATACATGTGTTTAATCGAAAATATTTGTTTCAGGTTGGGCCTTGGAAAAAATATTGTACTTAGAATTAAATATAAACAAGTATAATCCTTTACGGGCCTCTTCGTACATGTCACTTCCACCAAGCATAACTGAAAAAATGGCTGTACTAATTATAAAAATGATGATTTAAAATGTTTCTTATGGTCAATATTAGCTCAGTTACATCCAGTAAAAAAAATGCAGAAAGAGTTCAAAAATATAAAATCTATAGAACAGTTTAAATTTTACAGGAATCAAATTTCCTCTAAAACTGCACGATATAACAAAATTTGAAAATTTAAATGATATATCTGTAAATGTTTATGGCTTGGAGAAAATTTGGAAAAATAGTTCATATGCATACCAAGTTGTTGGTCCATTGTATTTTACGAAATCACGTAAAGAAACACACGTAAATTTGCTTTTCATTAGTGATGCTGATGGAAATAATCATTACTGTTGTAACATTATGAATTTTAGTTAGATATTTTTAGTTATTTTTTTATTAGTACGATACAAAGTTTTGGTCAAAATTAGGAAGAATTGGAACCTTACCTTATAAGGACAGAAATTTTTAATTTTAAACAAAATTATAAAAATATTAATTTATTATTCCATCAATCTATTTTCTAATCATAATTTTTTTTCTTATAATTTCATATGGAATTTTTTTTATGTATGTTGCTTCTTAAAGTTATTCTGATGCTTTTCCATATTCAGTATTTAGTTCTTTAATAAATGGCCCCAAATTCGTTTGTTATTGTTATAGGTTATCTAATCTGACATAAGTCAGGTTGACAGTTGTTGAGACTGGTACAGTTTCCTACCTTATCGATAACCATTTTCAATAAATAAATTATTCCTGGTTATTTAAAGGAAATTTTATTACACTACATTGATAACTAGGATAGTTTATTATCAATAAATATATTTTTATAAATTTAATTCCGTTTTCACACATTTTCTGGTTATTTTGGTCTGTAGCGCCATCTAGGAGTGGAAAGCTTAACTGATAATTTCTACGTAGTTTCTAGAAATTACTGAAAATTTGATTTGATAAATTTGAATTTGGCAGACTTTATTTTTTTGATAAAAAAAAATAACATTTTAATTATATTTCCGGATAACAATTATCCGTCGGCCATTGCTTAGGTGACAATAGTTGTGTGAGGTGGTAATCTTTCGGAACTTTTTATTCTTGGAATATTTAAGTTAAAATATCTCATCGTGTTGAGGATTAAATATAAAAAGTTTCAGTTTTTGGTTTCCTGATCATTGTATATGAAATTTTTTTGATTGTGATCTGGAAATCTCCATAATTTATTGGGATTAATGTAAGTACTTCACCGACATGCACAATCTTTTGTCGATTATAATTTATCTTGTCAATTCTAATTTTTTCCTTTTTCTTTATTTTAAAGAAGTTACCCCTCTTAGTGGCCAACACAATAAACAAGCTTTTGAAGACATCTGTGCCCTTCGTAGCCAAGTCGAAGGTAAGTTTTCATAAATCTTCTTCTTAAATTTTTGGTCGAGCTAAATGTTCTTTGTACTTGAATAGAATGCATCGCAATAGGTGCTTATGCGGATGTTTTTGTTCTAGGGTTTTAGTATTTGGTTTTAATACATGGTTTTATGCTTTTACTGAACCATTTTTCAAACAAATGTTCTATAGACCTATTTATGTGGATATTTGGATATTATTTTGGAGTTTTGTTTCAACTATTGCGGCTTGCTAGTGTAGCACTGAACGTTCTGCAGTTATTTGCCTGGACCTGTATTGGCTTGGAACCCAGCATTCAACTTAGAAATGGACACACTTCAGGTTTTCTACGAAACAAAATAATAAATGTATTTATTTTACTACAAGGTATTTATGTATTGTTTTTATATCTATTTAGTTTCATTACCTGCATTTATTATTGCTTACCCAAGGGGTTTAGGCCTGCTTATTTTTGATTTAAAATTGTTTTTATTATTTATAAAAAAGAAGACTTCTTCTTCTTCAGTAACATTGCAATTTGACATTGGTGTTAGCTGCTTTGGCTATTCAACTTATTTAGGTTTATGTGTAAATTTTGCGGTTGTATGCATACAGTCTTCAAAATACTTTTAGGTAGTAAAGTATTACACCAATCGTTACGGTATATATTTTATATTTTTAATTACAAACAGTACATTATTTTTAATTACATTTTATACATTATTACAGTTTTGCCATATTGTTGTCATATTACCTTGCATATATTATTTGGTACATTTTTATTTTGTACATTCCTGGTTGTGGAAAGCCTGGAAAACCAATATATATTGTTGACTCGAAATCTGACCAAGTTGTTTCATTGCCCTTATCC
This sequence comes from Brachypterus glaber, assembly GCA_958510825.1. Lineage (NCBI taxonomy): Eukaryota > Metazoa > Arthropoda > Insecta > Coleoptera > Kateretidae > Brachypterus > Brachypterus glaber. The sequence continues at coordinate 36,314,197 of OY294045.1, forward strand.
TTATTTTCAGATTATAATATTTCTGAATATTCATTTTGATTTTTGTATTTATATTAAACTTTTGATAAAGATTATAGCGGAGTCGATTAGAAACGGAGATTCTTGGTTCACCCGTTCTCTAATTTACTTATTGAGTCTCGAACTAAGTGGCGCTCATTACCATCTAATTTTACTCACACCACCTCCACTAGAGCTAGGGCTCAGGGACTCAATTAGGAGACAGAAGTTTAACCGAAGGATCTTAGTTGTAAATTTCACGCCACATTTTTGGCGCCCAACGTGGGGCCCATAAAAATAGGGGAGCTATTTTAAAAAACTTGGACTTTGACAGTTTTTGTTTCAATTTTTTTTTATTGTTTAAAAAAAAATATATATATATTATTTTTTTTGAGATATATCCACATTTCCACAATAAAATTTTGAAATCTTGGCATAAATATTTTTGCAAAAAAAAATATTTATTTTGAAAAAAAAAAAAAAAGTTGGTATTTGATTGATTTTTTTTTATATTTTTGTGTAATTTGGACATACTGATCTCCTGTTGTACTTTTTGTTTGTACATTTGGTATTTTTCATTTTTGTCATTGTTTTGGTGATTATAGGCAACATGTCATTAAAAATGAGTTTGTATAGGTTTAATCAAGAAGAACTTGCTTATGAAGCCAAAATTAGGGGCCATACAGGGACTGTGGAAAATATGAGGAAGTCCGTAGCAAGGTCCATAAAAATGGAAAAGGAAGGTACTAAAACAGTACTGGAAAAGTACCCCTTTACATTTGAAGAAGATAGTAAGGCCGTACAGGATAAATTGGTCGAACTTAAATCATTAATTGATGCTTTTAGTGGTAATGCCTTATGTAAGGATTATGTAAAGATTTCTAGCAAATTGTCACACATTCATGGTAGAATTAAAAGGATGGAGCCTAAAGAAAATGAAGAAATGGCTGCGCGATCTAACAATCTGAGTGAAGTCTTAGTGCTAATGGAAGACTTGGATAACAAGACCCCGCCTGTAGTACCACCTGAACCGTTGGATATTAGCGTTCTAAGAGCCGCAGTCGAATCTAGTTCCGAGGAGGAGGATTTAGATAGGTCTAACACGTCAGCTGCCGCAGTTAATACCTCGGTAAATATGAATATTAAATCCACACCTGTGAATAGATGGAACTTGGTCAAGTTTACTGGTGAGAAAAGAAGTCTTTCACTTAACGCTTTTCTTGAACGGGTTGATGAGTTGGCTTTGGCTAGAAATATTGATCGTAATGAGCTCTTTCGTGCAGGCATTGATTTGTTCGATGGAAAAGCTTTAGTATGGTATAGGGCTACACGTTATCTTATATCGGACTGGAACGGTTTAGTAAAGGAGCTTCGTGAAGAGTTTTTGCCCCCTAATAACGATGAAAAGTTATTAGATGAAATTAAGAAGCGAACTCAAAGTGATGACGAGTCTATTGGAATATATTTATCTGTCATGCAGTCTTTGTTTAATCGTCTTTCTTGTAGCGTAACGGATAGTGTCAAAGTAGATATAGTTAGGAGGAACATTCTTCCATTTTTTCAGACACAATTGGCTTTGGTAGAAATATCTACTATTGATGATTTGAGAAAATATTGTAGGCGTTTGGAAAAAACTAGGAACTCAGTTGAAACTTATAATCCACCTCCTAGGCGTAGTTTGAATACCTTGGAACCGGATCTTGCTTATGTTGGAGTAGATCATACTCCTTTGGAACAGGATAGGATTAATACTATCCAACTAGATTCTGTTCAAAGAGATACCTTGGTGTGTTTTAACTGCGATCAACCTGGACATCGAGCCATTGGTTGTACTTCTCCTAGGCGCTTGGTATGTTATCGGTGTAAGAAGGAAGGTTATACTGTAAGGAATTGTACTTCTTGTAATACTTCATTTCAGCCTAAAAATTCTTCTTCACATGCTGTCTCGGGAAACCGCAGAGGCCGAGTTTAGATTTGGTTCGTACTAAACAGGCCATAAAACCGATCCTGAATGATTATTTTAGTCCTATTAATAATTATATTTTGGAACATGGACAAAATGATGAACGTCCCTATCTTAGTGTTAGTGTGTTTGGAAGGGTCTTCTTGATAGAGGAGCTTCAAGAACATTTTTAGGTGGACCTGGTTATAAATTTTTAAGTTCCTTAGGTTTGTCGTTAGATACATCAAAGATTATCAGTTGTAGTGTTGCAAATGGAGAGAAGTGTGTTAGTGTTGGTAGTTTTTCTGTCCCAATTTGTAGGTTAGATAGGTTTAAGATCGTGGAAGTTTTAGTGATTCCAGAGCTTCCTCATGATTTAATTTTAGGTGCAGACTTTTGGAAAATTATGGGTATTGTCCCTGACCTGCGCAATGATGAATGGTCTTTTTCGAAAAACATAGAATGTTTGGAATTAGATACTCATTTGCAGGATACTTCTGTCTTGACTCTAGATCAGCAACGTAGGTTAAGTGACCTTATAGAAAAATGTTATGAGCTTATGGGAGACTAATTAAGTTGTACCACCGAAGCTGAACATGTTATCACTACCACAGCTAGTCCTATTAAGCAAAGGTACTACCCTGTTTCTCCAGTCATACAGAATATTATGCATAAGGAACTAGATTGGATGTTAAAAGAAAAGATTGTTCGTCCCAGTTTTAGCGCATGGTCAAGCCCTGTAATTATGATTCCAAAACGTGATGGTAGTTACCGTTGTTGCGTTGACTATCGCAAGCTTAACGCAGTCACTAATAAGGATGGTTATCCTCTACCTTATATCCAAAATATTTAGATCAGCTTCGGAACGCAAAATATTTATCTACCATTGACGTGAAGTCAGCTTTCTTTCAGGTTCCGGTAGCCAAGGACTCGCGGAAACTGACAGCTTTTACTGTAGCGGGAAGAGGTTTGTTTGAGTTTTGTAGAATGCCATTTGGTCTTTCCACTTCTCCTGCTACTTGGCAACGTCTTATGGACAAAATTTTGGGTCATGATCTTACTCCCTATGTTTTTTGTTATTTGGATGATATTGTTATTGTCACTGAGACTTTTGAAAAACACTTGGAGGTGTTGGAAGAAGTTTTTCGAAGGCTCAGAAAGGCTAATATTACGGTTTCAAAGGAAAAGTGTTCCTATTGTCGTCCTCAGCTTAGGTATTTAGGTTATGTAGTAGATAAGAATGGTTTGCATGTAGATCCCAGTAAAGTACAGGCCATGCTTGATACTCCTGCTCCAAAAACAGTTAGTCAAGCTAGAGGAATTATAGGTACTTTCTGTTGGCATCGTCGTTTCATACCCTCGTTTTCTACCCTAATTGTACCGATCACCAATCTTTTAAAGAAAAATTGAAAATTTTTATGGGATGAAGAGTGTATGAAATCTTTTAATTTGCTTAAGGAAAAGTTGGTATCTGCACCTGTGCTTAGTTGCCCTTCATACTCCTTAGGTTTTGAGGTGCAAACAGACGCATCTGGGTGGGGGATTGGTGCTGTGTTAAGCCAAAAGCACCCAGATGGTGAAAAAGTTGTTTGCTATTTAAGTAGATCCTTAACGAGGCAAGAAAGACGATATAGACCACAGAGCGTGAATGTTTGGCGGTCATTTGGGCACTTGAGAAATTGAGGCCATATTTAGAAGGTGTACCGGATGTAACGGTCATCACCGATCATTATTCCTTGGTATGGTTGGGTAATTTGAAAAATGTAAATGGTCGATTAGCTAGATGGGCTTTGCGTATGCAGCAGTTTAATGTAAACATCATTCATCGTAAAGGTAAAGAGCATATAGTCCCTGATACTCTTTCTAGATCTGTCCCTGTTTTGGACGTGGTCACTGTTACTCCTAAAGTTGTGGATAAATGGTTGGAAAAGTTGAAATTGGAAGTCTTGTCCAAACCTCTTAAGTTTTCTCAATATAGAGTCCTTGATAATGTCTTATACAAGTATGTTAAGCCACAGTATGTAGGTACTTCTGAAGGATGGGAAGATTGGAAAATTGTAGTTCCCAAAGATCAGAGGAAATCGATACTGTTTGATATGCATTCGAAAAATGGACACACTGGTGTTTTTAAAACTTATGCAAGAATTTGTGAGAGGTATACTTGGCCAAAATTAAGATCTGAAGTTTCTAAATTTGTTAAAAGCTGTATAGTCTGTTGTCAGCATAGATATGACAATCAGAAACCTGCAGGACTTATGGTGAGGCAACCTACTACTTCTAGACCTTGGGAAATAATATCCTCAGATCTGATGGGTCCTCTGGTTCGTTCTCGTTCTGGAAATTGTTATATTTTAGTTATCACAGATTATTTTAGTAAATTTTCGATAATTTTGCCTTTGAAAAATGCCACTGGAAAACTGGTAGCATCCAAAATTGAGGAACATTGCTTTTTGCTATTCGGTGTTCCAAAACTTGCTATTTCGGATAACGGGCCATGTTATCGTAGCAAAGAGTATGTTTCGTTGTTAAATCGTTATAATGTTCAGCCCAAATATAATGCACATTACCATGCAAATGCAAATCCAACGGAAAGGGTTAATCGTACATTGAAGTTTATGTTGGCTGCTTATGTTTCGGACAATCATAGAGTTTGGGATGAAAATCTTGAAGTTTTTAAAGATGTTTACAAGGATGTTAAGGCTAGATTAAAGGCAGCTTCAGATAAAAATTGTAAGACTTATAATTTGCGTAGAAGGCACACTGAATATTTGCCAAATCAGCTGATATGGAGATCTAACTTCGTCTTGTCAAATGCTCAGAAGTATTTCTCAGAGAAATTGGCACCTAAGTATCTTGGTACTTTCTTGATAAAGAAAAAGGTTTCTCCTTATACGTATGAGCTTGTAGACGAATATGGAAACCATAAGGGCGTTTGGCACGCAAAGAATCTGAAAGAACATCCAGCTGATTATAAGGAATAGAATTAGGTCATAATTATTTAAACATAATTATGTTAGGTTATGTGTTGTTTTTTTGAGAAAATTAATTTTTCTTTGTAATTAATTTTCTTAAGGAAGGGGGAGTGTTGTAACATTATGAATTTTAGTTAGATATTTTTAGTTATTTTTTATTAGTACGATACAAAGTTTTGGTCAAAATTAGGAAGAATTGGAACCTTACCTTATAATTTCATATGGATTTTTTTTTTATGTATGTTGCTTCTAAAAGTTATTCTGATGCTTTTCCATATTCAGTATTTAGTTCTTTAATAAATGGCCCCAAATTAGTTTGTTATTGTAATAGGTTATCTAATCTGACATAAGTCAGGTTGACAGTTGTTGAGACTGGTACAGTTTCCTACCTTATCTATAACCATTTTCAATAAATAAATTATTCCTGGTTATTTAAAGGAAATTTTATTACACTACATTGATAACTAGGATAGTTTATTATCAATAAATATATTTTTATAAATTTAATTTCGTTTTCACACATTTTCTGGTTATTTTGGTCTGTAGCGCCATCTAGGAGTGGAAAGCTTAACTCTGATAATTTCTACGTAGTTTCTAGAAATTACTGAAAATTTCAGGAGTTTGTTAAATTTGAATTTGGCAGACTTTATTTTTTTGATAAAAAAAATAACATTTTAATTATATTTCCGGATAATAATTATCCGTCGGCCATTGCTTAGGTGACAATAGTTGTGTGAGGTGGTAATCTTTCGGAACTTTTTATTCTTGGAATATTAATATATCTCATCGTGTTGAGGATTAAATATAAAAAGTTTCAGTTTTTGGTTTCCTGATCATTGCATATGATATTTTTTTGATTGTGATCTGGAAATCTCCATAATTTATTGGGATTAATGTAAGTACTTCACCGACATGCACAATCTCTTGTCGATTATAATTTATCTTGCCAATTCTAATTTTTTCCATTTTCTTTATTTTAAAGAAGTTACCCCTCTTAGTGTCCAACACAATAAACAAGCTTTTGAAGACATCTGTGCCCTTCGTAGCCAAGTCGAAGGAAGGTAAGTTTTCATAAATCTTCTTCTTAAATTTTTGATCGAGCTAAATGTTCTTTGTACTTGAATAGAATGCATCGCAATAGGTGCTTATGCGGATGTTTTTGTTCTAGGGTTTTAGTATTTGGTTTTAATACATGGTTTTATGCTTTTACTGAACCATTTTTCAAACAAAGGTTCTATAGACCTACATTTATTTATGTGGATATTTGGATATTATTTTGGAGTTTTGTTTCAACTATTGCGGCTTGCTAGTGTAGCACTGAACGTTCTGCAGTTATTTGCCTGGACCTGTATTGGCTTGGAACCCAGCATTCAACTTAGAAATGGACACACTTCAGGTTTTCTACGAAACAAAATAATAAATGTATTTATTTTACTACAAGGTATTTATGTATTGTTTTTATATCTATTTAGTTTCATTACCTGCATTTATTATTGCTTACGCAAGGGGTTTAGGCCTGCTTATTTTTGATTTAAAATTGTTTTTATTATTTATAAAAAAGACTTCTTCTTCTTCTTCAGTAACATTGCAATTTGACATTGGTGTTAGCTGCTTTGGCTATTCAACTTATTTTGGTTTATGTGTAAATTTTGAGGTTGTATGCATACAGTCTTCAAAATACTTTTAGGTACTAAAGTATTACACCAATCGTTACGGTATATATTTTATATATTTAATTACAAACAGTACATTGTTTTTAATTACATTTTATACATTATTACAGTTTTGCCATATTGTTGTCATATTACCTTGCATATATTATTTGGTACATTTTTATTTTGTACATTCCTGGTTGTGGAAAGCCTGGAAAACCAATATATATTGTTGACTCGAAATCTGACCAAGTTGTTTCATTGCCCTTGTCCTTATTTTTAGATTATAATATTTCTGAACATTCATTTTGATTTTTGTATTTATATTAAACTTTTGATAAAGATTATAGCGGAGTCGATTAGAAACGGAGATTCTTGGTTCACCCGTTCTCTAATTTACTTATTGAGTCTCGAACTAAGTGGCGCTCATTACCATCTAATTTTACTCACACCACCTCCACTAGAGCTAGGGCTCAGGGACTCAATAAGGAGACAGAAGTTTAACCGAAGGATCTTAGTTGTAAATTTCACGCCACACTGTTTGGTAAATAATTTATCGCGGTTAATTTCTGCACAATTGTCAAAGCATAACGGAAAAAAACATATATGTGATGGATGTTTAATTTATTTTTCAACGAAACAAAAATTAAACCGTCATCAGGAGTATGACTGTAATCATATATTCGTAAATCTACCCGACAGCAATGATTTTAAAATAAATATATCAGGAAACGAGGTACCAGCAACTTCGTTAAAATTTCAAGATCATGTTAAAAAACTCAAGGTTCCTTTCGTAGTGTACGCTGATTTTGAAACTATCCTAAAACCTATAGATAGATAGCTGCACGCCAACTCCAGAAAAATCGTATACCTTACAAACTCATATTAATATCCCGTACTCTTATGCCTATTATATTAAATGTGATTTTGATCACAATTTTTCACAATTTAAAACTTTTCGTGGAGAAAATGTCTCAGAAAATTTTATTCAATCTTTAGAAACAGACTGTATAAACATTTTTGAAAAATATTTACGTCATATTATTCCTATTAAACAATTAACTGAAATGGAAGAACTTAATTTTAAAATCACTAAAAATTGTCATATTTGTGAAAAAAAGTTTGACGAAGATAGCGTAAAAGTAAGGGCTCACTGTCATTTAACTGGTAACTTTAGAGGAGCGGCTCATTAAATTTGTAATTTAAATTTTAAAATTCCACAATTTATACCAGTACTGTTTCATAATTTAAGTGGATTTGATAGTCATATGTTTATAAAAGAATTGGCCCAAAATGAGGAAAATATTGAGGTTCTACCTCAAAATAAAGAAAAATATATTTCTTTTACGAAAAATATATCCATGACACGTAGTAGTGCTGATAGAAAAACAATAATTGAAAATTTAATAATCAGGTTTTTAGATAGTTTCAAGTTTCTTCCGGGTAGTTTGGATAAACTGAGCCAAAGTTTAAAATCCGATCAATGTCGTGAAGTAAGAAAATACTTTTCTAATAGTGATCAATTTGAACTGATCCGTCAAAAAGGTGTTTTTCCCTATTCATATATAAATACTTATTCAAAATTAAATGATACTAAACTTCCTTCAAAACATAACTTTTTTAACGAACTCAAAAATGAAGGTATCACAGATGAGGATTATCAGCGGGCTTGTAATGTATGGAATTTATTTAAATGTAAAACTTTGGGTGAATATTCAGATATTTATTTGAAATCCGATGTTCTTCTGTTAGCAGACATCTTTGAAAACTTTAGATCTGTATGTTTATATCAGTTGGACCCAGCAAATTTTTATACATCTCCAGGCCTTTCTTGGAGTGCAATGTTAAAGAAAACCGAAGTAGAATTAGAACTTTTGACAGACATCGATATGCTTCATTTTCTTAAAAAGGGTATACGGGGCGGTTTAAGCCAGTCTAGTATTAGAAAATCAGAGGCAAATAATCAGTTTATGTCAACCTATGATCCGTCAAAACCAACATCTTTTATCACATACCTGGACGCAACAAATTTATACGGAGCAGCCATGTCACAATTTCTTCCAGTTAAAAATTTTCAGTGGTTGACTAAGGAAAAAATTAAAAATTTTGATTTAACTAAAATTAGCGACACAAACGAAATGGGTTATATCTTAGAAGTTGACTTGGAATATCCCAATCATTTACATAACTTGGACAATGAACTACCCTTTTGTCCAGAATCTATAGTTGTTTTCGAATCTAAAATTACAAAATTAATTGCAAATCTAGAAACCAAATCACAATATATTGTACATTATAGAAATCTTAAGCAAACTTTAGAACATGAACTCAAGCTGACCATAATTCACAGGATTTTGAGTTTCAATCAGTCACCATGGCTAAAGCGATATATTGATTTAAATACTACATTGCGCAATAATGCTAAATCCAAATTTGAAAAGGATTTTTTTAAATTAATGGTCAATTCAGTGTTTGGAAAAACCATGGAAAATGTGGACAAAAGGGTTGATGTTAAACTAATTACTCATTGGAAAAATATTGGCAAAAAATTAGGTGCCGAGGTTCTAATTGCCAAGCCAAATTTTAAAGACAAAAATTTTTTTCGGAAAACTTTGTAGCAATACAAATGAATCGCGTAAAAGTTTTTTATAACAAACCTGTATATGTTGGTTTTTGTATTTTAGATTTAGCAAAAACCTTTATATATGACTTTTATTACAATTACATTAAAACAAAATATGGATAAGGCCCTTTTGCTTTACACTGACACTGACTCGCTCCTACTGCAAATTTTTAACCGGTGTGAAGTTAGCAACGAATTTCCAGCAACGATTTTTTTCGGTCCACTATTTGAGGCAAGCGGCATGAAAAAAATAAAAATACGTATTATGGTCTCTTATTTTGAATTTTTGGCTTTTTTTAATTAAAACGAATCTAACGGACAAATAAATGAACCTATGGCGTCGAACACCTTGTGGTGAAACCTACCGATGTAAAATGGATACTGTGGACACATTCATTAAAAAACCATAGGTTGTAGACCAAGAGGTTGTATATTAAGCCTGCAAAAGAATTGGTGGCTCAAATAGGGGTCTTTCTGACCCCAGTGGGTGTCTGGCAGACCCCCTATTTTTAAACGAGATCTAGCAGAAAAAATAAGGAAACAAGCGTTCATAAAAATATATTGCTGAATCAAATAAGGATCTGGCTGGACCCATCGGGGTCTGGTAGACCCCACTTGGTCTGGCAGATACAGATAAATCTGGGTGACTATATTTTGACCTCAGGGGCCTTCAGGTCAAATAATCATTCGTTTCTGGAAAATTGTATTTACTTTTTCTTTTTTTACCTAAATTTGAGCAAAAAGGTAAAAATGATAAAACAATACAGATACTAAAGTATTACTAACCACTTTTTTTTAAATACTATAGTAAAAAAATACCAAAAAAGTAGGGGCTTACTGGTTGAAAATACAAAAAATGTGTATTTTTCAGTTTCGGTATGAAAGGGTCGAGCTGACAAAATGACACTAGCGCTAAAATCTTACAATTGGCATATTTTGAATATTTTCAAAAGAAAAACTAAACTAACTAGGGGCCTTCAGGTAAAAAAATCATTCGTTGCTGGAAATTTGTAATTTACTTTTTTCTTTTTTGCCTAAATTTGAACAAAAAGGTATAAATGATAAAACGATACAGACACTAGAGTTTTACTAACCACTTTTTTTAAATACTATAGTAAAAAAATACCAAAAAAGTAGGGGCACACTGGTTAAAAATGGAGCAATTGGATTTTTTTCAGATTCGGGGTGAAAGGGTCGAGCTGACAAAATGCCACTAGCGCCAAAATCTTGCTAATAGCATATTTTAAATGTTTTTAAAAAATAATGCCGACTAACTAGGGGCCTTCAGGTAAAAAAATCATTCGTTGCTGGAAATTTGTAATTTACTTTTTTCTTTATTGCCTAATTTTGAACAAAAAGTTAAAAATGATAAAACAATACGGACACTAAAATTTTACTAACCACATTTTTTAAATATTATAGTAAAAAAATGCCAAAAAAGTAGGGGCACACTGGTTGAAAATGGAGCAATTTGATTTTTTTTAGATTCGGAGTGAAAGGGTTGAGCTGACAAAATGCCACTAGCGCCAAAATCTTGCTAATAACATATTTTAAATATTTTCAAAAAAAAAATTCGACTAACTAGGGGCCTTCAGGCCAAAAAACATTCGTTGCTGGAAAGTTGTATTTACTTTTTCCTTTTTTGCGTAAATTTGAGCAAAAAGTTAAAAATAATAAAACGATACGGACACTAAAATTTTACTTACCACATTTTTTAAATATTATAGTAAAAAAATGCCAAAAAAGTAGGGGCATACTGGTTGAAAATGGACCAATTTGATTTTTTTCAGATTCGGGATGAAAGGGTCGAGGTGACAAATTGCCTCTAGCGCTAAAATCTTACTATTGGCATATTTTGAATATTTTCAAAAGAAGAATTGAACTAACTAGAGGCCTTCAGGTCAAAAAATCATTCGTTGCTGGAAAATTGTATTTACTTTTTCCTTTTTTGCCTAAATTTGAGCAAAAAGATAAAAATGATAAAACGATACAGACACTAAAGTTTTACTAACCACTTTTTTTTAAATACTATAGTAAAAAAATTCCAAAAAAGTAGGGGCTCACTGGTTGAAAATACAAAAAATGTATATTTTTCAGTTTCGGGCTGAAAGGGCCGAGCTGACAAATTGCCACTAGCGCCAAAATCTTGATAATAGCATATTTTAAATGTTTTTAAAAAATAATTCCGACTAACTAGGGGCCTTCAGGTCAAAAAATCATTCGTTGCTGGAAAATTCTATTTACTTTTTCCTTTTTTGCCTAAATTTGAGCAAAAAGTTAAAAATGATAAAACAATACGGACACTAAAATTTTACTAACCACATTTTTTAAATATTATAGTAAAAACATTCCAAAAAAACAGGGGCTCACTGGTTGAAAATACAAAAAATGTATATTTTTCAGTTTCGGGCTGAAAGGGCCGAGCTGACAAATTGCCACTAGCTCCAAAATCTTGATAATAGCATATTTTAAATGTTTTTAAAAAATAATTTAGACTAACTAGGGGCCTTCAGGTCAAAAAATCATTCGTTGCTGGAAAATTGTATTTACTTTTTCCTTTTTTGCCTAAATTTGAGCAAAAAGGCAAAAATGATAAAACGATACAGACACTACAGTTTTACTAACCACTTTTTTTTAAATACTATAGTAAAAAAATCCAAAAAAGTAGGGGCTCACTGGTTGAAAATACAAAAAATGTATATTTATTAGTTTCGGGGTGAAAGGATCGAGCTGACAAAATGCCACTAGCGCCAAAATCTTGCTAATAGCATATTTTAAATGTTTTTAAAAAATAATTCCGACTAACTAGGGGCCTTCAGGTCAAAAAATTTTTTGCCTAAATTTGAGCAAAAAGATAAAAATGATAAAACGATACAGACACTAAAGTTTTACTAACCACTTTTTTTTAAATACTATAGTAAAAAAATTCCAAAAAAGTAGGGGCTCACTGGTTGAAAATACAAAAAATGTATATTTTTCAGTTTCGGGCTGAAAGGGCCGAGCTGACAAATTGCCACTAGCGCCAAAATCTTAATAATAGCATATTTTAAATGTTTTTAAAAAATAATTCCGACTAACTAGGGGCCTTCAGGTCAAAAAATCATTCGTTGCTGGAAAATTCTATTTAATTTTTCCTTTTTTGCCTAAATTTGAGCAAAAAGTTAAAAATGATAAAACAATACGGACACTAAAATTTTAATAACCACATTTTTTAAATATTATAGTAAAAATATTCCAAAAAAACAGAGGCTCACTGGTTGAAAATACAAAAAATGTATATTTTTCAGTTTCGGGCTGAAAGGGCCGAGCTGACAAATTGCCACTAGCGCCAAAATCTTGATAATAGCATATTTTAAATGTTTCTAAAAAATAATTTAGACTAACTAGGGGCCTTCAGGTCAAAAAATCATTCGTTGCTGGAAAATTGTATTTACTTTTTCCTTTTTTGCCTAAATTTGAGCAAAAAGACAAAAATGATAAAACGATACAGACACTAAAGTTTTACTAACCACTTTTTTTTAAATACTATAGTAAAAAAATCCAAAAAAGTAGGGGCTCACTGGTTGAAAATACAAAAAATGTATATTTTTCAGTTTCGGGGTGAAAGGGTCGAGCTGACAAAATGCCACTAGCGCCAAAATAGGGCAAATCAAAGAAGTCAAATTTTTTCTTGGGTCCTATTTGGCACAGAATCACCCATAGGAAGTGCCTGTAATGAATCTTTTTAAATTCGAATGACTTAATAAATTGTTTATTATTATTATTATTAAATATCTGTCATAATGTGTCAAAACAATAATTCAGTAATAATAAGTGTTTGACAAATAATTTGTCATTAATCGATACACTAATATGCATATTTTTTGAGGAAATAAAATGCAAAAAAAAATCAGTGATACTTTTTTTTTGAAATGGAAATCAATAAACCGTTTCTGTGAATGGATTTAAATTCTCTGATCAAAATCTATATAGAATAAGCTAAAACAATATAAAATGAAGAACTATTAAGTAGACTGTGGTAATTTCTAGTGAAAAAAGTCCATTATCTTCCGAAACCGAGCACCTCAGATTTAATTTTCATAGATTTTATAATGTGTAGACTTCCTACTAACAGGACTTACTGTTGGTTTGCGTTGGCAAGTCACTAAAACTTAATTTGTATTTAAGATTAGCGCGATAGAGAGTTAGAAATTTAGAAACCTGTTTTATTGTAACGATGTGGAGATATTGGAATTGAAATTTGGATATACTTATTATTTATTAAGACGACTTGGAGAGATTAGATTAAGAGTAATAGGTTTATATTATATTTATTGAAGGAAGTTTAGATTGCTGTAAATTTGTTTATTCAGACATATTATAATAATAAGGTTGGATATCCTAAAGGAAAATTATATCCCAGCAACAATTATTAGATATTTGCTGCCGCTGCTGCTGCTATGGTCTGTTTTTTCAAGCAAAATAGTAAATTAAAAGTCGCACCTTGAATATTTTCAAAACAGATTCGATTATTGGATGTGCGAATATACTGCGTAGCTTATTTTATAAAACATAACTATATTCTATACACAAACATACACTATTTAAACTTGTAAAAATATTACCTGTGTCATTTTTAATTTACTATCTTGCTTGAAAAAAACAGACCATAATTAAAAATGTTTAATAGAACGCATTGATTACTTATTATTTTAATATGCTTGAAATCGTATATTGTATAATCAAGCAAAATATTCACATGTTTTATTCAAAGTATGCGACTTTTTGTAGCGTATCCTTAGTACCTAGGCTTTATTTGTAACAAACATTTTGGGTTTTTATTTTCTTGCATATTAAATTAATTATATTGTATCTGATAAATTCATTCATTTGTGGAAAAACATATTTTTGGAACAAAAACAATAGGAAAAGCATTACAGATAGTTGACAGAAAAACACCAGGTTTTCCAAATCGAGGTTAATTATATTGTCTAATAATTATTACTTTTTTTTTTCTATTGATTACCAAAGTTTTGCTGGATTTATACAGTATGCAGTAAGAAATGAAAGAGAATAAATAATTATAATTTGATTAATGTTTGAGAGGCGCCTTAAAACAAATTTAATGTCCAAAGGTGGGTATGTGGGTGGGAGTCCCACCGTGGGACCTCTAGAGGTTTTTCTTTTTTTAGTTATTACTATATTGAATTTACACAAAAAAATATAAAATAATATATTAATTTTATGAAAAATTAATTATAAATACAGTATGACTCGGTTATAACGAACCCCTGTTTTAAAGAATTTCAGTTATAACGAACAATTTTTTGGCAGCAAGCCATATTTTTACAGATACTTTGGTCCAAACCAAACCCGTAAAATTATGGCTTGAGACCAAAAAATTGTTCGTTATAACTGAAACTCTTTAAAATAGGGTTTCGTTATAAGCGAGTCATACTGTATACACAAAATAATAATGTGTGTAACTTTATTAATTTTAAATGTACCTATATAATAAAATATTTTAAACTGATCGTCTTTTATTAATAATATTTACATTTATTAAATCACAGAATTGTTTGAATAAATATTTTTGAGATTTTTTAAATGTAAATATAAAGTCTTGTATTATGCAATTTTGGCGATATACAAGTTTGTAGAAAAATAAAATTAACCAAACAATCCCTGATTTTGATTTCTATTAAAATTAGTTATAAAATTGCTAAATGTAAGCCTAAAAAAGGAAAAAAAAAAACTAAAAAGAATACCAAAAACTAGGCATGGTCAATGAACCTGTAATTTTTTTAAATAACAGGTCAATGACCCTGTAAAATTTTTAAATGAAAGTTAGATTTTTACGTACTTCTAACGTATTTCTAACTTAAAAATCTAAGGTTAGATTTTGATTAGAATAACGTTTGAAACTAACGTTAGATTCTAACGTTAAAAACCGGGACATTTGTACATAATTTATAACGTACTTTTATACAGTTTTCTAACGTTAGAAAAACGTTATTCTAACGGGAACCAGGGAACCTTATTATTACCCTCTTATCCTCAATCGTTCACCCCCAAAATCCAACTTTTCGATAAGAATTAATATGCAAAAACCGCTTATCGATATATTTTCTAGAAATGGAGCTATCAAGTTTACTGACAAACAGACAAAGACAGCAAAGACTTTTTTACTGATTTCGACTCAGGAAGTTCTAAAATGTGAAAAAAAAACCTGGTTAGTACTACTAAGTACCAATGAAATTAATAGAGAGCCCCTAGCACATGCTTTGAAGCTTAATTGCTGCTTTCCAGGATTCTGTAATAGATAAATAATTAAATTATTAATAACAATATACAAATTAGAATTATTGTTTAATTATTAATTATTTTTTTAGAACTATAAATATAAATGCGTTTAATTTTAAAAAATATTAGTAAGTACCTACTGTAGCAGACACAGAGTGTCCCAGCTAAGACAGATCAATTGTTTTCTGGCGTTATTATTAAAGCTTTAGAAATAAAATTTATGTCAGTCAATATACACCCAAAAAGTGATATTTGTGCCTAAACAAAAGTTTTCTACTGGCTTTTATATTTTATTTTTAACTGTTGCTTTAAATAATAATTTTAAAAAATAATTATAATATTACACTATAATTTATTTACATTTACTAAACAAATCATAATAATATTAAATGATTTTTTAACACCAAGTAAAGTGTTATATAAAGTTTAGGCAAGTAACTGTTTCTTAAAGGATACATGCGGCCCCATTGGAAAAATCCGCCTGTATCTGTTTGAATACAAATTAATTTTTTTTAACTATGAGTTTTTTTAATAAAATTATTTTATCAAGAACTCCATGAATTTCACTTATGTTAATTACAGTTAAGTGTTTCGAGAATTCAATATCAAAATATAAATGTCTGGATAAATGTCATATAAATTGTCAAAATTTAATAAACGTAAAATGCGTTTAGGATTGAAACATTAAACAATTATACGGCTAACGTAAAAGTACCATTAGTAGTAACAAAAGAGGCTTAAATGAACTTTATTCAGATTAAAGTGTTAAAAAATACAGTAGTTCCGTGTAGGAAATAGTTTGGGTACTTAAAACCCTTAATCATAGACGCTAACATACAAATTATTGTGATTTTAACAAAATAATAAATTAGAATTATTATCCTTGTCTGAATTATACTGAGGTGACTCATTTGCAAAAATGTGCTAAAAAGTTCGGGTGCGGTTAGCGTAACTCCGTTTGAGGGGAATCCCTTATACAAGAGCAGCAAAATACGTTTTAGGCATGAGTCACTGTAGTCTAATTCGAGCACGGATAATATTCCAAATGAAATTATAAAATATTTGACCAATGTAAAAAGAATAAAAATATTTTTTCAATTTTTATATGAATTTTAATTGAATATAAAAATGGTGACAAATTAGCTTTATCTCAAAAACAAAAATTAGTAGAAAACTTTTGTTTATACACAGTTATGGCTTGTTGGGTGTATATTGACTGACATAAACTTTATTCCGATAGCTCTAATAATAACGCCAAAATTCGATTGATCTGTTTTAGCTGGGATACCCTGTATAGTAAAAGTTATATGTCCCAAGGTTAATGTATGCCTAATGTAATTCTTTTGGCTTGCAATGTTTTTAAAATTGGTATTCATTCTTTAAACGTTTTTTACTTTCAAATCAATAGATTTATAAGATTGATATAGTACCTAATAATCAAGGTTGAGTAGAAAAGTTAATATAACTAACAAGGTGATCTGAGGTGCGAGATATGTATACGCAAGTGCAGGGGCAGGGTCGAGGGCAGGCTTAACTCACGCAGGTGTATACAGTATTTGATACACTACTTAAGTTCCCAGACAGCACAAAGATGACTTAAAGATGTCATAGCTCGTCATTCAAGACGTCTTAAGAACGTCGATTTTCGCCGTATATGCATCTTAAAGACGTCTTAACGACGTCGTATGTTACAAAAGGCAACGTCTTTAATACATCTTTTTTAAGACGCCTTACTGACGCCTTGCACAGGCGACTTTACAACATAATACCCCCTCCCATTTACGTTGCTAGGTATGGTCGTAGATATAAAAAGCGTAATAAAAATTTGAATGAGAGGCAATTTTGTTGTCAAAAACATCTTAAAAGAGTGTGATTTTTTTTATTTATTTATTTTTTTTTTCATTTTTTTTTAAATTTTCTTCATTGATTTTTTTTTAATTTTTTCGTTTTTCATAAAAAGAAAATGAAAAAAAAAATTAATTTTTTTGTTTTTCAAAAAA
The DNA here is from genome assembly GCA_958510825.1 of Brachypterus glaber. NCBI lineage: Eukaryota > Metazoa > Arthropoda > Insecta > Coleoptera > Kateretidae > Brachypterus > Brachypterus glaber. The sequence continues at coordinate 36,331,665 of OY294045.1, forward strand.
AAAGATCTTGACAGAAAATGGTATTTTTAGCGATAAGTATCGAAGTTAGGACGTCTGGTACCGATACTTAAAAGACATCTTATAGACATCATAACCAGATATCTTTTAAACATCCCTAAAAAGAAGTCCATAAGATATCCTTTCTATGTCTTTAGGCCTCCAGACATAATTAAGATCTAAAAAAGACGTCTTTAAGCTATCATGTGCTGTCTGGGTTAAAGGCTTGCATACGGCATAAGACATAAGAATCAACCAAACGTTAGAAAATTGTGTAAAATTAGGTACGTTATAACATATAACTCATAAAACATGTGCAAATGCCCCGTTGGAGGTTGCAACATGTTGCAACATCTCTCTAGCACGAACGTTAAATGGACTTCCCATCAACTTTCATAAAAGGTTAATACTTAACGTTTGACAATAACTTTAAAGTTCCACATAATTATGTGGAAGTTTTTTAACTTCATGAAGTTATTGTGTAACTTGCTATGAAAGTTACATAATCTTCCATAGAAAGTTTAATAAAAAGGTTAAAGATTAACTTTGCATGGAAGTTATATAAACGTCTAAATAAAGTTACATTTCAGAAGTTATTATGTGAATTTTTATAAATGTTTATATAACTTTTAATCAAAGTTAATTCTGACGTTATTATTTAACTTACTATAGAAGTTATATAAACGTTTATATAAAGTAAGATTTTTAACGTTATTATGTGACTTTTTATATATAATAATATATATAATATCTATATATGTTATTTAGTACAGGCTTGTGTAATTTTTCAATTTCAGTGCACTTAACATCGTTATGACATAGGTGACGCCACATGTTAATTCCTACTACTAACAAAACTGAAAAATGTATAGAGTCGCGTTCTTGGTTTACTAGTAGCTGATTATATCTTAAGAAGTGTTATTAATACATAATCATGTATTAATAACACCCCGATAAACACGGTTCCATACCAACAAAGTTACAACAAAGTTACATGCTACGATTGCAACGTTGTAGCGAAAGGACTATTTACTACCTAGGAACGTGGCTGCAACCACGTTCCACGGCAAGGCAATGCTTGCTTTTATCCTACCTTGGGGCAGTTACATACATAAGTTCACTTTGCAAAGGTCCCGGGACGTAAATAATTAGTTGCATACATTAATATGTAAAGTTACCCTATACTTAAATCTAAGATGGCGGCGAATACGGACGTGTGTTTAAAGTGCAATAAAAATTTCGATTTATTAAACAAAAATAACGTTAACTGTAGTGGATTTTGTGAAAAGGCAGTGCACAGTGTATGCATGGGACTAAAAGACTACGAAGTTAAACTCCTAAACTCGAAAAACTGCAGTTTACTATGGATCTGTGACGTATGCAAGGTATTTTTATCACAATACAAACAAATATTTGAGTCAATTGCTGACTTAAAGAATATAGTAGGGGTACAAAATCAAATGTTACAAATGCATCAAACTAAGCTGGAGACTATGGATAATAAAATAAATAAATATCATCAACATAACCAACATTCCCAGAAACATAAAAAACGTATCCAAAAAAACGAAGATGACGTTTCAATTTCACAAAACCTAAACACAGCCACGAACACCAGCGCCATCCTCCACACGGAAGCCGAAGTACAAAACATCGATACCAGTGACGCTGAATCAAACGATAGCTTTACAACTGTCATAAATAAGAAAAGAGCGAGTAGAAAGAGACGACAAACCATAATCGGCACTTCAAAGGAAGAAAACATAAATATTGTTGAAAAAAAGCCAAGATCTTTCTTTCATGTATCAAGATTTGAAACCACTTTCTCGGAGGAACAACTAAAAAATCTAATTAAAAAAAAGACAAGCATATCACAATTTACATGCAACAAGTTAAAATCCAACGAATTTTCTACTTATAGTTCATTTAAAGTGGGCATAAATGTAGATGACGAACAAGAATTTCTAGATCCAAAAAACTGGCCCCAAGGAGTAGCAATTAATGAATTTTGTTTTTTTCCTCGGTGGAAAAAAGCAAGGCCAGGAATACAAAGAACACGCTAAAAATTATGAATCTCAACATTCAAGGCCTATCAGACAAGCACGAAAAATTAGAAATTATGCTAAGTAAAAATGACGTAGACATACTTACCCTCAATGAACATCACATAGGAAAAGAAATAGAAAATGTTTCCATAGGAGACTACCAGCTGATCAACTCGTTCTCCAGAGAAAATCATAAAATGGGAGGAGTGTGTATTATGACAAAAACTAATATTTCAATGACAAAAATCGAGATAGATTATAGTGAAGAAATTAATTATGAAATGGCCGGCGCAGAATGTACTCTACAAGACAATTCAAAATTAATAATTTTATCAGTGTATAGGTCCCCACTGGGGAACTTTGACACTTTTATCAACAAATTAAGCTTAACATTAAGTAAAATATATAAATCAGGCAGTAAACATGTAGTGTGCGGCGATTTTAACACCGATCTGTTAAAAAACTCAAATCAAGGTAAACAATTAATTAACTTATTTAAAGAGTATAATTTATTTCATACAATAAAGGTACCTACTAGAATTACCAACACCAGCAAAACATGCATAGATAATTTTTTTACTGACTGCACAGAATACAGTACTGAAGTAACCGAATGCTTTATCTCGGATCATACCATTCAAGTTCTTAACCTTGATAAAAATATTCAAAAAAACAAAGAAACCTCGACTAAGCAAAGGGTATTTTCAAAATCAAATATAAATAATTTTAAGTCTATACTTCAAAATATTGACTGGAATAACAAGTTAAATAATCATAACACTAACGAATCATTTAATATGTTTTATGAAACTTTTTTGGAAATATTTAACGACTGTTTTCCTTTATGCACACGAAAAAATAAACAATCGAGAAACAAAATAAAAACATGGGTAACACAAGAGCTCACTGACCTTTCACAAATGTTAAAAGAAATGTCGGCTATCAGCAAAGAAATAAAAAACGAACAATATAAAAAACGGTTTAAAGAACTTAAGAATTACTTCGATAAAAAGGTAAAATTGGCAAAAAAAAGTTTTAATGACGAGCGCATCTTAAAGTCAAATAATATAAATAAAGAGTGTTGGAAAATTATACAGGAAAAAAGTAATTCAAATCACCATAGAAATATAGAAAAAGTTAACAGTAATAATGAAGTAATAACTGATGCACAAAAAATTGCAAATAGCTTCAACGATCATTTTATTAATATAACAAATATTTATAATCCTCCAAATGAAAATGCCCACCTTAATACTAATATACAGGAAAACAGCATGTTTTTAAGCCCCACAGATCCCTTAGAAATTGAGAATATTATAAAAAAAATTTGCAATAAAAAATCGTTTGGTATAGATAATGTACCGGGTACAATAATAAAAGAATGTGCGAAGCTATTATCACATCCTATATGTATTATAATAAATAAAAGTTTTGAAGAAGGCTGTTATCCTGATGAATTAAAAATATCAAGGGTAATTCCAATTTACAAGAATAAGGGCGTAAAAACTGACATGGCCAACTACCGACCGGTGTCACTACAAATACAGTTTGCGAAAATCTTCGAAAACTGTTTTAATAAAAGAATATCGGGGTTTTTAGAATCAAATAACATTCTCTCTCCTTGTCAAAATGGCTTCCGGCCCAACCTCTCTACAACCAGTGCTCTTGAGCAGGCTCTCGATTATTTATATAACTCATTGGAAGAAAAAATGCAAATAATTGGGCTCTTTTTCGACATGAGCCGCGCTTTTGACACTGTAGACCATCCCTTACTTATAAAAAAGCTTGAACGCATGGGTGTTAGAGGGTTGGCCTTACAATGGTTGGTTTCTTACCTAACAGGACGAACTCAAATCGTTGAGATAAACGGAGTTAGGTCAGAAATCAAAAATGTAACCATAGGAACACCACAGGGCTCTTGCTTGTCTCCCACTTTATTTAACATTTTTATACGAGATATTTTAAATAAAATTATTAATATTTCTAAAGCCATCATTTACGCGGACGATACTAATGTATTAATATGCGGACAAGTACTGGAGGATATAATTAAAAATAGTCAACGTATAGCTGATTTAATATCGGAATGGTGCGCCGAAAATGGCATATTTTTAAATTCAAAAAAATCAATTTTAGTTCAGTTTTGCCCTAAAAACAAAACAATTGACTGCTCAGCTTTGGTAAAAATAAATTCCACCTCAATTCAAAATGCAGATTCTACCAAATTTCTAGGTCTATACATAGATCAGAAACTCACCTGGCATAAACAAGCAGATTATGTACTATCGCGATTAAGCAGTCAATGTTTTGCAATAAAAAACTTAAAAAATTCAGTATCCCTCCCAGTATTAAAACTTATGTATTATGGAAACGTACAATCGATACTTAGCTATGGAATTATATTCTGGGGCTCTTGCTATAATATAGAGCATATATTTAGCGCGCAAAAAAAGATTATAAGAACCATAGCAGGATTAGGATGGAACGTATCATGTCGCGAAACTTTTAGGGCACTCGGTATATTGACAGTGCCGTCGCTATATGTTTACTGCCTGATAGTTCATACTTACAAAAAACAAAATCTTTTAAAAAAGAGAAGCACCATACATACATATGAAACAAGACAAAAAAACGAATTTATTATACCGTTCACAAGACTAAGTGTATGTCAAAAAAACCCAAATATTATAGGAAGAAAATGTTTTAACAAACTAATTAAAATTGATGGTAGTTTCTCTTTAAATATGACAGAAAAAATATTTAAGGCTAAATTAAAAAGATTTTTTATTCAAAAAAGCTATTATTGTACAGAGGATTTTTTTAATGAATGTTAATGATGTATATATATTTATTTGTATTGTATCTTTTATCTGACGTCACCACAATGTACTTAAATTTTGTATTTTGTATCATTCTGTGTGCTAATAGAGAATTATTATTATTATTATTATTATTATTGAAAATGGCGGGTCTGTGCGGGTATAAATTTTGCATAGACCGGACTTGAGCGGGTGAATTTCATCCGCTCAAGTCAGGTTTATGCACCATTTATACCCGCCCAGACCCGTCATTTTCAGCAGGGTATATTGCAACGTTTATTTGTAACGGATTATGCACCATTCTAGGAAGTTAATTCGGGATAAATAATATTGTGCATGAGCAAACCAAAGTAGGCGTTTCAGAATTCCACATTAATGTAGTTTTTCTCGTTCTTTCAAATATATTTTAGAATACTCGATCCTTTTTATGAAGTGATCTCATGATCATGAGATTCGCGAATTCACGAATTCGAACATGGCGAAAATTTTTACGTCTTTGTAATAAACCTGATTCAGGTCTATTCCCGTGCGTAAATAATATTGCTATTTTGCCAATATTGTCAAAATAGCAATATTGTTTACGCACGTGAATATTATAAAAATATAAAAATCTTTAGATCATCATCAGGTAAAATTCATATGTGATATGCAGTTTTACTGTGAAAGCAAACTTTCTACCAGGCATAAAAATCATGCGCCACACAAAAATCCAATTTTAAGAGAAAAAATTGCAAATAGGTAATTCAGGTCTATTCAATAATATTTTGACAATATTGGCAAAAATCGCATACAATTTTGGCCACTACTGCCAATGGCAATATTGCAATAATATTAAAGTTAGATTAAAGTTGGATTTATGTTTTTTATAACGTTTTTGTTAAACGTTGGTTATTAAGTTTACATTTATATATTGTATAATGTTACTACAGTGACATAGTGATTATAATGATATATGGTATACATCGGGTAACCTTGTTTTGTATTATTAAATGACTGCCTAATAATTGTATAATTGCTTTGGAAACAGTGGTGTACAGGGCAGTTTGAGTCCGGACCGCTAGGGTCCTTGAGGGGCCCACAAAATGATCAAAGGGGTTCCGGAAAGGAAATAATTTTACTCTCTCGCTCTCTCTCTCTCTCTCTCTCTCTCTCTCTCTCTCTCTCTCTCTCTCTCTCTCGCTCTCTTCCATTCTCTCTACTTCTCGCTTTCCCTCTTCTCTAAAAAGCATGTGTCTCTAAAAATTAATTCGGATTCAGTCAGATAGATTCGGATACAATTTGAATACGCAAACGATAGATAATGTATTTGTTTTAATACGCAGCTTATTAAAATGAATCCAAACTAATCAGTCTCAATTCGTTTTTCCGTTTGAATCTTTATTTGCATATATGCATGAATATATTCATTATGAATATATTATATCGTCGGCTTACAAGTAAAGAGCACTAAGTCCAAAAACATGGTTTTGAGATATTGACAAATTTAACTTTCACTATTGTTTTTTAATTTTTGTAATAATTGTTACAAAAATGCACGTTTCGCCAAACAAACACTAAGTCGCTTAGTGCAGAAACATTTGAAATAATCTACAAGTAAAACGCACTAAGTGCACTAAGTGACTTAGTGCCTATTGCCAGATAAAATTTTATTCAAAATCATACTGGTGCGTTTTGTATAGTGCATTACTCCCTTGGCAGTCCACCTAGAAGTTAGTTCGGTTTACCTGTAGATAGATCATCAAAAATTAATTACAGTACCATAAAAATCCCATTTTTGCAAAAAAGTGACTTAGTGCCTTTTACTTGTAAGCCGACGATATGTACTATCAATCCGTATATATTTATTATTTTAATTCTTATATGCAGATAGGATTTTAATCCTTATCAATCCGTATATACGGATTGAGATATTCGATCCATATCTATCTGCATATACAGATATAATTTTAATCGCATCAAACCGCATTTCGCATTACGCCAGATTTTGCACTCATCTTACGTATTTTGACTAAACTTGGAATAGTTGTAGTAGCAGTAGGTATATATACCATGTCATCATATTTTTAAAATCTATCTATCCGTTTAATATATACAGGGTGTTTAATTTGGCCGAGTACTGTCTACAGATATACATTTAACAGCCCATATCTCCTAGAAATATTGATCGATTTAAAAAAAAAATCAAATATGCTTTAAAATTTCCTTTCTACGCTCTATCTCATGACATACTTTGATTTTTGGCTTAAGCAAAAAACATAACCTAAAATTTTTAGCGAAAATCTTATTATCTCAAAACCACCCCTTCGATTTTTTTTTAATTTAAAAAGTCTAAAGTGGGTCGGCGCACAGTAAAACATTGCGGTCAAAAATGCGGTCAAAAATTTAATTAGAAAGTTACTTTTTCAAATATTTGCTTGCGTAATTTGATTAGGAACAGTCTAATGTATACCTGGGGGTTAACCGCTACCAGGAAAGTGTACAAAAGAGTTCCCCTAATGCACGAATTCCCCTGAATTTCTCATGAGTTCCCCTGAATTCCTCATGACTTCCCCTGAATTCCTTATGACTTCCCCTGAATTCCTTGTGACTTCCTCTGAATTCCTTGTGACTTCCCCTGAATTCCTTGTGACTTCCCCTGAACTCCTCGTAAATTCCTCTTGAATTCCTCATGAATTCTACTGTTCCGAAGGGTGTACAAAAGATTTCCCCGGCGGTTAACCCCAATTGACAAACTAATTTTTAGACAATTTTTGCGTTTTTTGAATGTTTATTTGTTAGGTCATAGGAAAAATATTATACGCACCTCGACGCAAACCTTTTCAGTGCACTTCAAGTGATTTTTTTACTATTCCCTGGTAGAAAAGTACCTAAATCTAACTTAACATAAATTTTAAAATACACAAATCTAACTTTAAAATCTAACGTTTTTATAACGTTAGAAATTGGTTAGAAATCTAACGTTTGTTGCCTGACATAAATCTAACCAATTTCTAACGTTATTTCATAACGTTAATCTAACCAATTTCTAACCTTATTTCATAACATAAATCTAACCAATTTCTAACCTTTTTTTTCTAACATAAACTAACCCTAATACTAACTTTTAAATATTTGTTTATTTATCGTTTGCTTTGGACTTTATATTATTTATTATATTATACGTACATAATAATCTTTAAATAAAGGTAATTATATTTAATTAGGTATAATTGATAACACTATAAGTTTGGCATAAAAATGATTTCGGGTGCAAAAATTACAACTATGTAAGACAATATTTTTTTACAATAATTTAAAAATTGGTATATATGGGACTTTTGTAGTAGCTAAAATTTAATCTGATAATAAATGTTCACTCCCGGGGAGCAATTTTGGTAGGTATATCATAATAGACAAAATGCGTTTTTATTAATGATGGGCTTTTTAGCAGCAGTGCATATTTTTACTATCTACAAAGAGTCATGGGTTAGTAAAAATATTTCTATTGCTCTTTTGTATCCAAAAAAGATGATTTCTGTAAAAAAAATTGTCAGTCGGTATGTCCAGGATTTTTGTAACCATGGTTACACGATAAGCTTTAAGCTAAAGACTTCCATCGATCGCTTATCCAAAGTTTTAGGCTGTATTTTTTTTTTAATTCGAGGTGGGGCAAAAACAATTTTTTTCCAAAACATATTTTTTCAATATTTTTTTTATTTCGAAAAATGTAAAAATATGTTTTTTGTTTTGTTTTGCTGAACAAAAGAAAGTGTTATTTTTTTTTAATTTACACTTTTTGCACTAAATAAGAAACTTTATTTTTATACATATTTTTTTAATCTTGCATACAAGATCATGAAATGTAATATTTTTTTCTTTTTTATTTTGACTTTTAGTCATTTTTATTTTTTCTTTTTTTGTAAATAATTTGAAGAATACCTTATCAAAAGACATATGTCTTGGACATATAGAAAAAAATATTATGTTCATTAGCTTGGTTAAAAAAACGGAAATACATAATGCCTTTTAATAAGTTACTCCTTATGTTTTATCTTTATCTATCAAGACTGGAAGTAGGAAAATAAAAAACTACAATGCTAATATTATATTAAAATAAAAAAACATTTTTATAGTTTAATTTTTATGAATCATAAATATAAAAATTTATAAATATATAAATATATGAATATATAAATATATAAATATATAAATATATAAATATATAAATATATAAATATATAAATATATAAATATATAAATATATAAATATATAAATATATAAATATATAAATATATAAATATATAAATATATAAATATATAAATATATAAATATATAAATATATAAATATATAAATATATAAATATAGTTACAGGGTGTCCAAGAACTCGCGTCCATCCTTAAAGGTACAAATACTACATCAAAAAGTGTAAATTTTTCGCATTCTTTTTTCAAATTATAGATTCTTAGAGTAAAAATACATAAAAAAGATTCTCTTAGTGTAATATCGTAAAAGCAACCGTTTCCGAGAAAAATCAATTAAAAAAAAATTGCAGGACATGCCTCTGAAAAGTGTCCATAACTCACTTAATATTTATTTTTGGGCCTGGGTGTAAAAAACTTTTTTTTTCTCATTTTTTAATATGTAATCGCCCTGCAGTGTTAAATTATTTTATTAGCGCTTTTTTTTGGGCCTTATTTAAGAGGCCGTAAGTCCATTATGACCGATTTGCGTCCCCATGTTTATTTAACTTTCTTTTTCATATTTTTTGATATTTTATGTATCCCTTCAAGGATGGACACAAGTTCTGGGACACCCTGTATATAATAAATTATGATATAACTAATTTAAAATTCATGTGAAGATTTCAAAATTACAATTTTTTTTAACATTTAATATATATGCCTTTGCGGGGGCATCACAAATGGCATTATTTAGAAAAACATCAATTTTCTTTTTATTTATAACCAGAGTTGATACTTTAATTACAATAACAGGGTCGGACAACAGGAATTTTAAATTATTTCCAATTTTTGGTGAGTTTCTTTAATACATACCTATGAGGATAAGATTATATGTCTGTATACAGACATATATGCCGAATAAGATCATATAATCTTATTCGGCATAGGTATCTTTTAAAGAAACTCACAAAAAATAAAAAAATAATTTAAAATTCCTATTGTCCGACCCTATTATTGTAATGAAAGTATCAACTCTGTTTATAACCAACCCACTTGTATGTAACTTCTTAATTTTATGTTGACAGGTTAGTTCGGTTGTTTCTTCAGGACTAATGTAGGACTCATAATTGTTTTCAGAACAATCATATTCAGATAAAGGTTCATATTCTTCAACAGTTCCTAATTTTGTCAAATATTACTATCCTTATTAAAATATTTTTATTTGTTTTGATATGATCAAGTTCTTCATGTAGTTTGTTCATTTCTGAAGCGAGTAATCTATTAAAATGTATGTATGTATGTATGGAATAAGTTTTCTGAAAAAAAATATAAATTAATACAAGCCGTGAAGATATGTAATGTTACGCATTCCATTATACAGTGCGGTCCCCCTCTTAAATTTTGAAAGAGTTGAGATATCCACTTAAAATTTGGACTCATAAATAAGACAACTTAAACTATCTTATTTGCTATTTTCAGCTCCTAAAATGTGAGGAGGGGGCATGGGGGACATTTTTTTAAATGGAAAGGAGGTCGTGTTATAAGTTCTAAGACGATTTATCACACCACACATATACTTATGAGTTCCAGATTTTAAGTTGATATCTCAAACCCTTAAAAAGTTAAGACTTTTGAACCGCACGGTATATTATTTACAGTAAATAGTATATTTCATTTTCCAAATATCTACTCAAAAAAAAAAAATAATAAAAAAATAATTAAAAAAATAACAAAAAAGATTTACATTAACAAAAAAAGATCTTTTTTGAAAAACGAAAAAGATATCATTGAAAAAAAAATAGGGATCTTTCCCTCGTAGAACTTGATTTTTCCTAAAAGTTTCAAGTCGATCGGATTATTCGTTCTTGAGTTATCGTGTCGCAAAAATCGTGACATCAGACAGACAGAAGGACGGACAGAGGGACGGAAATTTGAAAAAAAAGTTGCTTATTTTTTCATGAAACAAATTTATAAATTTTTTTGTTCTGTTTTGATTTTTTTTGAAAATTCGAAATTACCTTATATTATTCTAGTGCAGGCGCTGTGAATAATATAATAATAAGTATTATATTTTTACAAAAGTTTAACGCACGTATAGGTACCAATTTCCTTGAGTAAAAAAGGCAACCGATATATTTTAACTTGCCAAGATTTATTAACAAAATACTTAAATGCTATTCCTTTACCCTGCATTGATGCGGAAACTGTCGCTTCAGCATTAGTAACACAAATAATTTGTAAACACGGTCTTATGAACTCGATGGTAACCGATCAGGGTTCAAATTTTATGTCTGACGTATTTACAAAATGCTGCAAGTTATTGAAAATTAAAAAATTAAATTGCACAGCTTATCACCCTGAAAGTAACATGGTCGAAAGAACACACCGTACAATGTCAGAATATTTAAGAAATTTTATAATTAAATCAAAAAATGACTGGTGTGATTGGATACCTTATGTTGTATTTACTTACAATACTACCCCACATACCACAGCAAAATATACCCCATACGAATTAGTATACGGCACACAAGCTAGATTACAATCCTCCATTTTAGAAAAGCCCAAATTCAGTTATACTTATGATGATTTTCTAGACGATTTAAAAATAAAATTAACAGTAACTCGGGAAGATGCGAGAAATAATATTATCAAAAACAAGTGCTTAAACAAGGTTAATTATGATAAGAATGCGGGAGAGATTAATTACCAAGTAGGCGATAAAGTACTTTTAAGATGCAAGTTTGGCAAATAGCAAAAGTAAAAGCTATATCCTAGATATGAAGGACCATACTTAGTACATTCAGTTGATTCCGATGTAAATTGTACTTTAAACATAAAAAATAAATTAATAAAAGTTCACAAAAATAGGTTAAACCCTTTTCAAGAATAACCAACAAATTTTCTTTTCAGATTTTTGTCGACGAATCATGTCAAGGCAAATGAACACTATAAATTTACCGTGATGAAACAGAACTCAGGAATATATTATGGAAATTAAGGATCACTTCAATTATACAATGAAGAATACGAAATTATAACCTTTGTTGATCACGGTTCACGTGGGCGATTTTAAAATAAAATTAACAGTAACTCGGGAAGATGCGAGAAATAATATTATCAAAAACAAGTGCTTAAACAAGGTTAATTATGATAAGAATGCGGGAGAGATTAATTACCAAGTAGGCGATAAAGTACTTTTAAGATGCAAGTTTGGCAAATAGCAAAAGTAAAAGCTATATCCTAGATATGAAGGACCATACTTAGTACATTCAGTTGATTCCGATGTAAATTGTACTTTAAACATAAAAAATAAATTAATAAAAGTTCACAAAAATAGGTTAAACCCTTTTCAAGAATAACCAACAAATTTTCTTTTCAGATTTTTGTCGACGAATCATGTCAAGGCAAATGAACACTATAAATTTACCGTGATGAAACAGAACTCAGGAATATATTATGGAAATTAAGGATCACTTCAATTATACAATGAAGAATACGAAATTATAACCTTTGTTGATCACGGTTCACGTGGGCGATTTTAAATAAAAATTTCGTGGACCCCTACATTTTTTGGACTAAAACATAACTGATGACATCAGAAATCAATTCCCATTTGAAACAAAATCGTAAAAGATACGCTTTTTTAGACAGACAAAAAAAACGTTTTTTTGAGTAATAAGGTGTGTCAAAAAATCGCGATTTTCAAAATCAAAAACGCTCTCTGGCTTAAAAGTTGCTCCTTAGTAAAAAACAGTGGCCACTCAAAAATGAGCCAAGTCGATAAATGTTTAGAGGTAGCTCAAAGCACTCAAACTTAAAAAAAAAATCGGTACCTGTTTTTCGAATAAAAACTGATACCCATAAAAATTGAGGAAATTTTGGAGGGTTTCTTTGGTAATATTTAGAAACAATACTAAATGTAAGAACAAAAACAATTATATCCCCCCTCCCCTTAAGTTAGAACATGAAAAAAGCGCCAATTACTTGAAGATTTCGCGAAAATTTACTATTTGCAAATTTTTAAAAGTGCATAAAAAACAGTTTTAAATAAAAAATCTGCAAAATTATATATTAGTATATAAGCATATATACATGACATGACTGTACAGAAAACATAATTTTTTTTCTCAAGTTGAGTAAAAAAAAATAATTTCGATTAGAAACCTGGTGGATTTTCTGTTTTTTGTCTAAAACTTTTTTCGGTGTACTTTTTTTTTTGATTTTTTTGGTTGGAACACTTTTTTATGTAAAAATATACAAAAAAGTTTATGTGGTTTAACATCGCAGGTTTAACCGTTTTAAAGATAAAAGTAAATTTTTACGCATGAAGAACCAAAAATAAAAAAAATTAAAAAATATAAAGCAAAAAACAAATATTTTAGTTAATGAGTGGTTATTTAATATCAAAAACATAGAAAAAGTTTATATGCACCTTGGTCAAAAAATCATTCCTAAGGAAGTTATGTCCTTTTAAATATGCCCATTTTCAATAATTTTCGCAAAATCTTCAAATAATTGGCGATTTTTTTATGTTCTAAGAAGGACAATGGGCATATCTGGGTTAAGGGAAGGGGAAATATAATTTTTTTAGTTTTCTCACAATTAGTATTGTTTCTAAATATTACCAAAGAAACCCTCCAAAATTTCCTTAATTTTATAAACAATCACTTTTTATCCGAAAAACAGGTACCGATATTTTTCAAAGTTTGAGTGCTTTGAGCTACCTCTAAACATTAATCGATTTGGCTTATTTTTGAGTAGCCACAGTTTTTTACTAAGGAACAACTTTTGAGCCAGAGAGCGTTTTCGATTTCGCAAATCGGAATTTTTTGACACACCCTATAAGTCAAAAAAACGTTTTTTATTTTTCTAAAAAAGTGTATCTTTTACGATTTTCTTTCAAATGGAAATTGATTTCTTATGTCATCAGGTATGTTTTAGTCCAAAAAATGTAGGGGTCCACGAAATTTTTATTTAAAATCGCCCAGGTGAACCCTGTGATATGAACGAACACTATAAAAAAAATAAATCAGTTAAAAACCTATTTTACCATAAACAATAATTTTTGTAAAATTCATAAAATTGAGTCAAAAATTGAAGAAATATGTAAAGATTTTATAAGGACTTCCCAACCGATAGTTAACAAATTAATAAACGAACGTCAAATAATTACAGAACTTGTAGGTCATAAAAACATCGAAATTAATAGAGTAAAACGCGGAGTATTTAACTTTGTAGGTCAAGCAACAAACTTTTTATTTGGAAATCTCGATGAAGACGATGCCATATTACGATAACAAAATTAATCAATTCAGGACAAATGAAAAAAATCTTGTAAAAACAATTCGCGAAAAAAGTCACGTAATAAAAACAACAATTAGTAATTTTAACAATACAATTGGTATATTAAATGTAAACGAAAAAATATTAAAAGAAAATTATGACAAATTAGCGAAAACTATAAATGAAAATTTAGCACATTATGATTTGGCTGAAATTAAATTATTGATAAATGAACACTTCTCTACCTTTATTATGCTATGCGTACAATATCAGTTTGAAACCCAATCTTTAATTAAAATGATTACTTCTGCCAAATCAAGTATCTTACATCCATTTGTATTGACCCCAGAAAAATTAGTACTAGAATTACAAAACATTTCCTCTTATAATAAATTAAATTTTCCATTTATGCCAATAAATGAAAATGCACACTTATTTCTAAATTTTATAAATTTACACATTTATTTTAGTCAAGGTAAACTAATTTATATTATCAATTGTCCAAAAAGTCCAAACTATGACCGACAGTATAGATTATGAAATATTCAAGTTAACTGCTTTATCAGTAAGAGTATCTGAAAACAGTAACAAATATTTATTTATACAGCCTTCTTATAATTTCATTGCAGTCGATAAAGTAAAACAAAAATATATTTTGCTTCAAGAAAATCAATTTTCTAAATGTAAAGAAATTATAAATTCCCATTTTTTATGTAAACAAGAAACCCCCCTTTTTCTTGTACATCAGCATCAAACGTGTGAAATGAAACTTTTTCAAGCGATACACAGTATTCCAGACAATTGTGAAAAACGACTTGTACAGATGGACTTCAATATTTGGCATCAAATGAAAACCGGCAATTCATGGATCTAAGTTCTTAACCAAAAGAAACAATTAACAATAAGTTGTGATGAGAAAATTTACAACGAAGTAATAATGCTTGTTCCACAAAAGGTGCACTCTAATCAAAAACATTTAGTCAATTTTCATTTTACTCCTATGATAGACATTTTAGCTGACTGTTGTGAAAAGGATTATGTAAAAAGATTAAATTCTACTACAATAAATTTAAATCCTAATTTTAAAACAGTATCTATGCATTTAGACGATTTGAAAAAGTCAAAAGTTAGACGAAATCGACGAATCCTTAGGTACCACTACATGGTACCCGGACTTAAAAAATAGTTTTAGTTTTTTATTATTTTTTATTTGTAATAATAATAATAATTTTAATTTTTTGCTTTTGTTGTAATTGTAAAAATAATATATTTAAGAAATCTGGAAAATTATGCTGTAAGGATTACAGGAAGTTCACGTATAGTAGGTACAAAAGATTTAGCTTAGCTTAATCTTTTTTTCATACTATGTATTATATTATTTTATATTGTTTTATAATAATTTCGAAAGACTTGTTTGTTTATTTTTATCATATTTTTCACATAGCTAAATTCATTAAAAATCACGTAGGGTAGGTAAACTTAGAGAACTAGATATCTATAAAGGAGATAAGTCATATTCCTAGAATAGAGCCGATTTTGCACAATTCTCTCGTGAGAATGAGCTGATGTTTTTCTTAGAACCCCCCACCCTACCATTAATGTTGTCTTTCTATAAAAGGTAAAACATATACTAATTTTAATTAATTCATAATTAACATTTGCATACAACTTGTAACTCTTCGAAAGTTAATAAACTAGTTTTTAAACTTAAAGTGTGGTTTAGTTTTCTTATACTGCATAAACTCAAAAGTTTATGACAACAGGTAGGGGGTGAAAGGAGCAGGCAGAGGATGTTATGGTCCAAATTTTGTGCCTTGGCACAATTTAGCAATGTTCATTTAAAAAGACTTTGACTGGACCCATGATCTCCCCTAAACTGCATTAATTGGCTAACATGTGCCCTTCAGAAGACAAAAACAACAACAAAAAGGTAACCTCTAAATAATGAGTTCACATTCTGCAATTTTAGGGAAGCATTTGCCTCACAGCATGGGTTGGGCCTGAAAAGTGCCTTAAACTGAATTTTTATTCATTTTGGTGAAAACGAGCAACATTCTAAGCAGTAACAAAGTGATCATATTCTCAACTGCTTGTTCTATATCTTCTGTTAACAATAAGTATCATAATATATTACTTATGGTTTACATATTATGAATGATCTAATGTGGTAAAATATTTGTATAAGTTTTGTTCTACTTCTCAGTTATGAACTGTTCAGAACTGTTTCTAAGTAAAGGAGGTTGAATCCTTGTTGGCATGTGACTTGAAACAGCCAATAAACAATAATCCAGAACTGAATTTAGTAGAAGTCGAACAAATCTGTAGGTAGGTCTCAAAATGACACAATAAATAGGTTTGATTTGTTTTCAACCTACCATTCAGAAATGTAATAAAAGCATTTCTCAGAATTATCCAAGCAATTAAACATGTTCAGTGTGTTAATTTTTTAAATGTTATATTTTTTAATAACATTTCATTTATTTCGCCACAAATTTAGAATTTATTAGGTTATGTTGACAATGTACACAGTTTAGTAACTTTCTTGCCCAATCAGAATTCTGGGACTTATTCGCTTTAATGCGTAGTTGCCAAGTGAAACTTATAAGTGTGTGGTCCATGTAATATTTATTATAGGTACTGAATATGCTGAATAATTCATGGAATAAAGCATACATTACATAATATGAAATTGTTACAGTTTGTGACGGGGGGGGGGGGTTAAGGTAAACGTTACGTAATGGAATTTAATACATTTAATGTTTATTTCCTAAGCTTGGCAGATCTATTTTTATTTCAACATAAATTACTATTTAGTGGCCCATAATTCCCATTTCACACAAAAATTGACGAAACTATTCATATTTAAATAATATTGTAATCAGTAAAAAAAAACTGTTGACATTGATAAAAAAAAAATAATTTTGTGAATAAAATAGTTTTTTAAGCCGTTTTGTTCATAAATTGCATAGAAGATAGAGTACATTCTGTTTACAAACGGTTCTGTTTAAAATTATAGTTCTAAAATGTTTATAACTAAAAGTCCAAACCAAACATGTAAGTAGTAATATTTTTGTATTTCTTTACTAAATAGATTCAGTATTTTAATAATTACAATTTATTGTTAACTAATGTATTACCAGTATTGAATATCCATTAGGGCTAACAGTTGCTGTTTTAAAACCTTGTTTTAAATCCTTTAAAATCGCTTGGTGCAGTTTTAGATAATTTTATAGATCATTTTTAATAATTTAATTCATACCTTATTATAAGCGAGGCTCTGATTTAACGAAATATCTCTTTTAGTTTAGAAAGAAAATAAAGAAAAGTTTTCTTTTACCTAAAACAAATATATAAGTTTAATTAGCTAACCAAGGCAACAAAATATTATCAAAATGCACCATTGATTAGCTCTGTACACGGATAATATAAAATTACTCCATTTGAAAGTTAAAGTCCAAACGCTTTGAGTTTATACGAAAATATTGAGAAAATTAATACAAACTGTCATAAATTATTTTTTATTACTCTCAAAGTCTCACGACATATAGAATAACAATTAAAATGAAAAATTATTTTGTTTAAATTTTCGTCTTGATACACTTATGTCTGCCATTTGATAGTGGAATTATTTTAAAAATAATTTTATAAAACCATTATTTTTCTTTATATGTATAGCAAACAAATTACAGAAATAAAATTTATCACAGGAAATTTGTATAACGAATTTAATATAATTTTTAGTAATTTTTTATTAAAATTTCGGGTTGTCTTTTATTTTATGGCCCTTCTGCCATTGCCCGCCAGAATACATTAGATGTTCCTCAGGATGTTTTCTATCAGCTGTATAGAGCTTGGTTAGCTAAGATTAGCTAAAGGACCTAAATTTTGATATTTTTTTAAGGCGAGCAGAAAAACTTCATACCCCATGTCACGATGATATACAGTGTAATTATTGTGAATTAGGCAATTAGCAATGGTTGTGAGCATAATTAAACAGCGTAATGTGTATGTTAACTTATTTTAATAAAATTATAAAAGTATAATCGCCATTTATATACGTCAGATTTGTAACTAACTTTGTTTTGTACCATCCAAAGATTTTGTTAACATATCAGATACCATTTCTTCTGTTGGCATATATGACAAAATAATATCATCTTTCTTAACTTTTTTCACGCAAGAAAAGATATTTAACATGTATATGTTTAGTCCTTTTTGAAAAGGTACTATTTTCATCCAGTTTTTTTTTTATTAAAGGTTGTACCTACCATTCGGTAGGTACACCCCAGCATTCAACCGTGTCGGTTATGGCCTATTTATATGTAGTACAAATTAGTAAATTATAGCAATTTTAAAGACACCACTACACACATGCCCCAGGCGGGATTTGAACCCGCGACCTCGGCGTTACAAAGCGAACGCTCTTCGCCTTACTCGGCAATACTATTTTCATCCAGTTTTATGGTACTTTGGTTGTCATTATAAATACATAAAGCCTTTGAGACATTTAAAAACTTACAATCCTGATTTATAGCAAAAAGTTCCGAAAAAGATTTTAAATACAAAGACTCTTTTGTAGCTTCAGTTATTCCAATATACTCGGCTTCAGTCGAACTCAGTGCCAAAGTTTTTTGTTTCTGGCTTTCCCACGATATAGGTGCCCCAGCTAAAGAAAATATTTAACCATAATATGAATTTCTATCCAACGTGTCATTAGCAAAGTCGGAGTCGACAAAACCATTACTTTTTACTATTTTAGTATTACTTTTCTTAAATACTATGCCTACATTTTTTGTGCCTTTTAAATATTTCAGTACCCTTTTAGGGCCAAACCAATGCTCTTTTGTGTGCTTAGTATTAAATTGACTTAAGCAAGATACAGAAAAAGCTATCTATGTCTGGACGGGTGCAGACTCCTAAGTACCCCCAATAAAGAACTTCTTGTTTTGCTCATTTGAAATTTGTCTATTAATTTTAAAAACTGTTCTTGGCTTAACTTCAGTTAATTTTTGGATCGATTTCTCTCCACTTTCATTCCTAAGCAATGAAAAATTGGTCCCAAATCTTTAATTTTGAAATTTTTATTTAATTCTGATTTTCATTTTTGAGCTTCCTCAATATTATTATAAAATACGAAAAAGTCATCTACATAAAGAGCTACAACAACAATCGAGGTTTTGATATTTTATAAAATAAACAAGGTTCAATTTTTAATTGCTTAAATTTAAAGTTTAATAAAACTGTATGAGCTTTTTGATACCATAATCTCGAAGATTGCCTTTTTCAATTTGCAGACTTTATCTTTAGTACCAGGAACCTCAAACCCCTCTGGTTGACACATATAAATTTCCTCATCAATATCACCATTTAGAAAAGCGGTTTCTACGTCTAAATGATCTCCTATTAAGCACTTTTAACGTTTTCACATTTGCTGCTATGCTAAACCATGCGAAGTGCCACTTTTTTCTGTTTTTATTCAATTGAGAATCAGGTCGCTGCACTTTTAAATCAAGTAGGTCTTGACATTGACAGCTACTGCAAGTGATGTATTCAATATATTCAACGCCTTAGTTACAGGCCCAGCATCATTTCCATCCATGTTGTTATTTTATTTTTTGTAAAAAAATGTCCAGTAATAATAATATATATCTTATAGGACCAAAAAATGCCGAATTTATAAAAGATTCCTGTGTTACAAATAGGGAAGTGTTAAGTGTTTTCTTCTTTTATCACGAAGCTTCGGAAAGAAAAGATATTCAAACTACAGCGAAATTGGTTACAGATAAATTATTAAAAGTAAAAAAAAACTCTGGCAGATACACATCTGTACAAAAGGAGCATGAACGTATATTTCAAGAAAATCTGAAAAATCAGTTTATCGATTTAGACAAGGACAAGGGCAAGAGTTTTCTGTGGAACACACCCTTACAGTACACTAAAATAGCAAATTGTATGAAGAAAGCAAAGGCAAAAAAGTAGACCGACACCCAGTAATTGTAACAGGAGGAAATACAGAAAAATTATTGGAAATTCCCAAATTAATATCAGGAACTGGTGTTGAACAAGCGGATGCTGTATATAATGCCATTAATGATTGGCATTTGATAGAAAATATTGGTGGGTTTTGTTTCGATACAACAAGCAGCAATACTGATGTAAAAAAGGTGCCTGTGTGTTACTGGAAAAAAAATTGGACAAAGATTTAGCACATTTAGCTTGTAGACATCATATCATGGAGCTGATGTTAGCAGGAGTATTTAAGGAAGTAATGGGACGTTCTAATTGTCCTTATGTAACATTTTTTACAAAATTTCAAAATTCTTGGAATTCTATTAACAAAGCAAATTATAAAAATGCCGACTCCGATAAAATTATACAAAATAGTTTGAAAAAAAGTGTCACTCAAAAGAATAAGATTATTAAGTTTATTATTGAGCAATTAAATTTTAATCAACCTCGTGATGATTATCTAGAGCTTCTTCTATTTATTTATTTATTAGTTTTTAGGCATTTCATTCGTTAAAACTGACAAAAACGTCGGCAACATAAACATTTGTCTGTCTTACTCGCACATCTTTGTTCTAACAGAGACAACAATACCAGTTACTATTAATTGTTATTGTTCAGTCCTGAATATACCTACTATTTGTTTACAAACAAACCGAGATGTTGGCGATACTTTATTTTAACGGTATGCGTATTCTAGAAAGAATAATTATTAGTTCGTTGGGTGAGACGCCTCCTCGTGGTCTTGGATTTCGGGCCCCTGGCCCCATGCATCATACTCGATAGATGTCAAAAGTTATTTATTGCTTAAAAATGTACATTTTCAGAATAGAGTTAAAAATGTAAAATCAAGAGCTACCAAATTTAAGAAGACTATGTATTTTTATTATTATTATATACAATAAGGCATGGTTTACTACACCTTTGGCAAAATAGATAGATAGATAGATAGATAGATAGATTTATTGGTGCTGGTGTATATAGTACTTACACAAGTCATGTATATGAATACAAAAAATAATAAAATACACTTAATAATGTAAAGATAAAAAATACAATTACTAACGTAAGTGAGTACAGTAAAACAGATAAAACTAGACAAAACAGTAATTGTTAAAATTGAAATGTATAAAATCATCAATACTATAGAACGCCTGTTTGAGCAAAAACTTCTTTATAATGTTTTTAAATAAATTTAGAGATAGTACTCTTATCTGAAAAGGTAGAGCATTAAAGAGCCTAATACCCGTATATTCAAAACTTCTTTGTGACTTTGTTAATCTCAGAGAAGTTGGGTAGATGTTATGTCTATATCTGGTACAATAACTGTGAGTTTCTGTATGGTTTTGAAAACTGTATTGATTTTCTTTAACATAAAGAAGGCACTCCAGAATGTAGACGCTTGGAAACGTAAGAATTGATTTTTTTTTAAAACTGTTTTTACAGTCAGCCCTGTAATCCAAATTATCAAGAACTCTTAGTGCACGATGCTGCAACCTGAAGATTCTGCCCCACTTAGCCCCCTGCCCCCAAGCAAGTAAGCAGTAGGACATTTTTGAATGAAATAGAGCATGCCAAATCATGAGTAAAGTGGGTTGGGTTACTCTGATAGTAAAAACAGCTATCCGAAGTGCAGCAGCCAAGGAGTCTATATGGCTGTCCCAAAAAAGCTTGGGATCTAAATTAACACCCAGAAATTTGATTTTATCAGCAGTTGGTGCATTAGCACCAACGATATCATTGAGACTGAACACCATATTTTGTGTCTTTGATGCATTAAGATTTAACTGGTTCTCTATGAACCATAGTTCAGCCCTCGACTGTGCATTACCATTGTTTGTTAGGACAGAATTGAGATCTGAGCCTGATTTTAAAATAAAGGTGTCATCAGCAAAGAATATGAATTCAGCATTCTCCACAGAGGTCGCTAGGTCATTAATATAAATTAGGAAGATAAGAGGACCTAAAATCGACCCCTGAGGGACTCCTACCGTCCAACTCCTTGCTGATGAGTGACCTGTTTCGGGTTTAACCACCTGAGAACGACCTGATAAGTAGGAACTTATAAATTCTAAACTCAAATCATCAAAATTATACTTTTTTAATTTGTCAATAAGTTTTTGATGGTTTACACAATCGAAAGCTTTGCTAAGGTCACAGAAAACTACAGACAAAAAATCACCCTTCTCAAAAAAGTCCAGTCACTTTTTTATAAAGCTCTGAATAGCCTTGGATTTACTTCTTTTTATCCTGAAGCCAAACTGGTTTGGAGTAAAGAGATTATTTTCTTCAAATAATTCGCAAATTTTTTGCAACTTTTTCAAAAACCTTATAGTAGTACAGTAGTACAGTATTGGAAGGAGAGATATTGGCCTGTAGTTGGCAATATCAACTGTGCTGCGCTTTTTATGTATTGGGACAACCAATGCCTCCTTTTCTGGAAAAACTCCTACCTGTAAGCAATAGTTCATTATTTTATTAAGTGGCACATAAATTAGATTTTTTATACCCTTAATAATTTTTGTTGAAAAACCAAAAATGTCTCTACTACTTGATCTATCCATATTACAATTTATCTGGCTGGGAGGAGGGGAATCTATAGTGGGGAAAGAATGTATGATATTATCAGCTATACTAGTGAAGTAGATATTTGCTGTTTCCGCTTCAATTTCTCATTTTTTAGTATTTGTGGATTTTCTTAGATCATTGACTATTTTCCAGGTTGTTTTACAAGGATTATTTGAGTGATTTATTTTATTATCGTGATATTTAATTTTGGCCTGTTTTATTTCCCTTCTATATCTTAAATTAAGTATATTACGATGGGTTTTGAGATCTGCTGAGTTTAAGCTGTAACATAGTTCACTAGTAAGGTATAATTCTTCTCTAAGAGCCCTTAATTTTGGGGTAAACCAACTATTATTCATACTTTTGTTAATTGTTTCCAGGCGCGTACACTCGGGAAATGACAACTTATAGTGTTCTTGTAAAATATTTAAAAATTTATTAAATTTTTTATTTGTTATTAAGGGATTATCTAAAAACTTCCAGTCAACATCTGAAACCAGACCGTAAAACAAATCTAGACCTTTCTGAGTAATTTTTCTGGAAATATTTTTACCCTGGTTGTTAGTTTGAACACAGTCCAATTTCAAGGTTTGACCATGGTGGTCTGAGATGTACGGCCGGATAACACTTGCCTTTGTGGACCAGTGAACAAAGTTTACAAAAATATTATGAATACAGTTATCATACCTTGTACTCTCAGTTATTGTAAAAAAGAACCCATTAGTATCAAAAAAGTCAAAAAGAGAGTTTTTGTCTGGACTATTTTTATTAAAATGAACATTGAAATCCCCACAAAGTATTATTTTATTCTTGCTATCAACTAACTTTAGAGCCTTATCAATTACTTCTATGCATGTTTTTATGCAACCTTTAGGTTGTCTGTAGATACTAACCACAAAAATATTTAGTGTTACCAGCTTGATGTAGGCTATCTCACATTGTTTTTCTATAGATAAGTCATTTAAATTATCATATGAGATTACGTCAAGTTTATCCCTTGCAAGAATGAGTGAACCCCCCTGATATTAAATTTGAGGGCAAAAAAAGAACATAAATTAAAATTGCCTACATTATGTCTTGGTGTTGTATCCAATGCTCAGTAATACAAACTATATCGAAGTTTTTGTCCACAAGAAAAGCTTCTAATTTATTTAATTTACTTGCTAGTGATTGAATGTTAATATGAAAAATGTTCAGTTCACTATTATTTGGTCCATTCTCTGTTGTGTCATTCGGAAAAACATTTATTTTCCCTGGTATTAAGCTTGAACGTATAGACTATTGTCGTTTCTCTTGATAAAAAATTGTTGCAGGAAAGAACCTCTTCGCCACACTTTGGCATTCATGATTGTCTCCCTGTTTATTGTGGGTGTAGTAATTTTAAAAGATAAATATGACTCCGGGTATTTGGCAGAAAGTTTTTCGCATTTAAAATTGGCAAATACTTCACCTAATACCTGTGTTATCTTCGCAGCTGTAGTCTCAGGGGCCATTCTGGTGACGTGGATTTAGGCCATATTTGGTATGACCAACTTTGCAGCACCCTTAAGGCCATTTTCCCCATTGCTCATGCCATAAATCAGGTTGCATTTGTTATTTACATTGTCATTTGGCGAAGTTATATTCTTGTTCCTCTTCTATCAGAAGTAGCTATAAAAATTTTAGGTCATTATTTGGGGGAAATCAATGTCGGGCTTAGCTTCTTCGACGAAAAAAATATAATGGTTTTGGCTTTAAATTAAAAAAGTGTACAGTGTTTACGGAAAGCCAACCCAGTGAAATTTAACTTTGCGGCAGTTCTAAATTTAACTCCGTTTATTAATGAAAAAACTCAACAAAAAAAAAATTTAAATATTTAAAATAAACACAGATTTTTAAAAATTAAAACCAAGTGAGTGGAATAGTAATGTGCATTACCAATCAGCAAAAAATTATTTGAATAATTTAAAAGTGGTGAATGGTAACAGAGAGACCCTTGCTACATAATATCATAAAAACTAAGCAAAAATGAAAAACAAAAGCAGTTTATCTATCAAGGGGTAGAAAAGCACAGAAACAATTTTCCCACTATTTAAATAATAATTTGTTTGATTTTTCTTAATGTTTATGAATTAATTTGTAAAGTATTTTAAGTTTTTTTTTATATAAAAGTATTCTTTTTCTGTATTTTTTGTTTTAGATTTAAAATAAAAAAAAAATCTTTTAGTGCTTTTCATTTTTAACTATATAAAAAAGATAATTATTATTAATTATAATTTAACATTAATATGTAGCATCTGCGCAATTTCTTTACACCAGTATTTTCGTATGATGTATCGACACAAAACCTTTGTATTGTAGTCAAAACTTTATAAGCCTAACCAAAATGGATTTTTTTATCTTTTATTTGACTTATTAAAAGTTCGAATTCATTTTTAAATAATTAAGTTACCTTAGAATTTCTTATAAAAGTATAAATATCAATAAAATATAGAAAAATGCTGCTTTTATAAATGAACTGTTTTTGTTTAATGTTATATTTTTTGAAATTTAACTTAAAAAATATTAACAATCAGAACAAAAACAATAACAGACTAAAAAAGTTGTTTTATTGTTGATTTTTCTTTTTTATTTATTTTTAATAGTAATTTTTTGCCAATAAATTTTGATTGAAACACAATTATATGGGTGTCAATCTTTTAAGAAAAAAATATGTGATTTAATGGCACTAGGGTACCAGTACCTTCCCGTTTGGACTTTTGGAGTTTTGAGTTTTATTGAAAAAAAAAAAAGATTTGCCTAGTTTTAAAGAGCTCCAAATCGGCAAATAATAAAATAAAACGTTGTTTTATATTTTTCCTAAGAATATTACTAAGCCAAGAATAATTTTGCATATTTCAAAGCTAAGGGAACGTTCAAGTATTACGTAACGCAAAATTTGATCATTTTGGACCCCCACCCCCCCTGTAACGCTATTTTCCTATACCATTTACATGGGCGTAACACTCCAAAATGACCCCCACCCTCCCCTAGGAGCGTTACGTAATACTTGAACGTTCCCTAACTAGGTTTAAAATTAAAATTGAATTAAATGTTCTGTCAAAAATTGACAAATTACACATGTTTAATTTTAAATCAAAATATGTAAAAATATACAGGGTGTTCTGCTTAAAAATTAAAAGTTGTGGTCATTTCCGGCGAAATTGAAAGTGACAGAATATTTTTTACAATGCCAAAAAAATGCAGTTTATTTAATTATTTAAATCCTCCAAATTTAATTTTGACTATTTCACAAACAATATATAGGCCAATCAAAACCTTGCATTTTTAGTTTCTTGACGAATCAGATCAAAATGAATCTGATAATTTTTGCACAATGCAATTATCACTTGGTTACTATGGAAACAAGAAACTGACAGTTACTGACATCTTAATAAATGTTATATTTTTGCAAAATGTGTTTTTTATTTGTGAAGCTTACCTTTAGTTGATTTATTTTTATTGATAAGCAATATAAATGCTTATTTTATTACCAAAACATCCTAGGTATAAACCCTAATTAATTTCAGATAATATATTATATTTTATGCTCTTTCCATCTTAAAAGCTTTAAATCACTGATATTCATAAATTTTAATTTATTTAATTGAATCTTGGTATTAAAAGCAGGTCACTAAAAACTAATTTAAACACTTATTTATTAAAAATATATTTGCAGTAAAGAATTACGGAAATCAAAACATCAAATGACTGAGCTGGTACCAGTACAGCGTTGCCAAAGTTTATTAGAAACCGATAGGAAATTGTTTTTTTACGGGTGGAAACACCCGTTATTTTATTTCTTTTCAGTTGAAAACCAACCTTTTTAAACAAAAACAGAAATGATCTATATTTAAATGCTAATATATGTGATAACAACTATTTTATTGGAATAATCTCAAGCATAAAATATCCCTCGAGCAAAGTTTAGACTTGGCAACATTCGCGAACAAGTGAACATCGTGGTTTTAAAAGGCGCAGAAAATTTGAGATTTAAAATTTTAATTATAGTTGTAAAGTAATATTGTTGTTTAGTTCTTAATTTTTTAATTTAAATATGAAACAATATTAAACATGGTAAAATTATATACTTCCTTATTTTGTTTGTGAAATAGTCTTTCAAAATACTATTCGTGCATGTTAATTATACATAATTTTTTTACTGTATATAAAAAAACATTTTTCTTAAGGAAATTGTTTTCGTGCATTTTTCGTCAAAATTTTGTAACACGAAAAATGCAGCCAAGCACAATATTTTTTTCATACAGTAAAATTTTTTTCGATAATTCAACATGCACTTATGATATTACTACTGATAAGTTAATAAACTAAAAAGTTATAGGGGTGTACCACTATTTTGTGGCACCCGGTATACTATAGTGATTCTACATAAAAAACTATGAAAAAAAGTTCCTTGCAAGTGCTTTTTAGGAAGAAATGGCATCCAAAAAAAGTGTAATTTTTTAAAACCATAGTGCTTTTATAAACAATTTATCGTTTAAAAATTATTAGCTTAAAGTCTATGTATCCCAAAGGGTTCTGAATATATAAGATTTAAACGTACATTTGGAGGCCCCTTTAAAAGGACCATAGCTAATTTATGACCCATATCCGGACCTATGTTTATGTGCACATAAATATGTGAACTTTTTTCACCCCTTTCTTACTGACAGAAAACTTTAACACCCTATATATTAAAATTCACAAAGACTACTTAGTAGTTATAAAGACCCTTTTACTCGCTTAACTAATTTACTCAAAAATTATTATTTTAACAATGTTTGTAAAAGTCTTGCAGCGCCGAACAATATTTGAGGACAAATTAGATATTTTCGAGAACACGAAAAATGCAGTCAAGCAAAATATTTTTTTCATACAGAAATTTTTTTTTCGATAATTCAACAATCACTTATGATATTACTACTGATAAGTTAATAAACTAAAAAGTTATAGGGGTGTACCACTATTTTGTGGCACCCGGTATATTATAGTGATTCTACATAAAAAACTATGAAAAAAAGTTCCTTGCAAGTGGGACCACAAATTGCTTTTTAGGAAGAAATGGCATCCAAAAAAAGTGTAATTTTTTAAAGCCATAGTGATTTTAAAAGCAATTTATCGTTTAAAAATTATTAGCCTAAAGTCTATGTATCCCAAAGGGTTTTGAATATATTAGATTTAAACGTACATTTGGAGGCCCCTTTAAAAGGACCATAGCTAATTTATGACCCATATCCGGACCTATGTTTATGTGCACATAAATATGTGAACTTTTTTCACCCCTTTCTTACTGACAGAAAACTTTAACACCCTATATATTAAAATTCACAAAGACTACTTAGTAGTTATAAAGACCCTTTTACTCGCTTAACTAATTTACTCAAAAATTATTATTTTAACAATGTTTGTAAAATTCTTGCAGCGCCGAACAATATTTGAGGACAAATTAGATATTTTCGAGGACATTTTTTCCATTTGAGGATTTGATGACAAGTGGGAGGCCTGCTACTTATTCTTAATAGAGTCAGTTTCAATAGTTTAAACACAGATGGCGAGCAGGTAAACATTAAAAAAATAAAATTTATAATAAAACCAAGATATCTGAGGCTTTAGCGTAATTCCTCCAGTCATCTTGAATAAAACTAATTAAATTTTGATTTTAAATAAATAATTATTTTATTATTACCTTTATTATTACCTTTATATTATTAATTATAATTACCTATAATTTCAATAAAAAAACAATAATTTGCATCTAATAATTTAATATTTTATAGTAAATTGTGTATTATTCCGTTAATTTAGCTAAAAATTAAACGATTACGGTATCTGTCATCCACTTAAGGAATGTGCTATATAAATGTGTTCATACAAGAAGGAGGTACCCTAACGTTAAGACCACCTGAAAGCATTTTGAAAAAACGATAAAAACTGTAGGTATAGGTATACCTATGCATTGTGTGAAACAGGAATTCCCTAACTATACTAGGACTAAATATCCCTGGTAGAAATCACTAAAATACAACTTCACGTAACGTTGTGTTTTGCTATAATTTTCAGTGATTTTGAACATTGTATAGTAACGTTGAAATCAACAATATTTTAACATTAGATTTTAACGTTACATGTCAACATTAAAATAAACAATTACTTTTTCACTAAAATACAACGTTGATATCACAATAATTTGATTATTATAGGTATTATAGGTATTATATCTTACCAATACAAGCGCAGTCGAGATAGATACAAATACAATTTAATAAGTAAAATAAATATAAAAGGCGATAACCCAGCTCTCTATTTGTGTTTAAAAACTGGTAACGACCTCAAATATTTATAAAATTGGTTAAGTTTTTGGGATATAGGCAAAAAAAAAACAAAGCCAAAAACTTTGTTAACTAAACCGACAGTTTCGTTGTAATGAGTGGAATTAAATTCATTTGTTAAAAAAAAAGTAATAACTAAAAAATCCTAAATGCCGAAAATATTGTTTTTTCAAAAGAGTAACATAATTTTAAAGAATAGATTTTATTTTACAAGTATTAAAAGGGCTTATTCTTATTGGCTAAGGTGTATCTTGGTGTCGCCTAGTTTTTAAGCACAAATTATATTTGGCCAATAGCTATGAAGTTAAATTTACGAGCTGGTTGGTACTTTTGTGATTGGTGTTTGAAAGCAGGTGGTTTTGTTAGCCATGATGGCTGACATTGTAAAAATTGTCTGCTGTCTAAAAGATAACATAGGGATGTTAATTTATGTGACATCGTTAATTTTATGTGTTTTTGTAAAAAGGGAATAGTACTTGATTGAATCATAAATTGTCTATATGATGACATTAATGATTCAGTTTTGGTACCATGTTTATTTCAGACAATAGGTATTAAAATACTAAGTCGTAACTTGTGTGATATTTTACATTAGTTATTGCTAGAAATAAAAATAGGCGCCTTAAAGTCCAGATAATATTTATGTTTTTTTGACATTTATAGTTTTTAATTAATTGTTAGATTTTAAGATTTATAGTTTTTTTATTAATGGCTGCATTACAAACTTCCTATAAATACAGCTGCATTTTATTTTGATAATCAGATAGATTCATATAGAGTAAGAGTCAGATAGAGATTAGATTGAAATCCGAAATATTGCGTTATGAAAATAACACGGGTTAAAAGAAAATAGAGAAATAATTTAAATTGAAAGTAGTGACGGTCAAAACAAAATGCAGGCTGAAATTCCAAGAAGTTTTATTCGTAAGTACCCTAGCTTAAATTGTTTTGGAAATAATGTACTTAACGAATAAGTAATGGTGTTAAAAATGATACCTGCTAAGATAAACCCTTGTCTATTGTTAAAAAGAAAGTCTTATTTTTACATTGTAAAATCTAAGTGTTAGAACCGTTGATATTGTAAGAATTGTGGCGCCGGTAAAATAAATCCTATTATGTTTTTAAATGTTAGTTTCACTTAATTTTCACCCCTGCTGTTAAGAAAGATTAAAGAATTAAATATTTACTAAACAACCTGTAAATATTTTAGAGTTATAGTTTCTAGGTAAAAGATTATATCTAGCCGTAACAAGGTTTATTAAGGTAAACTAACCCTATGTCTCAAAGAGTATATTTATTGACCAGAACCAATAATACTAAGAATCAATTTAAGAACTTTAAAATGCTTTCTCCCAAAAGATTTTAAATTAACATTATCCTATCAAAACTGATCACAGAACCGACGAACCTGAATATTTATAATGTATGTAATAACGCAGAGCTTAATTAAAATAGTGATTTATTAATAAAGCACGGCGGTACATATGGTGTCAGAATTGTGGAAATTCGGTTTTGTGTAAAACTTATAGGCTACTATACCCTGTAAACCATTGGTTATGATAGAGTAATATTTTGGGACAAAGTTGATTTTTTTTGTTTTTTTTTGTTTTGTTTTGCAATTGTCGCTATTTTGTTTTTTTTTTATTATGTTAAAATGTTAAGGTTATGAGTAATAGAGAACCTGAAATTACAAATGATAGCGATTCTTCAACAGATTTAAGTGATTTATATGTTGATTCTTTCGGAGATAACGATCAAAATATTTTAAATATATTAATGCCAGACCCAGCTGATATTCCGCAGGGTGATAATCTCACAGAAAATCAGGCTAATATAGAACCGAACGAAACCCCGTTAGTAAATATGGCTAATGCAAATCCAGTGGCGTCAATTAATACAAATATTGACGATGTGCCAAGCTTTGATGGAACCGGTAATGTTAAAGAATTTCTAAATTATGTAAATGAGATCGGTATATTGGGTGGTTGGACGGACGAACAAAAAATTGCTATTTCCAAGTTAAAATTAAAGGGGCAAGCTAAACAATTAGTAACGGTAGACGAAAAATTAAAAAACGAAAAAATATGGAATAATTTTAGTAAGTTATTAATTCAGCATTACTCAATTGAAAGATCGGTAGCTGAATTAATTCATAATTTTGCTACCTGTAAACAGCGCTTTGGTGAGAGTTGCCGTGATTATTTAGTACGTTTAAGGTTGGTCGCTGGCGAAACGGTAGCATATGGCGCCGATGCTGGTAAAAATGAAGTTCTTAAAGAAAAATTAGAGTCCGACATATTAGCTACATTTTTGTCCGGACTTTTGATGCCAATTAAACAAAGGGTAATGTCCGCTGATCCTAAGACAATTAATGAGGCAATTTTATTCGCTAATAGGGAAGAAACAATAGAGCGATTAACTAAAGGTAAAGAATGCCGTGCAATCGAAGAACAGCCAAGAAAAGAGATAAAATGTTTTAAATGTAATAAACCTGGCCATTTTGCAAGATACTGTAGGTACAGAGTTTATTGCTATTATTGTAAAAAGAATGACCATCATACAAAAGATTGTAGTCGTAGTAAAATACAATGTTATAAATGTAAGAAAAACGGTCATATTGCAAGGTACTGTAGGGTGCAGTTAAACGGTCAAGCAGCTGCCGCGGCGCCCCCGCGTCCAGCTGCAGAGATGTAAAAACAGATTGGGCTAGTGTATATAATTGTTCTCAGGTAAAGGAACCCCGCACGGTAGTTAGTATTAGTATAGGAGGGCAGTATATGTCGTCATTATTAGATTCGGGATCAATTGTTACACTAATTAAGCCTGAGATTGCGAGGGGCTTTGAGTTAAGAAATATAGATATTAATTTAAGGGATGTGCAGGGAAATTATATACCTTGTTTAGGTAGTGTAATTTTACCTATTTTAATTAATAAAAAGGTATTTTTCCACGAATTTATAGTAGCATATGTAAAGTTAAATACAGATGTTATATTAGGGGCAGATTTTATGCAAAAACATAAAGTAATTATGAATTGGGAAAATGACACGCTTATTATTGAAAATGAATGTATTAAAATGTACGAAGAAAGAAGAAAAATGGGAAACACGGGAATTATTAATAGAAACAAAGAGGTTATTATGAGTACTATTGAAGGTGAAAAAATTGATTTTTTCAAAAATAATATGTTACAATTAGAGCAAGAGGACGAGTTAGAGGTAATAAGAAAGCAAATTTTAGTGCTCGAAGAGAATATTAAAAAATTAAGCGACAAATTTGATAATTTTAAAGCTGAAAGCACAGTAACCCCGCAAGGTTGTTGTCAAGGAATCAAGGATCCAGATTCCGAGTTAGTAAGTGAAATTATTATTAAAAATAATTCGGATAGTAGTCCGGACCTTAATTTAAATAATAAAATCTTCGAAAATACTAAAAAATGCGAGGATAAGGGGAAAGTAAAAGAAGTGGTTAGTAAAAAGTCGAAGAAAAAGAAAAAGAAAGGAAAAGTTGATGTGATTAATAGGCCTATTGAGGAAAAAGTGGAAAAGTCGGTGGAAAGTAATGAAAATGTAGTTTTAGAAGAACGCGTTCAAGAGAGAAGTGAAAGTCAAAGTCAAAATAAAAGTCAAAGTCAAAATAAAAGTCAAAGTCAAAATAAAAGTCAAAGTCAAAATAAAAGCCAAAGTCAAAATAAAAGTCAAGGTCAAAGTAATAAGAAGAAAAACGTGATTCGAGTTATTGGTGATGTAGAGATTCCGGCAAGGAGCGAAATTGTAATTTACGCTATTAATAAAGGCTATGAAAATATTAAAAGTAAAAGTATAGTCGTTGAAGGAAATGATTCAATAACATACGGTGTTTTTGTAGCTAGAAGTATTTGTCATAATAATCAAATAATTCCCGTACGAATAATGAATATAAATAGTAAACCGAAATTTATTTTTAACAAATCGGTATTAGGTAGTATCTTCGAGGCAGATGAGGAGGAGGAGTGTCCAGACCTGGAGTTAGGAGTCGGAGCAATTACTAAGGAGGATGAAAATTTAATTTTAGAACAACTTAAATTAAATAATCCGCGAAATGAGCATGAGCATATGTTAAAAAATTTAATTTTGAAATATATTGACGTTTTTAAAGCACCTAGTGAAAAACTAACATGTACAAATCTAGTTAAGCATCGGATTATAACTGAAAATGTCCATCCAATTGCAAAGCGACCATATCGTGTTCCGTATCAAAGGAAACATATTTTAGAACAACAAATTGACGAATTAGTAAAAAATGGTATTGTGCAAGAATCTAATAGCCCATGGTCATTTCCGGTTATTTTAGTTGAAAAAAAATTACATCCGGGGGAAAAACCTGAATTTAGATTGTGTATAGATTACCGTGATTTGAATAAAATTACAAAATCTGATTATTTTCCTTTGCCAAATTTGCAAGAGACAATAGATCAACTGTCAGGCTCAAAACTCTTTTCCACTATGGATTTAGTTCATGGTTATTACCAAGTTCAACTGGATGAAAGAGATAGGGAGAAAAGTGCATTTTCTACTCCTACTAGGCATTTAGAATTTTTGCGTATGCCCATGGGATTTAAGAACAGTGGCGCTACATACCAGCGGTTAATGAATCGTGTATTTTATGGAATGAATGGTACTGAGTGTCTAGTTTATTTAGACGATTTAATTGTATTTTCTAGTGATGACGTTAATGAACATCTTAAGCGGCTAGAAAAAGTTTTTATTAAAATGCGGGAAAGCAATTTAAAATTTAAGCCAACAAAATGTAATTTTTTACAACCTGAAGCTAAATATTTAGGGCATGTAATTAGTAAAAATGGCGTTGAACCTGACAGCGAAAAAATTGACATAATTAAGCGTTACCCTAGACCTAATACAATAAAAGAAATACGTGCATTTTTAGGGCTGTGTGGATTTTATAGAAAATTTGTACCTAAATTTGCACAAATTATACAACCGCTTTTATTACTTACAAAGAAAGAACAACCTTTTATTTGGACATCAAAACAGGACGAATCATTTTTGTCATTAAAATATGCGCTAATGACACCGCCAATCTTAAAATATCCTGATTTTAATAGGCAATTTATACTAATTACCGATGCCTCTCTGGTCTCTATTAGCGGCATTTTATGTCAGTCTTATAACGGTGTTGAACACCCTGTATTTTACGCAAGTAGAACACTAAGCCCTGTAGAACAAAGATACTCTACAATTGAACGCGAGGCTTTAGCAATTTATACATTTGTAAAAAAATTCAGAATATATATTACAGCTAGTTTTTTCCGTGTGTATGTTGATCATCAGCCATTAAAATATTTATTTAATTTAAAGGAACCCACCTCTAGATTATCTAAATGGGCTATGTGTTTAATGGAATATGATTTTGAGATAATATATAGGCCGGGAAAAATCAATATGGCAGACAGTTTAACCAGATTAAGAGAAACTGATACATATGATGATTTACCGCCTAATCAAGTTTTAGTTATTAATAAATCAAAGGAAAATGAAATTTTACCGTTAAATTTATGGACAAAAGAAGAATTAAAAGCAGCACAGCAGGAAGACCCTAATATAAATAAAATAAAAGAAAATCTTAACGAATATCCAGAATTTTATTTAAATGAGGGAATTTTATATAAGATCAGAGATAATAATGATAGGCAAGATAAAGTTTATGTACCTTTAAAGTTAAGATATGATTTGTTACGGCTTTATCATTCAAGTTTAATTTATTGCCATGCAGGTCAAAAAGGTACATTAGCTCTTTTAAAAAGGGAGTATTTTTGGGACACAATGCATAAAGATGTTAAAAAATATGTCGAAACATGTGTATCATGTAGCGTTCACAAGACAAATTATATTCCGCCTGCGGCGCTCGTAAAAGTTGAAGCGCCTCCTAAGGTTTTTGGGCGAATATCTCTCGACTGTGTAGGACCACTTAATAGAACATCCGAGGGTTCCAAATATTTATTAACGTGTATAGACCATTTAACAAGATATCCAGAAGCGATTCCTTTAAAAGATATTACTGCAAAAACTGCAGCAGAAGCTTTTGTCAATCATATTATTACAAGACATGGTGTACCGGACGAAATTTTGACAGACAGAGGCTCTAATTTTATGTCAAATTTATTTGTAGAAATTTGCAATATATTAAAAATTAAAAAATTACACACTACTGCTTTCCATCCTTCTTCAAATGGCGTGATTGAACGTTTCCACAAAACATTTAAAACAATGATCTCCCATTTTATATCTGAACAAGAAAGGGATTGGGACAAAATGGTGCCTTTTGCTTTGATGGCTTACCGTAATCAAATTCATAGTTCAACACAAGAAACTCCGTTTTTCTTGATGTATGGGCGTGATATGTGTTTACCTCAACATTGTGCAACTAAACCAAATAGAGTAAGATATGACTTGGATGATAATTATTGCCAAGAAATGTTAATGAGAATGAAAATTGCACATACAAAAGCAGCTAAATGTTTAAAACAAAGTGTAGAAACGCAACATAATTTTGCTAATAAAGGCGCTAAAACCAGAGTTTTTAATTGTCCACGTTAATCGGTTAAAAGTTTATAGAGGAGATAATAGGGTATTGGAAAATTTGGATGAAAGTGAAGACAAAGAGGTAGAAATGGATAAGCAGGATATGGAAAGTAAAAAGGAAAAACTTTTACCGGAAAATCGTGAAAATAAAAAGTTAACAAAAGGAATCAAGTTAAATATTCCAATAAATATAAATCCTGTGAATGAACTCCCTCAAATACGGGAACAGGTAATTCCAAATATACCGCCGCCTATTATTGAACCGCAAATTAGGGAAAACAATTATAATTTAAGATCCCGCGGACCGGTTCGCGACGAACCGTGGATTTTACCAAATAGAATTTAATTATAGCTACTGTTTTGTTGCAGGGCTTATGTTTTTATGGATATGGTTATCCGAAAAATTACATACGAACGCTTTAATTGCATATGATTGCAAAAATGAAGTAACCAACATAACCGCAATTTCTTTGCGAAGTGTTGCACCATGCCCTGACATCGATACTGGCTATAAAAGTGACATAAAGGATGTCGTAATTTTAGAAAAAGCTCGATTTGAAAAAGTTTTAGTAAAAACATGTTTAGTCGAGATTCACAGACAAATTTTTTATTGTGGAATGCATTCACATATTAGTGCTGTAGAAGGAGGTACTCTGGCGTATGTTGATCAAACCGGCGAAAGTAATTGTCGTATGATGCACCGATTTAAGGAATACCGTGGTATTCGTGATCAAATTATTTCACGTTTAAAAATTAATTCGACAATTTCAACTTCTTTGGAGCTAGCGGGAAGTTTAGATGATAAAGGTAATTGTCAAGGAGCTAATTTTAATGAAAATGGAAAGTCATGGAAAAATGTTGTAGTCACAGCGTCCGTAAAAATAACGTTACAAGAGTACACAGCGATAGCTAAATTAGAGTCTAATGAAATATCTTTACAAAATGGACTCGTTTGTACTTACAATGAACATTATTGTATGGATAGTCAATTTGGTGAATCTTTTTGGGAATTTACTGCAAAAGATACTTGTGAA
Source organism: Brachypterus glaber (assembly GCA_958510825.1). Classification (NCBI taxonomy): domain Eukaryota; kingdom Metazoa; phylum Arthropoda; class Insecta; order Coleoptera; family Kateretidae; genus Brachypterus; species Brachypterus glaber. The sequence continues at coordinate 36,368,511 of OY294045.1, forward strand.
TATTATAAATTTTTATATTCGGGTAAGGGTGAGATTGTCCAAGAAAAATTTGGGGGCGGACTGGTTAATAAATACGTAGTCGTAGAACAAAATGAGCGGATTTTTGCCATCAAGTTATTGGGAAATGAAACAAATTGTGGTTTTGACTATTTTACGACAGAGCATCCCCGTCTAATTATGGTGGCTGATAAACTTAAGGAAGATTTTTATCGTTATAGTTATTATGACTCTACGGAAGTAGATCTTACACGCTATATTAACACAAAATTTTTATATGTTGAACAAAGTTTTAAACGAAATTTAAAAACATTTTATGCTGATTCTGTGTATCGCAGGTGTCTTTTACACAGAGAAATTTTAAAAAATAGGTTAACAATGGCTATTTCATCTCCAAATTCAGTAGCTACGTTATTAAAAGAAAATTTAGGTTTATTGGGCCGTGTAAGCGGTGAAGCACTTTTTATTATGCGTTGTTCACCTGTCGTAGTTGAAATTAGGAGAGAAAAACATTGCTATGTAGAATTGCCTGTAAACTATAATAATATTTCAATGTTTATGACACCTGTGACTAGAATTTTGCAAAGTAAAGCTGTACAAATTGAATGCAATATGTTAGTTCCGTCACTTTATTATATAAATAACAAATGGACTGGATTCGATCCATATCCTAATATAAATATAGTTCCGGTTGAATTAAAACCGGATAATGAACCAGCACTATCTTTCCGGCATATTCAAAATTTAGGTGTTGGTGGGCTTTATACACAAAAAGAGATAAAACAAGCACAAGATGCTATGATATTTAGCAATGAAAGAAATGCAATAAATAATATTCTAGTTCGTAAAATAGCTGGAAAACAAGTAGAAACTCAAGGTTTTAATACTTTTAATTTGCTTAATCCAACAGATATTAAAAATATTACAAGTAATACAATGAAAAAAATGTATGGTTATTTTTTGTTTATAGGCGAATTTGTAAGCGGATTTATTGGAGTATATTTTATTTATAGAGCAATTAAGTTATTAGTCGATATAATTTTGAACGCTTTGTCAATACACAAAGTTAAAGGAAATTCATTCTATTTATTAGCCGCTATATGGGACAATTTAACAAACTATTTATTAAATCAACACAATAATAAACCAGATAAAAATACAGATGAAAAGGTACAGTTTAAAAATTCACAAGAAATAGACAAATCAATTTTACAAGATACCCATACTTTAGATGGAGTAGGTGTACCTAGAATAAATTTTGACAGCCCGATAACTAAAAATTGTCAAAATATAGAAGGTGATCCGTTATATGATGAAATTGATAAATCAAGGTCAAATAAAAAGTTGTCAACAAATGATAATACCACTATTGTGCATATTATTGATGAAAAATGCATTAAAAAAGATAAGAATATATCGTGTGAATCAAGCTGGACCAAAATTTCTGATGTATAAAAACGTGCGACTTACCAATTTGTTGTGTATGATGTGTAGAACTTAAATCACTATAACAAACACTAAACACGAATTCGAAGCACAATTTTCACATATTTTTTTTTTGCACGTAACATGAAACAAAGAAAAGTATAATTAGATAATTATAAAAAATTAGATAAATTAGTTATATATGTGTATATATGAGTGTATATACATGTATATAATTGTTGGAAACTTACCATAAAATGTAAAAGTTGGATAGAAGTATCTGAAAAAAATAAAATAGCGATTAGAGTTTTTTTTTTTTTAAAAAAAAAAAAAAAGGAAATTATAATTAAGTTAAATTCATGAATAAAAATATTAGTATAAGTTAAAATTATTGGTGATGGTTAAGTGTAATATAAAAATATAAAAAAAAATAAACTTACGGTCGGAGATGGTCACTTAAACGAAGTCATAACTCAACTAATTTTAAAATCAGACAGGTAGGATTGATTTTCAAGGTAATTAGGAAAGGATTAAATTTATGGCTATCCCTTAAAATTAGGTAAACTGTATCCGATAAATTACAGTGTTGTCAATTGTCACGTATTTTTAAATTTATGTTATTTTTTATTTTTGTTTTTTATGGTTTTCTTATTTTTTTGTTTTGAAAGTAATTACAAAGAAATTTAAGACTTTTTAGACAATGGGGTAGTATTTTAGTGGGGTAGAATCGTTTTTTTTTGTATAAAAGCTAGGGTCTTGATGTAAAAAGGACATTCTGAATTTAGAAGTAAATAAAAAATGTATTGCGTATTTACAATTTTACATATGCTATGCATGTTGCCAGAGGACAAAAAAGAGGATTACCTCTTTGCCTATATGGCACACTTGCTACAAAAAAAACAAGAGTTAATGGATGTGGGGATCCAAATTTCAAATCCATATTTATTGGATTTGGAGGTGTTGTTGCATTCGATAGAGTTGGAATTGTTGCAAATACAACAGCAACAACAGCAGCGATTTCAACAGCAGCAACAACAACAACAACTAATCCAGCAGCAACAACAACAACAACAACTACTTCAGCAGCAACAACAACAACAACTACTCCAGCAGCAACAACAGCAACAACTTGAGCAGTGGTTGCGGGAGGAGGAACTATTTCATCAGCAACAACAGCAACAGAGGTTGCAGGAAGAGCAGGATATAGAGCAGATGCTGGAAGCTAATCAACCGAGTGAGTGGGATAGGTACTATGAATCAATCAAAGATCTTCCCATTCCTCGGGCGATTAGGGAGCATTTGCCTATAGTTCTAGCTAGGGAGGCTGCTGGTTCCCGGAAAAAAATTTATTACCCCCCAATGGTACCTCGTATCAGGACGCCGTCCATAGAGGAGAATGATGGGGATAATGAATCCAGCGGCAACGAAAACTAATTAATTTTTATTTTGTATTTGTATTTTTTTTTTTTTTTGTCTTTTAATAATAATTTGTTTTTTTTAATAATAGTTATATATATATATATATATTTTTTTTTGTATTTCGTTTTTTTGTTTTTATTAATTAAATATATATAAGGATATATATTTATTTCTTGGGGATAAGACTTGTAATGAGTGGAATTAAATTCATTTGTTAAAAAAAAAGTAATAACTAAAAAATCCTAAATGCCGAAAATATTGTTTTTTCAAAAGAGTAACATAATTTTAAAGAATAGATTTTATTTTACAAGTATTAAAAGGGCTTATTCTTATTGGCTAAGGTGTATCTTGGTGTCGCCTAGTTTTTAAGCACAAATTATATTTGGCCAATAGCTATGAAGTTAAATTTACGAGCTGGTTGGTACTTTTGTGATTGGTGTTTGAAAGCAGGTGGTTTTGTTAGCCATGATGGCTGACATTGTAAAAATTGTCTGCTGTCTAAAAGATAACATAGGGATGTTAATTTATGTGACATCGTTAATTTTATGTGTTTTTGTAAAAAGGGAATAGTACTTGATTGAATCATAAATTGTCTATATGATGACATTAATGATTCAGTTTTGGTACCATGTTTATTTCAGACAATAGGTATTAAAATACTAAGTCGTAACTTGTGTGATATTTTACATTAGTTATTGCTAGAAATAAAAATAGGCGCCTTAAAGTCCAGATAATATTTATGTTTTTTTGACATTTATAGTTTTTAATTAATTGTTAGATTTTAAGATTTATAGTTTTTTTATTAATGGCTGCATTACAAACTTCCTATAAATACAGCTGCATTTTATTTTGATAATCAGATAGATTCATATAGAGTAAGAGTCAGATAGAGATTAGATTGAAATCCGAAATATTGCGTTATGAAAATAACACGGGTTAAAAGAAAATAGAGAAATAATTTAAATTGAAAGTAGTGACGGTCAAAACAAAATGCAGGCTGAAATTCCAAGAAGTTTTATTCGTAAGTACCCTAGCTTAAATTGTTTTGGAAATAATGTACTTAACGAATAAGTAATGGTGTTAAAAATGATACCTGCTAAGATAAACCCTTGTCTATTGTTAAAAAGAAAGTCTTATTTTTACATTGTAAAATCTAAGTGTTAGAACCGTTGATATTGTAAGAATTGTGGCGCCGGTAAAATAAATCCTATTATGTTTTTAAATGTTAGTTTCACTTAATTTTCACCCCTGCTGTTAAGAAAGATTAAAGAATTAAATATTTACTAAACAACCTGTAAATATTTTAGAGTTATAGTTTCTAGGTAAAAGATTATATCTAGCCGTAACAAGGTTTATTAAGGTAAACTAACCCTATGTCTCAAAGAGTATATTTATTGACCAGAACCAATAATACTAAGAATCAATTTAAGAACTTTAAAATGCTTTCTCCCAAAAGATTTTAAATTAACATTATCCTATCAAAACTGATCACAGAACCGACGAACCTGAATATTTATAATGTATGTAATAACGCAGAGCTTAATTAAAATAGTGATTTATTAATAAAGCACGGCGGTACATCGTTTATTCTTTGTAAATATCCTCAATGTTGACTAAAATAAGAAAATTACGTAAAATTATTTAAAAAGTACACTTAAAAAAAGAGTACTTAAAAATAAATGTAAATAGTACACATCTCACATATACCGGGTGTCCCAACTCTATTTACCCAGCGTTTTTTCGAAAACTAAAAGAGATATTCAAACCATCTTAAATTAGACAACTTAAACAATCTTTAAGCACATATTTCATACTTTTAGCTCTTAAAATGTGGACAGAGGGGTATGGGGGATTTTTTTTTTAAATAAAAAGGGGTTCGTGTGATACATCATTTTAAAGGAAATTCTTGGACTGTATATTTTTTAACCTTTTAAACAATTTTTTTAGGTTTTGATTTTTTAATTTTTTGTGCGATTTTTTAATTTTTTGTGCGATTTTTTAAGTTTTTTTTTGTAAAGGGCATAGCCCAATAAGATGGTGAAAAGTCCCCCCTCTGGGATTTTCACCAGACATAGGGCATTCGATTCGGTATCAAAAAAGACCAAGCCCCCTAAATTTTCAGCCCGCCAGGGTGACTCTAGAGGCCACTAGCGCAAAAAAAAACACTTTTTAGTATTTTTGAGATAACTCGGGCTCAAAATAATATTTTTACATGCAGTTTGCGGCATTCAAACGGGCTTTCAATGGAGTATATGTGTGATTTTTTTTTAGATTTTTTGGCTTCATAACCAAAAAATGGCGGCCATTTCAATATTTGCAACGTGATTTTCAGGACTTTTTCTCTTCCCGGCACAAAATTGAAAAATGGCATTTTATAACATTTTTCATTTCCTTTCAGATGGTATATTGCGAATAAATTTTTAAGTGGTGCAAAAGGTCAAAAAAACGGCAAATATCCGATTTTGGTCATTTTCGACCGATTTTTGACCGATTGCTGATCTTCTCGCTACGTTTTTGTGGGCAATGAGTCACTATCAAGTCCCTAAGACACTCAAATCCAAGTTTTAGTCCCTCAGGATTCCTGAGTCAGGAAAGCTGCTCCTCGAAAACAGACCACTAAAATCGTTTTAGCACCGTCAAAAACCCCCAAGTCCCACTTTCCGGCTTTCACAATTTTTCCATTATGATCCGTTCCGTCCGAAACCCACATTTCGACTTCATTTCTCACCGTCCAGAACATTTAATCAAGCAAGTAATGCCAGGAACAGCATCAACGTTCTGAAAACCCCCCAGCCCTTGATATGATCCACCTCTATTTCCTTATATTCCTGAGATAGATAAAGACCGTTTCTAAAGGATCCAACTAAATAATTTTGTTAACATGTTTCGTCTTGTAAATTTCAGAATGTCGTATCTCAAAAAAGACAACTTTACAGGAATGAGAAATAACTCTTTCTCGCATTATTCATAGGTTAAAAATGTACTTTTTTAATATAAACTTAATACATTTTGAATGATTAACTTACCTTAAATCATTTTATTGTGTATAAAATAAATAAATACAAATAAAAACCTAATGTTTATAGATAAGACATTTTGATACTCAAAATTAATAAAAAAAATTAAGATACGAGCTTTGAAACATTATTAGAGGAACTCACCTCTTAATATAACAAGTAAAAATATTTACTATTAATTCGCCTTTTAAAAGAAAATTATCACTTTAAACATTTAAACTTTAAAAAGTTTTATAACATGCGCATAAGATGTCAAAAAATGTCGCCAAATGCAAAAAGTGCGTTCCAAAATAGTCAGTTAACTAGATTTAAGAGATACGAGGTTTAAAAATATATTAATTTATAATCATCTAAGATACGACGTTACTATTTTGCTTATATTTTTGTTATTTGAAAAAAATAGCAGGTGAAACTTATTTTTTAGATGAAAATTGATAATATAAAGCGTTTAAGTCCAAAATCTCAAAATCGAAAAAAATTGAGATACAACGTCCTGAAATTTACAAGACGGTTTGTTTAATAATTTTTGTTTATTAGTATACTTGCAATTAATCTCTTATGTACAAATTCTAGAATTCTATTCAGTCTCTTCGAAAATGTTATAATTATCTTAGAAAATGTTATTCATCGTCCTCTGAATCATCGTTGATGCACGCCACGACATTATCGTCCAAGAAATATTTTGTTAAAATTTCGGCTGGTCTTACAATTCTATCTTCATATCGTCCGTTGGATAGATAATCACAACAGTACCTCAATATACCTCCAGGTCAAATTAAAAACAGACATCGGAAATGGTTTTAGCACCATCAAAAAGTCCCACTTCCTGGCCCTCGCAATTTTTCCATCATATCGGACTCAGAGTGTTATCAATTATCTTATTAACAAAATCCTTTTCTTGCCTCATGCTCACCTTGAGCGTAAAGAAGTTTTGTAGCCTTCAACAGCAATAGCGCGCCCGGACACGATTTTGCAGTTCAGGCAACTGCCAAGTGCCGGCAAAGAACCTACACCGCGCAGTTTGTTACTACTGCTTTCTATGTGAATGTCCGAAATCCTACTTTGAAAAAATGATTTGTTTGTTGTTTAAATGGTAAAGAAACTATAACAAAACAAAGCAACGAAACTTTTTCTTCCTCTCTGGAGTGCCAGCAATGATTATAAGAAGTTTTTGATGGGGCTAAAACGATTTCTGAGGTCTGTTTTCAATTTGACCTGGAGGTATATTGAGGTACTGTTGTGATTGTGCGAATGGGAATCGGACAGTAGGATGCTGCGCTCATGTGGCCGCAATTATTTATTATCTATCCAACGGACGATATGAAGATAGAATTGTAAAACCAGCCGAAATTTTAACAAAATATTTCTTGGACGATAATGTTGTGGCGTGCATCAACGATGATTCAGAGGACGATGAATAACATTTTCTAAGATAATTATACCATTTTTGAAGAGACTGAATAGAATTCTAGAATTTGTACATAAGAGATTAATTGCAAGTATACTAATAAATAAAAATTATTAAACAAACATGTTGACAAAATTATTTAGTTGGAGTATAAGTACATGCCTATCCTTTAGATACGGTCTTTATCTATCCCAGGAATATAAGGAAATAGAGGTGGATCATATCAAGGGCTGGGGGGTTTTCAGGACGCTGATGCTATTCCTGGCATTACTTGCTTGATTAAATGTTCTGGATGGTGAGAAATGAAGTCGAAATGTGGGTTTCGGACGGAACGGATCATAATGGAAAAATTGTAAAGGCCGGAAAGTGGGACTTGGGGTTTTTGACGGTGCTAAAACGATTTTAGTGGTCTGTTTTCGAGGAGCAGCTTTCCCGACTCAGGAATCCTGAGGGACTAAAACTTGGGTTTGAGTGCCTTAGGGACTTGATAGTGACTCATTGTCCACAAAAAAATCGGATGTTTGCCGTTTATTTGACCTTTTGCACCACTTAAAAATTTATTCGCAATATACCATCTGAAAGGTAATGAAAAATGTTATAAAATGCTATTTTTCAATTTTGTGCCGGGAAGAGAAAAAGTCCTGAAAATCACGTTGCAAATATTGAAATGGCCGTCATTTTTTGGTTATGAAGCCAAAAAATCTAAAAAAATCACACATATTGAAAGCCCGTTCGAATGCCGCAAACTGCATGTAAAAATATTATTTGAGCCCGAGTTATCTCAAAAATACTAATAAGTGTTTTTTTTTGCGCTAGCGGCCGCTAGAGGCGCCCTGACGGGCTGAAAATTTAGGGGGCTTGGTCTTTTTTGATACCGAATCGAATGCCCTATGTCCGGTGAAAATTCCAGAGGGGGGACTTTTCACCATCTTATTGAGCTATGCCCTTTTTATTTATGTCAATTAAAATGAGTTTAAAAGTATAATTTACATTTTTCCATCATGAAATTAGTAATTTTAAAAAAAAATTTTGATTTTTTAGAGAAATTTTGACAAAAATATCCATTTTCAACCTTATTTTAAACCCAAAAAAAAAATAAAAATATATAGTTAAATGGAGAATTTTATAAGCTTTAAAATGATGTATCACACAACCCCTCTTTCCCTTTAAAAAAATGTCCCTCTATACCCCCTGCCCACAGTTCAAGAGCTGAAAGTATCAAATATATGCTAAAAGATAGTTTAAGTTGTCTTATTTAAGAAGGTTTTCTTAGAACTTGGAAAATGGCTGGGTAAATAGAGTTGGGACACCC
>OY294045.1:36377288-36406663 GCA_958510825.1 Brachypterus glaber
ATTTTCTACATATTGTACAAAAGTAAATTATATTGAACACAAGGAAAACGTCAATTTTTTAGGCTACAATTACAACTTAAGGCCTATCCAGAGGCTCGCATAACAACCATTACAAGATACATAACGACACATCAAGCCAATCCTAGTATCGCATTCTTATGTACTATGCTTGTTATGCGAGTCTTTGGATAGGCCCTTTCCAGGAAAACATTACCGATATCTGTTAAATTTTTGATACACTACGATTTATGCATAATTATGCTATAAATGCACTCTGTGATGTAAAACGGGCCGCGTCCCTTACTATCTTGCATAACTGGACGGAGTATAGTATTATAGTTATTATATCTTAGTAAGATAATCTTACCAATAAAAGCGCAGCCGAGAATTACAAATACAATATAATAAGTACAATAAATATAAGTCCAAACTATTTTCGGACGAAATAGAAAAGATTTTATAACAATAATTTTAAGTAATAACTACACCAGTAATAAATAATTTATTACTGCCACTAATAAATTACTACGAGTAATAATTCAAACTATAGTATACACAGTATATACAGTATACCCACTCCCATTGAAGGAGTGACTTTGGCTAACCTGCGCATCTGCCGCTGTAAGAAAAAAGGTCTTATCTGACAATTTTACGAAGTTCGATTAACATACTTTTTAGCATCTTCGCACCATACTTCGACTCTTATACTACGAAAAAAGTCATATATTTCATTTTGTTTAAAATACCTGCGAAATTGCCGCCGTTCCTAATAAAAAAAATCGATTTTCTCAAAACAACTAAAATGCATACACGATTTTCTTGATTTTGAGGGCAGATATCATATTGTATGCTTGTACACGCTCCTGCTAACCTGACCGCAAACCCCCTTGTCTGACAAAGATCAAAGCAAGCCGACGGGAGTCGGAATACGGTTTTTTCTATACTGTGCTAGTGATTTCCTCCAGATTACCTCCAAAGATTACCTCGAGTTTATATGATTTCCTCCGATTTAGGCGGAAATCTTTAAAGATTTCCTTCAGATTACCTCGTAACCTTCAAAAATTACCTCCAGATTACCTCCTGAATTCCTCTGCGGTTTAACCCTGGCAGTAATTTAAATTACTGCCAATAATAAATATCTAGTAGTGACAGTTAAAACTAGTAATAATTTGGCAAGTAATTAATTTCTGCTAATAAATAATAATAATAAATAATAAATCATTTTCACTTATTAATCCACTTACTTATAACTAAGAGTAGCATCGTTAAGAATTCCTCCACAGTAATTTTTGTGAGCAAACTTGAAATTTTGTATGCAACTTTTTTCTCGTAATTACCGTTAAATTAAAAATTATACACTTCGACATGATTAACTTGACATTGGAATCAATTATTTAACTTAATTATTTTTACAATTTTTTTTTACAAAAATGTTATTAGCAGTAAACCACATTTACCTGGGCAAAGCAGTCAGATTTTACGGTACAACTTTTAAGAACCAATAATCGAGAACACTGTAAATTTCGAAATCAGGGCCCAAATTCAACGAAACGGGCAAAGTTTAATTCATTTCGCTATTTTTTTGCGACAGAAGTATTTTAAAGTACAAACTAACTTTTACAGGGGGTATGTTTTTGACTTTTTCTTTACTTATTTTTTTTTTGTCGGGATTAAAATAAAGTAAATCACAGTTTAAGACAAATTTAGGAGTTTGGCTCCTTAGTTATATATTATTTTAAATAACAATTTGTAATAATTTAATTTAATTTAGTAATACTAATAAAGAAAATAGTTTTAATTGAAAGTTATTCCCTTAGAAAAATATCATATTTTAGAATAAGACAAATTATGAATTTTAGGAGCATGCAGGGCCGCGGCTGGCCGGTCCTAATAACTGTATTACTGATTTTTTGAAGATTACTTTCAGGACCAAGGGGTAGCCTTTTCAAGCCATGTCAATTTCGTGGAACACAATAATTTTTTTTCGGCCCAGCATATTGTCTACCCCTCGTTTTTCAGTTATTTAAAGTAAAAGATGCCTTATTAACGAATCTTCCAGAAAGCATTTTATAGTGATGTTAACACCTAAATTTCTATAAATGTGTTATAAGAGTAAATACCTTTTCTACAGGTGATATAAAAGTAACGCAATTACTTTAGATTTTAAAATATATAAGGGAGTTCTAAAGGTTTCTGTCATCATGAGCCGGTTACTAAAGCTGCGATAAAAAAAATCTTTTTAGTTTTATCCCAACCTTTATAGAGCTTAAATTGTTAGTTGGGCTGCGCTAGTATAAATGGTCCACAAACCAGACTAGCGGATTAAATTCACCGGTTCAAGTCCGGTTAATGAACCATTTATACTTGCTCAAACCCTTTATATTCAATAGGGTAGCCATTTGATCATAAATAACTAAAAAACAGCAAAACTAAAAAAGCTAAAAATGCAAAAAGCATGGTAGCTCATAAAAATAAACTTTATCGACTGATGCAATAAAAAAGGGGCTATTCGCCAAACAAAAGTCTAAAATTTTACAAATAAGGTATTTTACTGTATTTATAAAATAAACCTTGACAGTAATTACTGTATTAATACAAAAAAAAAATTTGGTTATTTGTAAGTTGTTTTCATATTTTAAAAAGTGTTGAATAAAGAATTAAAAACTAAATCTAAATATGTAAAAATATATATAGTGTGCTATTTAACTTTTTAACTTAGGGGTGGTTAATTTACCGGTAGTTTTTATAAATGTATTAAAGATTTAAAAATTATATAATTTTTTTTTCGCTTATCTCAATCCGTCTGGGCCACCCTGTATACCAATTTTCAAATTTTTGTTAAAAATATGTTGTTTTTCCCCACCCCGATATTTACAAAAAATAACCCCGAGCGAGAACTTTTGGTAAAATACCTGTGTGCCTAATCTCCAGCTTAAATCGTGCCCAACTGATAGACTGACCTTTCGACTGACTGACAATTGATTTTTATCTACATAAAACGCTAAATAACGCACGAATACAAGGCTCTTTCGAAATTAAAAAAAATTCCAAATGAGAAAGCAAAAAGAGTAGTAGGCGAACTGAGATTTGAACCTAAACCTGCCAGGACCTTTTGCTTGCAAGGCGGATACTCAACCACTGAACTTACTGGTCTTTAAAAAATGTTTAAGAAAAGACTAATACAATATGTTCACTCACCAATACACGTATATATGCGTATCCAGACTGTCCAATAACACCACTCTGGAAGACGTCACAAACTTCGTTTCCGCACACTTAGATAACTGCACGGTGCTTAAAATTGAAACTAAAAATGGAGAGTTCAGTACTTTTAAAATTGGTATTCCAGTCTCTAGTTTAAACAAGGCCCTAGATCCTAAACTCTGGAAGGAAGGAATTCGTGTCAAAGAGTGGGAGTTTCGCCCTAAACGTCAGACAATCTCTCAGTCATAATGACCACGAAGCTTAATTAAGCTTGCTAGCCGATCACTACTTAACGTCACTGATATGGGTAATACCTTTGACATCTGCTTTCTTCAAGAAACGTTAACTTTCTAGGGCAAGCCCTAACTTTCAATTTACTGGCGTTAGCGCCATGAACACTAATCAGATTCTCCGAGGAAGACCTTTCGGTGAAGTTGCCATACTCTGGCATAACAAGTATGCCCATGTTGTTAAACCTATCAATTGTGATCATCCTAGAATTGCAACTGTAACCTTTGAAGCTAGTAATAGAACTATCCATATGCTTACGTATGATGTTGAAAATCTCCCAGAATTCTTCACTACCCTGGGCCGCCTCTCGACGATTATTTGGAAAAGTGCTCTGAATGACATAATCCTTATGGGAGACCTCAACGCAAGACCTCTGCCATAAATTAGATTTTATCAAGAACATTCTAGTTTCTGTGGGCGCGAAGGCGTCTTGATATTGGATGTGGCTCTTCTACCTGCAAATACTTAGACTTACGTTAGCGATGCTCACTCTACGACTCTTGGCTTGTCCACTGTCTTGTTTCACGTGTGGCTTCGGCATGCGTTTAGTCCTTAAACGTCGACCTTATTACTACACCGTCTGACCACTTTCATTAAATGATGACTTTAAAGATTAATATGTTGCCGACTCTACTAGAGGTGCTATACCAAAGCCAGGTATTCCGTAGTTCCTCATGCGTTTCACCCGAGCATAAAGCCGAAACTGAAAAATTCTTCTGCGATATTACCGAAGCCCTCCTTCAATCTGTTTTGGAAACATTCCGCAGCAATAAATCAAGATTTAAAATCGTTTCTGGTTGGTCTGCTGAAGTTTCTGAGACCTACAACTTAGCGCACAACGCCTTTCTTGCGTGGGTAGAAGCTGGACGTCCACCCGATGGCCCTTTAAACTTTGAACGTCAACGCTTACGAAAAAACTTTAAAGCTAAGCTTAAATCTATTAGACGTCGAGAGGATCAGATACGAGCTGACGCTTTAACTCACCTAGAAAAAGATTTTGTAAACTTTTGGAAAGCTTGTAAAAAGTCCAAACCAATAACACCGCTTTATCGCTATCTACTTGCATAGATCACACTTCTGGTGAGGCGAACATTTCCCAATATTGGGAAAAAACCTACGAAAAGCTTAGTAACCTTTACGATGACTACAACTTAATAGATTTAGATGCTGATGATTTCGAAGAATGCTCAGTCTCTCCTCATGATGTTAAAGCAGCGATTCTACAACTAAAGCTTGGAAAAGCTGCCGGTTGCGACGGCTTAGGCCCTGAACACATAATCTACTCACATGAAGCGTTATACCCACTTCTGGCTATGTGTTTCTTCTGTATGCTGTCTCCTGGATCAACGCCCTCTTCTCTCACTATTATACCAATTTTAAAGAATAAAACTGGCAATGTATCTTCCTCTTCTAATTACCGCCCAATTGCTATTTCTTCGATATTCTCCAAAGGACTTGAACTTGTTATTCTTCCAAGTGACCACCAATTTGGTTTTAAGAAGAATGTGGGTACTGTTGAGGCTATACATCTTCTTAAGGAAACAGCTCACTACTACCTTAAGAGAAATACTCCTGTCTACGCTATATTCCTGGATCTTAAAAAAGCGTTCGATAGGGTTCACTACGCAACGCTTATTAAAGTACTTCTTAGACGAAATGTGCCTAAATATATATGCCGCATCATACAAAACTGGAACTGTAATGCCACAGTATCTGTCTTTGGGGCTCTTCAGAGTCCTTTACTTTTAAACAACGGAATGGTTTTCGCCAGGAAAAAAAAAGGTGTCTGTCCGTCGAAAGGTAGGTCGGTCGATCGGTTGGTCGTTCTGTCCAGAAAACCTTGTAAGCACGATCACTTAAAAACTTTTTAAGCTAGAAACTTGACATTTGGCATACAGGTATACCTGTATATGTCAAAAATGTTCTCGCTCTGGATTGTTTTTGTTAAACATTGGGCTGGGACAATGGGGGCAAATGGGAAAAAATACAATACTTTTTCACAAAAATTTTAAAAAGGGTTATGGAAGCCGCTGATACTAAATCTAATAATAAAATTCTTCTTACTCAACACTCACGGGGGCAAGGGTGTAAATATTTTTAAATGTTTTCAATATTTCCTTAAAATTGGCATATAGGGGTTTTAGAGGTCGCTGAAATAAAATCTGATATTTTTTTTTTCTAATTACACACCCCGGGGGTAGCTATTTTAAATATTCACAATACTTTTTAAATTAATTTTAAACTTAAATACTGGTATACCCGAGGGGTAAACCGCAGAGAAATTCAGGTGTACAAATTGGAGGAAATCTTTGTAGGTTACGAGGAAATCTTTAAAGATTTCCTCCTTTTCGTAGGAAATCTTTGAAGGTTACGAGAAAATTTGGAGATTTTCTCCTAAAGATGTACCAAATTTTGTCAGCGGTTTACTCCTCGGGTATACCTATAGTGGTTTTTGAGGTCACTGAAAATAAATCAGATAATATTAAATTGCTCCACCCCCGGAGGTTGAGTAACTATTTTTAAATTATATTTTCGTGAAAATATGTATATTGGGGTTTTTGAGGTTGCTGATTAAATGAAGCTTTTCATATATTATATTTATAAATACTTGATTTAAAATTTAAAAAAAATGAGGTTAGGTTCATGTATTTTTAAATAAAAAATTTTTTTTTGGCATAGTTTTTTATAGATTATTTATTTATTTTTAACCTATAGTTTTTTAAAAATTGTTAAAGTGGACTTGATGTATTGGAAAAAAATATTGCATTTCCTGTAAAAACCTTTCTTCAGACTCTCCCAAATCGTTTTGCGTTAAAATATGTAAAAGATCCATTTTAGCAACAACATATAGAATTAACAAAACTAACGGAACATTTAACTTTAATATTAAAAAATTGTGAAAACTCTGAAGGTCAAGTAATTTGCCAACAAAAATGCAGGCGAATTAATTCACTCTTTTTTCTGTCAAATATTTCATGCGTGAAATTTCAAGAATAACGATAATCAGAAAAAGAGAAAAATGACGTCATATTTCTCCGGTGAACTAATTCACGTTTTTGAAGAATTAGCCCCCAGAAGGTCTTCGTAAATTGCTACGCAAGTGTGAAGAATTTGCCCGACTCTCTTATCTGAGATATAACTGTGATAAGTGCAAAGTTTTGGTGTTTAAACCCGCATTGTATAGAGACGTTTTTGTGCCACCAGTTTTTCTAAATGACTCAGTAATTGAACGTGTCTCCGAAGTCAAATATCTAGGTCATGTAATAGACGATAACCTCTGTGATAACGTTGAAATAAAAAGACACTATAAGACTTTATGCGTCCGCGCTAATATGCTTGCCAGACGATTTGCTATGTGCTCTTCCGATGTAAAAAACTTTCTTTTCAAGACTTACTGTTGTAACATGTACTCGGCCGAGCTTTGGTGTAATCATACAATGGCATCGTGGCGTACCTTTCTCGTGTGTTATAACGACGCTTTTCGAATAATGCATAGACTTCCTAGGTACAACAGTGCATATGAAATATTTACATAGGCTCGCGTAGATACTCTGGATGCGTTACGCCGTAAATCAATTGCCAGCTATGTTGACCGTCTGACGTCCAACGCCAACAGCCTTCTCAGATCTCTAGTTCAATTTGATATTTTTTCGGAGTTCTCCAGTTATCGTTAACTAGCGCCTCTGCTTCAGATAATTTGATACTTCCACCTTATGTTTTATTTTCTCATATTTTTTACATGTACAAATGTATATTTTATTTTATATGTTTTTTTGACTGTAATAATTAACTGGGCTTGAATATACTTTAGGGTAAATGGGATTGGCAAAACTAAACTACAGTGCATTTCATTAGAATAGGGTTCACACATCATAAAACCATCAACAGTAAAATCGAAACGTATGTAGGTTTAATAGTTATTGGTAAAAGTTCTTTGCCGATGGCCATGTTAAATATTTTAGATTAGTTTGATAAGGTGTTAGGTGAATCTAGTAGAATTTTGCCCGTTTAAAATATATTGGTTTTTGAAAAAATGACTTTTTCTATTTTTTGCCATTTTTAAACAATCATAAAAAAATTATCTAACATAATGGAACATTCTGATTTGGTTTATGTTATAGTAGGAACTTTTATATTTTAAAATCAAATCTTAAAGTTTCGAAATACCCGTGTTTTTATATAACAATAGGGTTTTTTTTAAATCTTGTTCTTCGAAAAAAATGTTGATAGGTTGGGCAGTGTTTTAATTGCCATTTTTAAATAACACCTTTCTTAGTTTAAGTCAAGGTGTAAAGTCATCTTGGTTTAAGTCACTGTCGTAATTACCTGTCATATAATAATTATTATATTGTATTGTATTTATTAAAATGATGCAACCCAACGACGAGTGTCGTAAAAAAGTTTGTGCTGGATGTGGGGTAAAGATCGGACTAAATAAAAATTGCCGTAATACAGCATACAACATTAGCCCAAAAATTCAAGCATTGGTACAAAAATATTTAAATGCAAAATTTGAAATTTCAAATACGAAATATCCGACTTCAAAAAGGTAAATGGAATAGGCCTTTACCAATTATGCCAAATTTTACAGAAATTTATTGTAACCAAAGCAAAAGGAGGGGAGAAGCATGCATATGTTTAATATGTAAAAACGGTAATGCCATTAAAAAAGAAAATAGAAAAATCGAAGAGCCAAAGATGGAAGCACATAGGGTATGCTGTAAAACTTGCCATGTGGACATAGGAAAAGGAAAACGGCATTCCTGTTCGATAAGCGGCGCTAGAGAAAATACGATTAGTCTCGTTGAAACCCTTCCAAAAATGCAACAGGAGCAAGTTGTAACGTCTGTTTAAAAAAAAATTAAACTTGACCGAGAACTTGACAACTCCGAACCCGGAGGCACCAAGAACGGTTGTATTTACAGTTGATACCCTGTATAACTTTCAGAATAACTCCGGAGCATCCACAAACCACATGCGCAAGGTTACTAACCTTATTCGAACATGCGCAGGTCGTAAATCCGTTCCTAGTTCCTACAGACAAATAAATGCAAAAAAATCCAAATCGTTGGAAAATATATATAAAGAATCTTTTTCTCTTTTCGATGTGGAAGGTAAAAATGAAAAGGAGGAGAGACCTGTCGTTTGGGCGGATGCTCAGGAGATTTTGTAGGAAGTTTTGACCCAAAGAAATCAGACTGGGGATGCAATAAAGATAATGACGGATTCAGGACAGGGGTTTTTTAAAATTTTAATGTCAATTTTAAATGAATTAGAATCAGAATCAGATGAGGTGAGTACGGGCAAAAGAAGTTTATATTCCAATGGTGGGAGTGCGGGTTCAAGGGGAAAATTAGGTTGGGTACAGACAATTTTAATTTTATGCGTAGTTCCTGATATCAAAGAAACTTACGAAAATATTAAAATTTTATTTGAATTAACGAACCTTAACAATATTTCTTTTAAATTTATCTGTGATTTTAAGCTTATGCTAATCGTTAATGGACAACAAACAGCAAGTTCCACATACCCCAGCCCATATTGCTTCTCAACATTAAGGGACCTAAGAAAATCAAAAATTAGTTCTTCAGTTACAGATTCTGAAGAAGAATCATCAGGATCTGAAACTGAAGACATAATTTTTGATGGTTATGTGGACAAAGTAATCGAAACTTCAAAAACTAATCCTAAATGTTTGCGACTTAAGACCTTTGGTGATCTTAAAACAGATTTTTCGAAATTTCTTTGTCGGGATGTAGCAAAAAAAATGCAAAGGATTACCACAGCACTATACATGCCCCGTTATTGGAAGAAAATGATGATGTTCTGGTAATAAACAAATGCATTATTCCAGAACTGCATTTAATGCAAGGGTTTGTAAACCACCTTTTTTGTGAGGGTCTAGTACCATTATTAGGAAGGAAAAAAGCACTTTTATGGCCAAAAAAATTAAAATTAATTGCAAAAAACTATCATGGGAAAACTTTCGAGGGTAATGCATGTAGAAAACTTTTGCAAGAAAGCGATAAACTAAATAATTCAGACATTCTGGGTAATATTTTGGTGTTAGAAATAGTACCTTATATTTCCGCTTTCAAGGCTATGGATAAAATAGTTAAAACATATTTAGGGAACTAAAAGGTGCATTTGAGGCAATCAGAAAGTCTAAAAATTCATATTTTATTATATCATCTTAAACATGGGTTAAATTTTTTGGATAATAGTGGTCTGGGTAGGTGGTCTGAGCAAGCGGGTGAATCAATACATAGAGAGTTTGGACTTTTTTAAAATACTGGGAAAAATATAAAATTAATATGATTGAAGACTCCAGTTACGTCGGGCGTTTAAACAAAGCTGTTGTCGAATTTTCTTCGAGGCACATATAGGTTGTTAAAAAAATGTTCCAAGAGTGCCAAAAACTACGTAAGGAAACGTTCAGGTATTACGTAACGCAAATTGTACCGAAATTCATACCCTTCATACCCCGATTCTCGCGTTATTTAAGGGTGTAGAGATTTCAAATTTTGGCTACCCCCCTAACACACCCCCTATTGCGAAAATGTGAAATCTCTATAATCTATAATAACGCGAGAACCGGGGTATGAAGTGTAATTTTGGTACAATTTGCGTTACGTAATACTTGAACGTTCCCTAACTTGTAAATGGCTTAACCCATTAGTGCATACGATCCTATATATACAGGGTGTCCCAGGTATTTGATCATTAATTTTGGGAGTTGGTCCGGAAATGAGCCCTAAGGGAGCTACGGCCCTCCTAAGGGTGCCTCTAAAAAAGATTTTTTATTTAACATCTCATTAACCTCATAAAGCACAACAACGAATTTTTGCACATGCTTTAACGTTGATAAAGGCTATCATTTTATGTAATTTTTATTTTATAGGTTTAACCAGGGATGTGCAAGATGGGGGGCGATGACACTTTTTTTCCACAAACTTTTTTATCTGTATTTTTTTAACGTTTTTTAAATAAAATATGATTCTTTAGTTAAAAATACATAAAAAGGTACTCTTAGTGTAACACCTTAGAATCAACCGTTTTCGAGAAAACTGCAGTAAAGAGATTTTTCCACGTGATGAGCATCAAAAATAGGAAATAAAAATACTGTGCTCTATGGGGTTAATAAGATATTAAAAAAAACTCTTTTTTAGACGCACCCTTAGGAGGGCCGTAGTTCCCTTAGGGCTCGTTTCCGGACCAACCTTTATAGGAACTTTTTTTCATATTTTTCGATGCAAAATTACTTCCCAAAATTAATGATCGAATACCGGGACACCCTGTACCTAATATAATATGTAGGTTCATTCTAAGATTACAGTAACTATCTTGTAGACACACAGTACACGGAATTACTAATTTTGTGTGTCCACGTTTATTAAAACTTTTTAAGAAATAAATTTATTTATTTATAAAGATAATCACTTAAATCATTTACAATTAATTGTAATTAATTAATTCTAATTGTTTTTTAAGAAAGTTTGCTAAAATTGCCAAAAACAACTTGAGTTGAATTTTTGGCAATCTTAGCACATTTCCTATAAAACGTTCTCCTATAAAATATTACAATTAAATTGCTTACATCATACTGTTCATCTGTTGATTTTTGGAGGGTTTTTAAGGAAAACATACAGTCGGTTCAAAAGTCACCCCCTCCCCCCTTAATCTTTTAACCCATTGAGTTATCAACTTCAAAATTGAAACAAATAAGACAACTTAAGCTATATTTTGACATATATTCGATATTTGTAGCTCTTAAAATGTGGTCAGGGGTTAGGCATAGGGGGGGGGGGTTTAAATGAAAAAGGTAGTCGCGTGACACATCATTTTAAAGAAAAGAAAATTCTCTATTCGACCATATATTTGTTAATTTTTGAAACATTTTTTTCACGATTTTTATTTTTCTATTTTTTTTTTGCTAAAAAATACGAATTTTCAAAAAATTATTTGTAAAATTTTATTTATATTATTTAAAATTAGTATACTATAAAAGTATAATTGACTATTTGCATCATAAAATAAACTGTTTTTCAAAAAATGTTTAATTTAAAAAAATTGAGGAAAATTGTCTCGAAAAAATAAAAAAAAATATGTGGTCAAATAGAGAATTTTCTAAGCTTTCAAATAATATGTAAAGCTGAAAATATCAAATATATCTAAAAAGATAGTTTGAGTTGTCTTATTTAAGTGTTTTTAATTTGAAGCCGATATCTCCGCTCGTTCAAAAGTTAGGAGGTGGGGATTTTGGACCGCTTTGTATATATTTAGAGCCGAATTATCAATATAACAAAAGGATAGTCTTTGTTAAACTTAAATTAACCAATCACATATTGTATTTTATTGTAATTTGACGTTAACAACCAGATTAAGCGCCATTCACAGGCTCGCGTTATTGGCTTGTTATACCATCATATATTTCGCAGGCATATAAGGTTATGTATATGGTTATGGGAACCTGTAAATTGCACTTAATCTGATTGTCAACGTCAAATTACAATATACATTTTACTCTATACTGAGACACATGTATTCATTCCTATGTATTTTGAGTCACTGGAGCCAAATCTGAGGTCGAATGATTAGTTTTTGAGATAACCTCAAAAAAACTTATAGTGGTTTCGAGTATACTCGAAAATAATGTTTTTTAAGGTTATCTCCAAAACTAATTGGATGAGGTGCTGTTTTGGCCTCAAATTCGGGTTCAGCGCATCAAAATACATAGGAAAAAAATGGCCTCAAAAAAAAATTTCAACTTTCTTTTTGTGGCTACATGTGGAGTCACAGAAACTAAAAAAAAGAACAAAAACTTTTTTGGGGACCATTATATTCCGATGCTGAACCCGAATTTAAAGTCAAAACAGCATATCTTAAAATTAGTTTTGGAGATAACCTCAAAAAACGTTATTTTCATGCTCAAAAATTACGTTTTTTGAGGTTATTTCGAAAACCAATCATGCGATTAGTTATTTGACATCAGATTCGGATTCAGCGAAAATACATAGGATAGGTCAAAAGTACTAGACTTTTTTTCTTTTTGTTCTTTGTGTCTATCAAAGGTGTAAAAAGTAACATTTGGAAGAGGACCAAAACCTAAGATTTTGGTTTGGACTTTTGGACTATTAGTGTTAAAGTACCCTATGAAAGAAAAATGTATAGGTATTGTGATTCTTACTTAATAAGTATGAAATTTTTAATACTTACGTATTTAAACTCTATGTGTTTTATTGCGTTTCAATAAAATATTTTTTAAAGGGTATTTTAAATACATATTACATAATTTTCCTTGATTGTATCTATATTATATTTAAATTTCTCTTTATTTGTTTTAAATATATTTCACAATTATGTAAAAGGGGCTTGTCCTTTTATGTTTTTAATTAATACCTAATTAGGAAAATAAATAAAAGCTGACAATAAAGGGCTCAGTTTTAGATCTATTTTTTTAAGGTTTTATAATTTGTTTTGTTCTGTATAGTTATACCTATACATTTATATAAAGTATGTAAAGTATATTTTAAGATTTTAGCAAAATAAAAATCTTACAAATTATTATTACTTATATTGTCTTTTTCGGTATATGTACAGATGCATTTATGTAGAACTTTACGCGGGCCTCCTTTGACCATTGGACTCCCCTTTGGTCATTAGAAGGGCCCCCTAGGACCTCGTCGTCCCGGGGTCTAAGTACCCAGTTCGCTACTGGGTTCGCTACTGGGTATCACCCAAGTTAATATTTATATTATAATTACATTAATAATTGTACAAATATATAAAGAAGTACCCCTTAGCAAGAGTCTCTTATAAGTAAATCAATAAAAATAATAGGAAATAAATAAATTACACTTTTGACAATTCGTGATAATACACTAGCCAACCTATATATATATTTTTTTCCAAAAACAAGATTTAAAAAAGCCACTATTATTATATAAAAAAATGGGTATTTCGAAACTTTAAAAGTTGATTTTAAAATATAAAAGTTCCTACTATAACATAAACCAAACCAGAACGTTCCATTATGTTGGATAATTTTTTTATGATTGTTGAAAAATGGCAAAAAATAGAAAAAGTAATTTTTTCAAAAACCAATATCTTTTAAACGAAGTACGATAGAACATTTCTGCCAACGAATTCGAATTCTACGGGCAAAATTCTACTAGATTCACCTAACACCTTATCAAACTAATCTAAAATATTTAACATGGCCATCGGCAAAGAACTTTTACCAATAACTTTTGACCTACATACGTTTCGATTTTATTGTTGATGGTTTTATGATGTGTGAACCCTATTCTAATGAAATGCACTGTAGTTTAGCGTTGCCAATCCCATTTACCCTATAATATATTCAAGCCCAGTGTTATTAATTAGGAAAATAAATAAAAGCTGACAATAAAGGGCTCAGTTTTAGATCTATTTTTTTAAGGTTTTATAATTTGTTTTGTTCTGTATAGTTATACCTATACATTTATATAAAGTATGTAAAGTATATTTTAAGATTTTAGCAAAATAAAAATCTTACAAATTATTATTACTTATATTGTCTTTTTCGGTATATGTACAGATGCATTTATGTAGAACTTTACGCGGGCCTCCTTTGACCATTGACCTAGGACCTCGTCGTCCCGGGGTCTAAGTACCCAGTTCGCTACTGGGTTCGCTACTGGGTATCACCCAAGTTAATATTTATATTATAATTACATTAATAATTGTACAAATATATAAAGAAGTACCCCTTAGCAAGAGTCTCTTATAAGTAAATCAATAAAAATAATAGGAAATAAATAAATTACACTTTTGACAATTCGTGATAATACACTAGCCAACCTATATATATTTTTTTCCAAAAACAAGATTTAAAAAAGCCACTATTATTATATAAAAAAATGGGTATTTCGAAACTTTAAAAGTTGAGTTTAAAATATAAAAGTTCCTACTATAACATAAACCAAACCAGAATGTTCCATTATGTTGGATAATTTTTTTATGATTGTTTAAAAATGGCAAAAAATAGAAAAAGTAATTTTTTCAAAAACCAATATCTTTTAAACGAAGTACGATAGAACATTTCTGCCAACGAATTCGAATTCTACGGGCAAAATTCTACTAGATTCACCTAACACCTTATCAAACTAATCTAAAATATTTAACATGGCCATCGGCAAAGAACTTTTACCAATAACTTTTGACCTACATACGTTTCGATTTTATTGTTGATGGTTTTATGATGTGTGAACCCTATTCTAATGAAATGCACTGTAGTTTAGCGTTGCCAATCCCATTTACCCTATAATATATTCAAGCCCAGTGTTATTAATTAGGAAAATAAATAAAAGCTGACAATAAAGGGCTCAGTTTTAGATCTATTTTTTTAAGGTTTTATAATTTGTTTTGTTCTGTATAGTTATACCTATACATTTATATAAAGTATGTAAAGTATATTTTAAGATTTTAGCAAAATAAAAATCTTACAAATTATTATTACTTATATTGTCTTTTTCGGTATATGTACAGATGCATTTATGTAGAACTTTACGCGGGCCTCCTTTGACCATTGGACTCCCCTTTGGTCATTAGAAGGGCCCCCTAGGACCTCGTCGTCCCGGGGTCTAAGTACCCAGTTCGCTACTGGGTTCGCTACTGGGTATCACCCAAGTTAATATTTATATTATAATTACATTAATAATTGT
The DNA here is from genome assembly GCA_958510825.1 of Brachypterus glaber. Classification (NCBI taxonomy): domain Eukaryota; kingdom Metazoa; phylum Arthropoda; class Insecta; order Coleoptera; family Kateretidae; genus Brachypterus; species Brachypterus glaber. The sequence goes on from OY294045.1 coordinate 36,392,489, forward strand.
ACAAATATATAAAGAAGTACCCCTTAGCAAGAGTCTCTTATAAGTAAATCAATAAAAATAATAGGAAATAAATAAATTACACTTTTGACAATTCGTGATAATACTGTTATGATCCGTATAATTTTAAAATTTTATTTTAATATACATAGCCTATAAGATCTAATTCTTAAAAGTAAGCATGAGTAACGTCGGATATTTTCGGGTTTTGTTCGGACCCCTCTAAGTAAAAATCGTTGAACTTTGGTAGTGGGGCATTTAGATATTCTTGCCTGAAACATTAGCGCGTGTGACCTAAATATGCCTCATTTTAATTTATGGGTTTATGAAGAGAATAAATAGAGCTCCAAATATTAGAGGTGATCATTCTTGAATAGTTTTTTGTCTTGTTAGTTAAAAAGTATCCAGTAGTGTCAAAAGTGAAAATGTAGTTTCTGTGAGAAATAATTTTTGAGAATTATTTTTGAATTAAAAATAGTTTTTAAACTTTGAAAATTTTTGAGACTTGTATTTTCAGACATAGAAATAATTTTGGACACTTATAAATATTGATAGTTTGAACACTGATAGAAATTTTGACGAATATTAATTAACTTTGAAAAATATTTTGTAAAATAATTTAAATGACTTATACGAACCAGTTTTAATATACACTAAGAAAAATGTGTAAAATAAAATGGGATTTGAAAATGATTGCGAATAGTTGGGATTTCAAACATAGAATGTTTTAAGTTAGAAGTATTTAATGGAAAACTAATATATAATGGAAATTAGAATTTAAGGGCTTTGCATAGAAAAAGGACTTAGAAGTAAGAATTGATCTTTCATGTTCTTGGAGAATTTATTCACATTTATTTAATATATTATTCTTAAGTTAAGAAGAAATCGTTTTATCTGTTTCCAAAGCGCCGTCTCCTAGAATACCCGCTCCCGAATAAAGTGATAAGTGGTTAAGTATATTCTCCGCTCGGGTATACTTTAAATATGATAGAAGATTTGTATGGCCAACCTAACTGAGTAAGTTATAATAAAAGTTATAATTAACTGCTGGGCTATAACCGAATTATATAATATATCACTAAATTAGTGATAGAATTCGACATCACTACATTAGTAGAAAAATATTTAATAGTAAAAAAACCACTTCACTACAATGGTGTTCAAGTCATACGGGACAAAAGCGATTTTAAAGCAGAAATTTTTGTGCAGAAGTAATTAATAAAAAAAAAAATCAAATAAGAAACGAAATTATGACAAAAGAGTCGGTAATATGAATGATTTTATTTTTTATGAGAAATAAATTTAAAAAATCGTTTTTGATGTGAGACTGGATTATTTTTGCTTAAAATCAAAAATAGGCTAAGGGAACAGAGACTTCAGAATCTTGAATAATGGCAGAAAAGGCAAGTAGAATTTTGGAAAAGTAGATAGCATCAAAAATTGGCCACATCATGAATAGGAAAGAAGAGTGATATTTAAAAAAAAATTGCAGAATTTTATGGGCTATAGAAAAATGTCAGTTGAAGGGAAGATTGTTTTTTTTTGTTTTTAAAAAATGTTGGTATGTTTTTTCTCGAGTTATTCGTTGTAGATTTGTAAAGTATGAAATCGTATTTAAAATTTTTGGAAATTTTTAGTGTTTTTTGTTGAGTTTTTGGTTTTTAATTTTAATTATATTACAATTGTAGAATTTTTTGTCTTTAAAATAAAGTATAAAAATACGATTTAATACTTAAGCAATATTTTTTTTTCAATAGTATTTTCCTTTGTCAGAAAGAAATGAATATACTTAGGTTTAGAGTATTTGATAATTTTAATTTGAACTGGACGGAAAGAAAATATATATTTAGTTTTATTCATTAGCGTGTACCTTATTTTATTTAATGGAATAATTTTTCAGGATATTTTTATTTTTTCGATTTTTTTTTTAGCGTACTTAAAAAAAAAACGTAAATTTTTTTTTTAGGTTTGTATTTTATTATTTTTTTTTAAAATGATATTTTTCTTAAAGTGTACAATAATTATAATTATACTCAGAATTTTTTTTTTTACTTTTTGGAACTTTTTAGTATGATTTTTTTTTCATTAAATAGTAGAATTTTTTTTTAAGTAATATTTTTTTTTTTAATAAATATTTTTTTTATTTTATTATATTTTTTTTGGGAAATTTAAATTTGATATTTTATTATTAACGTATATCTACAGCATAATTTTTTATCTTTTATTCTAAGGGTTATATTTGATTAAATTTTTCTTGAAAACTAAATTTTGAATTTTATTTTATAGAAATATATTTTTTTTTATTAAAGTGTACCTAGATATAATTTTTTTAACGGTTAACATTTATTTTTTTTTAACTGGAATTTGATTGTTATTTTAATGGAGACAGACATATTTAATTTTTTTTATTGTAATTCAGTGTGAAAATTTAAACAAAATGTTTAAAAATTACCAAAAAATATCGGGGTTTTATATGTAAGGAATGCCTACTTGGATGTAGTTTAAATATCTTGAAAAATGTTTAGTTGATTTCTGATTTTTTTTTTTATAACAAAAAAAAAATATTTTAAGAACCACTTTATTATAATTTTGTAATGTTGCTTTCAGTGTATAGGAAATACGTAAGTCTCTCTTAACCCACTGGTGCACGCTGGGTCTTTTAAAGTGTTTATGTAATAAAAATTAATAGTGTTTACGATTTGAAAATTTAATGGTTTATTTTGTGACTTCGTTTTTTTATCTTAGTATATTTATAAAACAATTTTATCTATCTTATTGGAGATGTTAATATTTTAGTTTATAAAAAAGTACTTATTCGCTACCCCGAATGTGATGAGTATTTTTTGTTATCTTCTCAGATTTTTTTTTTCTTTCGAAATAATATTTAATTTTTTTTTAATTTCAGTTTATACTTTTTTTAAAAATAATTTTAAGTCAAAGCGAATTTGTTTAGTATAATCTGAGAAAACCTACAGTTTTATGGAAAAATACTGTTTGTTCAGTACTGGCCAAACTGAACGTAACTATATTTTTCTCCGTGTATTTAATTATTTTTTTTATGGAATTTGCAGTTTTATGGTTGGTTAATATGACTTTATTTTGTTTAGGCAATATATTTATGGCACAAAGAGATAGACAGTCACATATTGTCACAGATGGTCACATATTTTGCTTTCCCATTTAATTGTTTGTAAAAATAGGGTTAGCTAGTTTATTTTTTATGAAAATTATAACAAAAATAGTTTTCTGTGTAGAAAGGTTAAAAAGTTGCATTGATTTAAAAATGTATGTAACAGTTTTTTTTGTAAAATAAATAAGGTTAAAGGTTATTAAAGGTTTTAAAGGTCCAGTTCAAAAATAAATTAAGGCAGCAAGTTATATATTATTAAATTTATTTTGTTTGGGTATATTAAAATACTAGTAATGTTTTGTAATGAAAGTACAATTTTTGGTGTAATGGGTGAAACATATGCATAAACAAAAATAAGTTCAATAATGAGTTATGTTTTTGTTTTTTAGTATATTTTTTTGGTGAATTCGAAATATCGTATAAAAGGTGTGCGTATATCGCATATATGTAACTAATAATTATATTTATTAAGCTTTTACTTTCAGAAGGCTAACGTAGTCTTTCTGCCTATAGTAATATAGAGTGTAAATAAAATAAAATATCGGAAAGGTCTCAGAAAAGTTATTACAATAACTTAAGAACGCCTACAATGTAGGATGATTTTTTATTATGATTTACGTAAAAGTTTGAAATATATGAGGGTTATGAGGGTTATGTTATGTAAAAAAAATAATTAACCAGTTGGTAAAAAAAAGCGTAATATATCGTTAAACAGCTTAACGTAGTTTAAAGTAAATCAAATAAACTTATTCTGTCTCAAAGCATTTATATGATAACTTGAGAACGCCTGCGATTCATTGCAATGTAGGCTTATTTTTATTAGGATTTACCTTGGAATTTACGTAGGAAGTTAGGATATTAGAGGGATACGTTACGTAAAGTTAAATTGAGTTGGGAGTATAATATATTGACGTATTATATTAAAGGTCCGAGAAATTGGTGTTATAATAAGTAACACTTGTTTGATACATGAAAAGTTTGAAGAAGGACATAGTCCTTTATGTTTTTAAATTTGCTACTTAAGCAAAAGTGGAAGTTATAAATAGGGTGCAGAAAATATTTTTAGTTTTGGGTTTTTGAAAAATTTTAAGAAATTTACGAAAATGTGCGCAAAATTTCGCAAATAGTATTACGATAGTACGATTATTAAAATCTGGAAATAGTAAGAAATTTGACAAAAAGTATTACAATTAAGTAAAGACTCAAACTTTAAATCAGGGGGTTAGGTAGTGTTTTTAACACAGAACCAAACAGTCTTGGTTAATTCGCAATAATTTGCAGTTACCAAAGAAAATTTCCATGGAACCTGGTGACAGGAGCCATGACGTTACCCAAGTGGAGGAATTAATTTTTGTTTTAAAACTAAAAAAAAAAGGGGTAGTATTTTATGAAGTATGAAATAGGCACCGATAAATAGTCGACAAATAGTGAGTGGGGTTGGTCGCAATAAATTTTGCGAATACTATAGTATATTTTTTTTTTTAAATAAATGTAATTAATTATAAAATGAGTTAGAGATTCTCGGAAAAGTAGTAGAAGTTGTATCAATACGAGGGATATTTCGAATATAGTAAGTAACGAATGATTATAAATACTTAGTCCAATAAGTGGCTATATGAATATTGAACTTTATTTTTGTTGAAATATGTAAGGGGTTATTCATTAATGGTATAATTTTTTTTTAAGTGGGCGAAGTTGCAGTTATTAAAGTTGTATAATATTGCATATTATTAACTATATAACTTAGCAAGTTTGTCAATACGTAGTAAAGATTTTTTTTATTGAAGTTTATGGTATAATGAATAAAATAGAGAAGCCTATTGTAAAGTTTATGTAAGTAATAATGTAAATTATTAACTATAAAACTTATAAGGAAGATATAACTTGTTGTTCTTAAAAGTATTGTTTTAGTTGTTCTTATGATTTAGATATAGGTTTTTGGTGTTTGTAATGTGTTTTAAAATTCCAACTTAAGCAAGAACCGAACAAGAAAATGTTGCACATTTTCTTTTTGAAAAATGCTTATCATTTTTCAAAAATTAGGGGGAGAGCTATGTTATGATCCGTATAATTTTAAAATTTTATTTTAATATACATAGCCTATAAGATCTAATTCTTAAAAGTAAGCATGAGTAACGTCGGATATTTTCGGGTTTTGTTCGGACCCCTCTAAGTAAAAATCGTTGAACTTTGGTAGTGGGGCATTTAGATATTCTTGCCTGAAACATTAGCGCATGTGACCTAAATATGCCTCATTTTAATTTATGGGTTTATGAAGAGAATAAATAGAGCTCCAAATATTAGAGGTGATCATTCTTGAATAGTTTTTTGTCTTGTTAGTTAAAAAGTATCCAGTAGTGTCAAAAGTGAAAATGTAGTTTCTGTGAGAAATAATTTTTGAGAATTATTTTTGAATTAAAAATAGTTTTTAAACTTTGAAAATTTTTGAGACTTGTATTTTCAGACATAGAAATAATTTTGGACACTTATAAATATTGATAGTTTGAACACTGATAGAAATTTTGACGAATATTAATTAACTTTGAAAAATATTTTGTAAAATAATTTAAATGACTTATACGAACCAGTTTTAATATACACTAAGAAAAATGTGTAAAATAAAATGGGATTTGAAAATGATTGCGAATAGTTGGGATTTCAAACATAGAATGTTTTAAGTTAGAAGTATTTAATGGAAAACTAATATATAATGGAAATTCGAATTTAAGGGCTTTGCATAGAAAAAGGACTTAGAAGTAAGAATTGATCTTTCATGTTCTTGGAGAATTTATTCACATTTATTTAATATATTATTCTTAAGTTAAGAAGAAATCGTTTTATCTGTTTCCAAAGCGCCGTCTCCTAGAATACCCGCTCCCGAATAAAGTGATAAGTGGTTAAGTATATTCTCCGCTCGGGTATACTTTAAATATGATAGAAGATTTGTATGGCCAACCTAACTGAGTAAGTTATAATAAAAGTTATAATTAACTGCTGGGCTATAACCGAATTATATAATATATCACTAAATTAGTGATAGAATTCGACATCACTACATTAGTAGAAAAATATTTAATAGTAAAAAAACCACTTCACTACAATACACTAGCCAACCTATATATATTTTTTTCCAAAAACAAGATTTAAAAAAGCCACTATTATTATATAAAAAAATGGGTATTTCGAAACTTTAAAAGTTGAGTTTAAAATATAAAAGTTCCTACTATAACATAAACCAAACCAGAATGTTCCATTATGTTGGATAATTTTTTTATGATTGTTTAAAAATGGCAAAAAATAGAAAAAGTAATTTTTTCAAAAACCAATATCTTTTAAACGAAGTACGATAGAACATTTCTGCCAACGAATTCGAATTCTACGGGCAAAATTCTACTAGATTCACCTAACACCTTATCAAACTAATCTAAAATATTTAACATGGCCATCGGCAAAGAACTTTTACCAATAACTTTTGACCTACATACGTTTCGATTTTATTGTTGATGGTTTTATGATGTGTGAACCCTATTCTAATGAAATGCACTGTAGTTTAGCGTTGCCAATCCCATTTACCCTATAATATATTCAAGCCCAGTGTTATTAATTGCATTATTATTATTATTATTATTATAGTTGCTCAATGTTTCGGAAAATATTAGCCGATGTTTTTTATTGATTGCTAGAATGGATGTTTATAATAAAACTAAAGTTTAATGAAAAAAATAAGTTAATCCGACTTTTTCTTCAGGTTTTTCGATCTTTGTAAAAGTTTAACCCTCTATAATTTTTTGTTTTTAGGAGAGAAAACACAAACACACAAAACAATAAAGTGTGCGTTACCAAAAAGCGACCTATATAGCATTGTAGTATTGATCTAGCATCTACATGTATGCTATAGTTAAAATCTACATTGATTGGAATTGCCATTTTTACTTCCCCAAGGAAAGTTTTGCGTTAGTAAAATTATTTCGAAAAATTTTTATTGCTCTTTTTACGATTCTGGACGTTTTATATCCAAAAAATATGATTTCTGTCAAAAAAAAATTCTGCCTGTCGGTCTGTCGGTCTCTTTTTGTGTCTGGGAAATTTGTGACCAGGATAACTCAAGAACGGTTCAGGCTAAATACTTAAAATTTGGACCATAGGTTGATTATCCAAAGTTCTAGGCTGGAATTGTTTTTGGTAAAAATCGTATTGGGGTAAGGGGGTAAAAACTATTTTTTTCAAAAACTTTTGTTTTTCAATTTATTTTTCGTTTTACGAAAAAATAAACTTTTTTAAATTTTTTTTTACTTTTTTATTTTTTTTTATTTTTTTTTTGTTTTTGATTTTAATGAACCTAGGCCTATGGGGGAAAGTATTACTTTGTTGGCAGCAGTAGTTTTTTATTCAAGTTTGAATTTTTAGTTAAGTCAAATTATCAAGACCACCAAAAATAGAAAGTCGTTTTTTTTGCTGTAAAATATTTTTTTAATAGTTATTGTGTTCAAAAAGATTTCTCCAGATTTTCGTTCAAAATTTTTTATTTTGGCACAAGTTATTAACAACGAAAGTTTAATGTTACATGATGAACATTTTTTTCGTAAATGGCTAAACGGATTTATAATAATAATAATAATAAATTTATTGCATTTGAAGAAACAATGTTTCTTATTGCAAGGTTTGACCTTGACTATATAAATAAATACAGAAAAACTTAAATAAATGCTTAAAAATAAATACAAAATAAAATAATTACAAAGAATAAGATATAGAATAAACGGATTTTGACGATTTTTACGTTGAAATTTTTGCTTAATAGTACAATCTAGAAATCTTTCTTCAAAATATAAAAACATTTAATTTGTTAAAGATAAATTATTTTTTTTATAAACAATTTAAACTTTTTTTCTTGCAAAAAAATTAAATAAAAAGAGAAAAAAAAATATTTTTTTATAAAAATTTATATATTTTTTTTTAACAAATTCTATGTTTTTATATTCGAAAGCAAGATTTTCAAAATACACGTTTTTAAACAAAAATGAGAATATCGTTTTAGGGGGGTATTTTGGGCCACATCAAAAGTGTTTGTTTTTAGGTATAAAATGATAAGAAATAAAGAATTAATTGATTTAAACTGTTTATTTAGTAGTAATTAATAAAATTAATTAAAAATGTACATCTTGGCAATATTGCTTTTTATTACGAGACAAAGTGAACTAGTCAAGTTTTTTTGAGATGACTTAAGTCAAGCCGTTTTGTCATGACTTAAATAAAAAGTAATTGTCAAGTAAAGGAGGATATGACTTGTGCCCTTAATCAAATGAGACTAAAATATATAGGGTGTCCCATTTAAAAAAAAACAAGTTAGGGTTATTTCCGGTTAAACCGGAAGTGGTAGTATTTAGAAAATTACACCAGCAAGTAGATTATGTTCTTAGATAAAACTTTGCTTAAAGAAGCATGGCTCTATTTCATCACACACAAAAGATAAAGGTACTGTACCATTTAAAAGAATAACCCTGTATACTAATTGGTAATACTAGGTTTTAATTTGCTTTACCGAATTTAAGAGAAAACTTTTTCTCTAAAGAAACTAAAGCATCTAATCGCGCCTATACACTACATAATTTTTCTTAAGGAATTCTCATATTCATGAATTTTGTTTCCAATTTCTTCATGAAAAAAACGTTACATTTAAATCAGTTTTAACTTTTAAACCCATATTAAAACTAAATAAACACCGACCTCAGAGTCTACGGACGGAGAATATTTTATTTATTTATTTATTTAAAGTTGTTCAGGACCTACCCTGTTGAAAATGCCTGGTCTACGCGGGTATAAATGGTGCACAAACCGGACTTGAGCGGATGAACTTCACCCGCTAAAGTCCGGTTTGCGAACCATATATACCCGCCCAGACCCGTCATTTTCAATAGGGTACACAGATATTTTATACTATTTATGATAAAAATACTACACTGATAACTTTACAAATAATTTTTAATGCAACAAATCTATTCCAAACCATCCCATTATAATTGTTCTTTCATAAAAAGAATAGATCAGTACTGCAGTGTTATATACAATCATTCCATGCACTTTCTTTATAATCTGTAATCTATTTTGATCCAATTTACCCGGTCGGAGAGTTTCTTCCTTATTAAATAACTGTTATATCTTGTATACTGTACATATGTAGTATAATACATAATAAATTCTTTAAATCAGTTTCTATTTCTATAAAACTATTTTATTTTATTTAACAATTTACTGACACAAGTTATTTGTGATGTCAAAAATGACGAAGAGAACTAAATTATTTATACTACTTAATAATGTGCCCTGTTGTCAGATTGATTTTTTCTTTTTGAAAAAGTCATTAAATGTCACCAAAATTCACCTATTCGGGAGCTATTTTGAAGGTGTTCCGGAATGGTTTGGGAGCTAAAAATTTGGCAAATTAATTTTTTTTTAAAGACCCGTGTCTGTGCAAAATCTTATGAACGACGGCCGATGGCCCAAAACCCGATATCCTCCTTTCAACGTCAACACGTCAACATCCGTTTATCCTTTCACGAGAAAAATTTTGATCATATAACATTAAACCTTCATGGAACAGCTATTAAAAAAATCATCTTACAGCAAAAAAAGGGCTTTTGATTTTTGGTGGTTTAGTTGGATAATTTGACCTAAACTAAAAATTCAAACTCGAATACAAAAAAGTGTGAAGCAGAAAATTTCAATCAATGCAAATTTTAAATATGTCAATACTACAATGCTACAGAGGTCCCTTTTTTATTACCGCACCTTTATTTTTTTGTGTGTAATTTTCAAAAATAATAGATATCTTTCTCTTAAATGTTTTTTTTCAGAAATTTTCGAATCGGTAGGATACTTCGTTCTCGAGTTATCGTGCTTAGGTACAAAACGTGACATAAGGTGGACAAAGGGACAGACAAACAGACGGACAGACGGATAGACGGACAGACGGACAGACAGACAGAAGGACAGACGGACAGATGGACAGACGAACAGACGGATAGACGGACAGACAGAAGGACAGAAGGACAGACGGATAGAAGGACAGACGGACAGACGGACAGACGGACGGACAGAAGGACAAACGGACAGACGGACAGACGGACAGACGGACAGACGGACAGACGGACAGACGGACAGACGGACAGACGGACAGACGGACAGACGGACAGACGGACAGACGGACAGACGGACAGACGGACAGACGGACAGACGGACAGACGGACAGACGGACAGACGGACAGACGGACAGACGGACAGACGGACAGACGGACAGACGGACAGACGGACAGACGGACAGACGGACAGACGGACAGACGGACAGACGGACAGACGGACAGACGGACAGACGGACAGACGGACAGGCACATTAAATAAACACATTTTTAAAAACTACGATGAATCGATTCATCCAGATTAGAAGAATTATGTGTAGTGCCTTCGTCTAAAAATAGATGGCGCACAAATATACATCAATATAATGGCTTTGTTTTTAAAGTAAATAAAGTCTGAAAATGTTTTCTTCATCAGCGTACAAGGGTGGCTCTCGGTAATGACGAGGGACAGTCCCGCAGGGGCCGCCATAACGCGCCAGCCCAAAACGCGCTAGCCCAAAACGCGCTGAACTAAATACCAATTATGTAATCACATAAAAAAATGTTTTAAAAGCTTTTATAAATGAATTAGCTTTTCAATTTTCAAAGTGTGCAAAATGTAAAATTCTAAAAAAATGCCCGCGGCGCTAAAAAGTCCAAACCAAGTATGTAATCACATGAAAAAATTTTATTAAAACTTTTTTTAAATTAATTTGTTTTTCAAATGTGAGGTGTTTAAAAAATGCGTGACCTTAAAAATTCTAAAAATTTTCGTCTGGAGCGCCTAAATAATTACCAATATTGTAATAATATCTATTTGAAAATGTTATTAAAGGATTTTATTAACTAATTTGCTCTTCAAATTCTAAGGTAAAAAAGCAGACCGAACTGAACGGGAGAAAGGGAAATATTTAATTAATTTAATAAGGTTTTTAAATTAATTAGATTTTCAAATTCTTGTTTGAAAATGCGCGTTCTTGAAAATTTTTTAAAAGGTTTTTTAAGTGAATTTGATTTTATATTCTAAGATGTTTGGAAAATGCGTGGCCTTGGAATTTTTATAAATTTTCGACCGCGGCTCAAAACTAAATGCCAAACAATGAGAAAATTTTATTAAAATCTTTTTCAAACAGTTTTTCTTGAACACGGACCGCCAAATTTGTAGTTGCGCCACTTATCGGTTCAGGGCCGTAACCAGAAAAAAATCTAGGGGGGCTCAGCCCCCAGGGTGTCACCTTCACCATATTTTAATGTTTTTTAAATTTTAACCATAATAGATTTTATTCCATTTTCTTGGTTTAATTTTTTTCCAAATGATTTTAATTTTAAAAATCTTAAGGGTTTGCATTTTTCAGGTATCTAAGAATTTGCACGTACAAATTATTTTGTAAAATCCCTTAATGTATTGTGACACATCATTGGTAATCATGTTTAGCACCGCAGGCGAAAAAATTGGAAATGTTCAAGGTCACGCATTTTACAAACACACACCATAGACTTTAAAAACACAAATTATATACTTTAACTACCGAGAAAAAAATCTTAAAATACCTTAGAATAAAGGTCCCATGTATGAGTAAAAAATAAATAAATAGAAGCAAAGACGATTTTTTTAGAATTCTAAAGGTTTTACATTTTTTAGACACAGGTATTCAAATTATTTTATCTATTAATTAAAATTTTTTAATGGCAAAACCAGTTTAGCGCTGCAGGCAAATTTTTTTATAATTTTCCAGAAAACGCATTTTATTAACACCTTTGATTTTGAAACGCAAATTATTTTACAAAACCTTTTAATTTTTTTTGCCCATGACTGCAAGTATGTGACTTCATTATCGGTAATGATGTGAGAGCTGTAGGCAAAAACTTTTATAAATCATGTTCCAAACACCTTAGAATTTTTAAAATAAATTATTTTAAATACAAGTTTTCCATAGAATTGTGTTTGGTATCTATTTTCAGCGCCGCAACACCTTAAAATTATTAATAACAAAACAGATTAATAACATATATCTGTATACAGGTTGAACAGGAACTGCCATGCCAAAATTTAAGAGGTGATTCTACATATGAAAAAAAGTTTCTATAAAGGGTGGTCCGTGGGAGCTACGGCCTTCGAAGATGACATATTGAATGGGGAACAAATAAGAGCATCAATAAAATTTTAATAATGCAGGGTGATTCTTCATTTAAAACTGAGCAAAAAAGTATTCTTCACCAAAACATCCAAGTTTAATAATAATAGCCTTTTGGTGGAACAAAATGTTTCTTCCTCTTAATTGCTTTTTTTTGAAAACGGTTGTTCCTACAGTGTTACACTATATGACATTTTTTATGTCTTTTTACTCAAGAAATCTATATTTTTTACAAAAAATACGAAAAAACTACACATAAAAAAGGAAGGGGCAAAAATGTGGTAAGCACATATTTTGTCCTTCTAGGCGAAATGTGTTAAGTTTCACATATTCTGTCCGTCTAGGCTCGCCTCTGGATAAATTCCAAAAAATAAATTAACATAAACTTATGCTCTTATTAATACTAGTATATATGCAAAAGCTCGCCACTCTAGCTTAAAGGGTACCAGAGTTATTAATTAAAAACCTTATTTTTATTACCATTTTAAAGGGCCGTAGCTCCCTTAGGGCTCATTTCTGGACCAACCTTTATAGGAACTTTTTTTTTGATATTTTTGAATTTAGAATCACCTCTTAAATTTTGGTATGCCAGTTACTGATCACCCTGTATATCTGAAATCTTAAATACTAAATACCACTTACCTCAATTTACTGATCAAGTTTAGCGCCGCATGCAAAACTTTTATAAATTTAAAGGTCACCCTATTGAAAATGACGGGTCTGCGCGGGTATAAATGTTGCATAGACCGGACTTGAGCGGGTGAATTTCATCCGCTCAAGTCCGGTTTATGCACCATTTATACCGGCCCAGACCCGTCATTTTCAGCAGGGCACAATTAAAAAAAAAAGAAATTGAGCAAATTATTTTTTAAAACTTTTTAATAAAAAATCTTAGTAGGAATCTGACCCGTCACTGTGACTAGATAGTTGGTAATCAAGGATTTTCTTCCGAGTAGGTAAAAAACGGGTCTCTGCTATTTCTTTTTATTTTATTATGTACTTTAAATATATATTTTTTTAATTTTATTTATACGCGTGTAACTTCAAATGACTGGCAACCTATAGGCTAAACTATAGTTTAGCGCCACAGTCATTTTTTTTCAGAAGTTTCAAGGTTACGTATTTTTTAAACAGCCCAGAATTTAAAAAGCTAATTATTTTAAATACAATTTTCTCATATATTTGTTTTTGGCTAAGGATTTTGACTGGCGCAGGGGCTCGCTTGGTTATTGCTTGGTTATTGTGATTACAACATATATAATCTACAGCTCCGCAGGCAAAACAAAATAGTAATCGGAAGGTTAAAATAACTTTAGATTGCAATTTAATTTAATTTTTACTTGCTTGTATGTTTGATCTACAGATTTTTTTATTATATAAGGTTAAAAGTGCATAGGTAGGTGGCTTAAAAAACGTCAGGGGGGCTCAAAGAAAACTCCAGAGGGGCTCAAACCAAGGCCAGGGGGCTTAGTACCTCTAGCCCTCCCTAGTTACTGCCCTGAATCGGTTCCAAATTTCAAGACGATACCATTGATTTTATATTTACCAGTTAAATAACTTGTGGGTGGCATGGGGATCTGAACAATATATGGCCAGTTACTTTAGCTGTGTCCATTCATATTTATAATGTGCTCATTCATAATTATTTAATTCCATTCATTCGGCCTTGCAGCAAGTAAAGTTGAGTAGGAAATATAAAAATAATTTTGATATCTTACTACGTTTAAAAGTTAGAGGCATTGTACCATTTAAAAGAATAACCCTGTATATTGTACATATTTTACTGGATACCTTGTAT
>OY294045.1:36406863-36433745 GCA_958510825.1 Brachypterus glaber
AAGTTCGTTTGATCGTATAATTGTAAGCCATTCAGACCAGAGACATCTAAATTTACGTAGATGTTTAAAGATATCTAGCAAAGAAAAACAAAAAATAAACATCCCTGTTTAGGCCGTTTTAAGTTTTATTTTGCAGAATAATGAAATAAGTAAACAATAACAAAACCCCAGTAAAAAGAAGCATTTGTCATATTGGTTTGATTAAATATGTAAATGCCGACTAATAAAGTAACTTAACTAATATTCATATTACTTATAATGTAATATAACAATGATAACTTTATATTATGTTTTAATTTATTTTTTGACCTTAACAACTATATGCAAACTAATCTTTAATATGAAAAACAGTCTTTGCAAACTGCCCTGGCTCTTTTAAAGGCCTTTTATAAAAAATTGCAAAAAGTTTTAGAGCGTTGCGACCAACCAGCAGACTCCCTTATAACGTCCATAGACACACCGGCTCTATATGCCGCCGAAGTTGAAGCATGCCGCGTTGAGTGAGGTTTAAACTCTACTGTGTTAATGCCAGACAATTTTAATGTTTTCTTAATACAACGGCTTAAAGTCTGTTTTGTAGCACGCCATGAGGGCGACTAAGGGTTACAAACAGAGAATCGCAATCCGGTTTTCCTAATATCTTTAGTTCTCTGTATATAACTATTTAAAAATGAAGAGACGCACAGGCCCGGTCTATCCCTAAAAAAAGGAATATTTAAGCAAGGCTGACTTCTATTGACGCCACTTGTTTTTATTAGGTCTGGAATAAAGATTTGGAGTCCATCCGTTGCCGTTTTTATTTGGGATATTTTAATTAGTGCCAGAGCTTGTAAGCGCTGACCCGTTGCAAGGGATAAAAGTGTTAAAAGTTTTTGAGAAACAAATCTTAACGTTGTGTCTAAAGAATTTTCAAGAAAGTCAAGAACCTGCTGGGTGTCCCAAATAAAGTTGTACCTTGGTTTCGGCAGCCGTAGCTTAGAGATACCTTTTAAAAATCTTTTTACTATTACATCATCCCCTATACTACCCGGGATAATTAAAGACAGTGCCGATCGATGTGCGTTAAAGGTTCCATACATACTTTGGCCATTGTCTAACAACCCTTGAAGAAAGCTTAATACCTGAGTTACCTGGGCCCTAAACGGAGAAATGTGTTTCTTAAGACAGTGCTACCACCAGAGCTTGTAAGTTACACTGTACTGTTTAACTGTTGAATCGGCTAGAGATTTTATTGTAGTCTCTATGGCACAGTCCGGAACATTTTTTAACATAGGTGCATTCCGGATAACCTGCCTGCCGCCAGGGTAAGGCTCTGGGCCAGGGGGTGCTGGTCTTGGCTAAAAGGAGAAATAAGCAAATTAGGGCTTTGTTTAAAATGGATTGGTTTCCCTATGCATAACTTTTTAAATACAGGAAACCATGGCTGTGACGGCCAGTACGGCACAACTACGATTCCCTGCGCCTTTTCTTTAATAATTTTTTGTAAGACCCGTAAGATTAACGAGAATGGAGGGAAGGCGTAAAAAACATGTCGCCCCAAAATATTGTAAAGGCATCGATAGAAATAGCGCATGGGTCCGGTAGCCAAGAAACATATTTTTTGCATTTGTGGTTATTTCTTGAAGCGAACAGGTCTACTTCGGGCCTACCAAATGCTTTTGATATCGTCTCGAAAGCCTCCGAGTTTAGGGACCATTCCGTTTCGGGTGGCAATACACGTGATTCCTGATCAGCTTTTAAATTATCTTTAGAGGCAATGTATGATGCAAAAACCCACAGGTTTCTGCGCTCACACCACTGCCAGAGTTGCCGAGCTAAAGAGTTTAATTTTGGGTGTTGGACACTGCCCATACGATTTACATAAGCTATAGCGGTGGTGTTATCCGACCGGATTAGAATGTTGCAGTTTCTGAGGTTACTAGCAAAACATTTTAAGCCAAAAATTATATTTAAAAGGTTAATAAAGGTAGTCTTTTTTCTCCTATTTTCTTTATTAATATGGGAACATGTTTCGAAGTGCTTAGTTCACTTCATCTTCAGCCCGAGAAAAAATAAAACAAGATTTGTCAAGTTAATATACAAAAATGTACAAATTCAGACGGGTCACAGTGTATAAACATAAACATGTATCTACATTGATACGGAATACAAGACATGAATAAATAAAATGTCTTGTATTCCGTATCAATGTAGATACATGTTTATGTTTATACACTGTGACCCGTCTGAATTTGTACATTTTTGTATATTAACTTGACAAATCTTGTTTTATTTTTTCTCGGGCTGAAGATGAAGTGAACTAAGCACTTCGAAACATGTTCCCATATTAATAAAGAAAATAGGAGAAAAAAGACTACCTTTATTAACCTTTTAAATTTTCAAAACTCCTACCTGGGTATTATGGCCCAAAAATTATAGCTTTTAGCTCCAAAACATTTATATGGTTTTCTCGCTCATGTTAGGTCCACCACCCTCTAGTACTCCGATCAGCGGTACAAGCCCCCACCCCGTCAGAGATGAGTCTGTAAAGATTTCTTTTATAAATGAGTCCCTTACTATATCATTGTACGAGTGGTCTATATTGAGCAGCCACCAGGTAAAGTCGGGTAAGATGTGGCTTGGTAATGACATGGTAGCATGATAATTCATATTCTGCTGCTTTAGAGCATAAAATTTAAGCCTTTCGAATGCTTTCGTATACATCCATCCGTACTTTACCCCCGACATGCCAACACTAGCAGACCAATAAATTGCGCAAATTCTTGGATTTTGCATGTTTTCTTAGATAAAAAATATTTGACCCATTTCTTAATTTTTTTCCTTTTCTCTAAAGTTCTATTCTCATATTTTCAGTGTTAAATATAAAACCCAAGAATTTGCATGCTCTGGCCGGTATTAGGCAACTTTTTTCTCTATTTATAATAAAACCTAGGTATTGAAGCAGTCTAACTGTTAGCCTCACGTGTTGGGAGCATTCCTTCCACGTCTCCCCTAGTATTAAAAAATCGTCCAGGTAGTTAACACAAGTTACGCCTTTTAAGCGTAGATATTGAACGACTGGTTTTAATATCTTGGTAAACGCAAAGGAGGCAGATTTTAGGCCGAATGGGACACACGTAAATTCATATAATTTTTCCTCAAACAAAAACCTCAAATATTTCCTACTTTCAACAGACACTAGGATATAGGATGTCAATGGATGCTAAAAAGTGTCCTCTCCGAACCAGGCCTAAAACGGTACGGATATCCTCCATTTTGAAATGGGGGGCGTAAATGTAAATATAAATAAAAAACGTTTCGTTCCATTGGCCTTATCAGCCAGAAATATCCTAGAAATAAATTGATCTGGCAACGAGTTACATTTAACAATTGCTCCCAGATCTAATAGTTTTATTATTTCTAGAGAAATCTGTTGCCTTTCTTTGCTGGTAAAAATTGACTGAGTTGGGGTACTTATTTGTACAGGAGGGCTAGATAAAGGCAGCTTGTATCCTTTAATCCACTGAAGGATTACTTGGTTGGACGTTATTGTCAACCATTTATTACAAAACTCAGACAACCTACCAGCGCAGTAATTTTTACTCACCGTTAATATCTCCTCTTCTGAGGAAGGTCCCGATAGGACTTCTTCGAGGTTTGCCCCTTTGAGGATGCCGCCTCCCTCTGCCGGCGGATCGGGCCTTTCCGGTTTAACGCCTCAGGTAGGCGCCCGTGCCTGGAGGGTTGACCACCTCCCCCCCTTTTTTGGTTTTGCTACTGTATATTTATAGTTAGTAGCTGGAGGTGATTTTATGTCTTTAGAGGCATTCTCAAGACTTTTTACGTTTTTGATCTTTTCATTTAAATCGGGACCAAATAATAGGTCTTTTTGGAGAGCATTTTTCCACCATTTCCTTAACGCTTCTTCCAACACCAGATCTAATCCTTTACCCAAGGCCGTCAAGCCTCGCCCCAAACGATCTTAAAAGCCTTTGTGACTTGCGTCACGGGTTAAATTTGGAGTTGACATAACTACCATTACCTCTGGATTTATGGAGGGAGGTGATAATGTGGTGCAGTTTGAGGGCACTTTATGACTCTCCAAAAGGGCTGACATCTCTTCTTTAGGAAGGCCATGTTCAATAATATGGCACCATCTGGATGCTAATGCGTGATGCAACCTAAAATTCGGCCCTTTTTCTTTCTCAGGATCATCGCCTAAAATTTGTAGGATATCATCTGGTAATTCCACATCGTTGTGTATAACCAGGTTATCATCAACCGGTTCAGAATTATCCATTATCCTATCCGCCAGTGGTAAAGTCACTCCGCGCGGGTAGTGATCATTACGTGGCCCAGCGTCCGCCGTCTCGCTCGGAGAGCGGTCCACGCTTTGTGTGCGAATAGCTCCTTCACCCGTTTTTTTTTGCGTTTGCCAATCCGCTCGGGCTTTGGTCAACGCTGGCGGGTGAGAGCGACGGCGATGAACGACGGTAAACCCGTCGGGACCTGCTCCTAGTGTGCCTCGATTTTGGTGAACAGTACCTACGGCTGGAGACACTGCGAGCTCTCGGGGAAAGGGAAAGAGAGCGTGAAGCACGCGCCGACCTCCCAGCTCTGTTTATTGCACCATATTTATCTTCCAGCTTTTTTAAGCGTTTTCGAGATAAACATGCACTTTCCGATTCCCGACTTGAAGAGCGGTGTCTCCGTTTTGATTTACCCATGGCTAAAATAAAAACCTGGAATTATAGAGTGATTTTACTTACGTTTTAATAAAAAATCTCACCAAACACACAAACTCGTGAAGCACAAGAAAACGAATGGCCAGGCTGGGTTGCAGTTGGCTGGGTGGAAGGGATAGTCGGGCGTACACACGGAAAATTTCGTACTTTAAAACTTGTGAGTGAATGCACAAAGAAGACGCACTCGTAAATTAAGATGTCTCTGGGCTGAATGGCTTACAACTTTTTAAGGAGCACTGTTTGTTTGATTTTGTATTTAAGTTAATTGACAAACAGTAAGTTTGACATATCAATTGGCCAACAAAGTAAAATTCTGAAATTGTATAAAAAAATCGTAGAATTATTTAAGGTTCTAATTATTATTAAGTGTATATTTTGCTCCATTTTAAGACTAAAACATTTTCACTGCACCAACATAAAAAAACCTGTTTAGGGTTTAAAACGTTTTTTTTGCAATTTATAAAAATATGTTTTTCTTCGTAATGCAAATAGATTGCTCAATTTTACAAACAAATTTGAAATCTAGGTAAAATAGTATTAAAATCAATATTTAATTGTGGAGGATCAGCGGTTGGTTTAAGTGTGGTTCATTCTGAGAAAATGTTAAACCATTATCTTCTAAATATAAACCTTTGGGATTTTACTGTGTGTAGTTCTATAATGTTCAGACCGATCGCTACAAGGATTCATCGTCCGTTTAGTCAATTTTGTCCAACTAAATTTTCCTGGGGGAACTATGTGTCCAACTCCGCGTCTCTCCGACAAGTTTTGCAATTTCTTCTGGTATTTTTGTACTCTTGCTAGAACCTCAGTAAAACATCATAGAGATGGTGTTATTTGCTATTTTCCTAGGATTTCAACACAGCTCTGAACAAACAAGGATTTGTCAAAGCTTCATGAAAGATACGTCAAAGCTTCGTCAAAGATTCGTTAAAAATAAACCAAAGTTTCACGAATCTTTGACAAATCTTTGACAAAGCTTTGATGAATGTTTAACGAATCTTTTGATACTTTAATTTTGCGGTGTTGCCAAACCGTTTAAAAAAGATTTAGACAAGATTTCCACGATTTTCATTAGGAATATTTTAAATATTGTAATAGGTTAACAGGAAACATGTGCATAAATTTTCCTTACAAGATAAAAGTATCAGGCAAACATAATCCGTGAAAAATATTTGTCAAAGATTCGTCAAAAGTTCGTCAAGTATTTGTAACAGGAGAACAATAAATACTATACAGTATATTTAACAGCATTGGTTAGGAAATGTTTACATTTTTTTCTGTTCTATTTATAACCGTTTTTCCAGAAAAATTAATTTGAAGGTTCAATTTCACGGTTCGAGGACGAAAAATTCAGGGCCCTAACCAGAAAAAATCTAGGGGCGGCTCAGCCCCAGGGTCAAAAAAAAGAAAAAATACCTTTGTGAAAAAAAGCTTTGTCCCCGACGATTTCTACCAAAACTTGGCGCCCCTACAAAAGAAAATTGGCTCTCAAAAAAAAAAATACCATGGGGGGCTCAGCGAAAACGCACCTGCGAAAAAAATTGGCGCCCCAAAAATTACCTTTACTAAAACAGCTTTGTCCCTGGAGGTTTCTATCATCAAACTTTGCTTATCTGCACAAAGAAAAATTGGAGCCCCAAAAATACCTTTACTAAAAAAAGCTTGCAAGCAAAACAAAAGAATTCACGCCCCAAAAAAAAATAATAAAAGCTTTGTCCCTAGCGATTTCTGTCAAACTTGGCGCCCTGCAAAGAAGAATTGGCGCCCCAAAAATTATCTTTACGAAAAAAAGCAGCTTTACCCCTATCTACCGAACTTCGCTCCCCAAAAGTTACTTCTTTCAATTCAAGGAAAAAAAGCCCTGGCGGTTTTTGTCAAACTTGGCACCCCTGCAAAAAAAAAAGAATTCGCGCCCCAAAAATTACCTTTACTAACAAGCGAAGAATTGGCGCCCCATAAATTACCTTTACAAAAAAAAGCTTTACCCCTAACAGTATCTACCGAACTTGGCGCCCCTCAAAAAAAAAAAAATTGGCTCCCCAAAAATTACCTTCAATTCAAGGAAAAAAAGCTTTGTCCCTGACGACGGTTTCTACCAAACTTGGCGCCCTGCAAAAGAAAATTGGCGCCCAAAAAAAAAATACCCGGGGGGGCTCAGCGAAAACGCCAGGGGGGCTCAAACCAAGGTCACGGGGGGCTAAGTCCCCCCCCCCTAGTTACGGCCCTGGAAAAATTAAATACTAAAATGTTGAAAACTAAAATTTCATCAAAAACTAAGAAAAAACTCATATACAGGTACTTCCAAAAATCAGTTCTAAGGGAGCTCCTAAAAATGCACCATTTTTAAAGAGCCATAGTAGCTTTAGAAACGATCTTTCGACCTGGATGCATTTGACAGAGAAACTAGTTTCAGTTTTGGTGTCACCCGATATTGAAATTTTGAGTTTTTAATTTTTAGTCCTCGAAACCTAGCGAAATGTGAAATTGCACCTTCAAATGGATTTTTCTGGAAAACAGTTAATCCTACAGTATTACAACAAGAGTACCTTTTTATTTATTTTGACCTGAGAAATCATATTCCAAAAACAAAATTACAAAAAAATTACTCGGAAAATAGTTTGGGACAAAAAACTCACAAGGCCCCTCGTTTCGCACACTGCTGGTTAAAATAAGTACATAGAAATAACATATGAAAATGAGCTTTATTAAGATTAGTTCACGTGCAAAACCTCATTGCTATATCTCAAAGGGTTCCTGAGTTATTAAATAAAAACCGTTTTTTTAGCCACTTTCAAAGGGGCTTAGTTCCCTTAAAACTCATTTTTAGACATGTTTATAGAAACTTTTTGTGACATTTTATGATATAAAATCACCCCTTAAAATTTCGGATCCTATTTCAAATACACAGTGTATAGTAATATAATAATGTTATAATACAGAGCGGTCCAAAAGCCACCCCCCCCCTCTCTTAACTTTTGAACGAGTTCATATCGACTTCAACTTTAGAACTCTCAAATAAGAAAACCTAAACTATCTTTTAGCATATATTTGATACTTTCAGCTCTTAAAATATGGGCAGGGAGCATGGAGGATTTTTTTTTTAATGGAAAGGGGGGTCGTGTTTTACATTATTTTAAAGAAAATAAAATTCTCTATTGGACTGTATATTTTTTAATTTTCAAAAAAATTTTTTTTTTTCATAAGATATGGTTGAAAATGGGTATTTTTGTCAAAATTTCTCTAAAAAAAGAAAACCGAGCTAAACGTATCAAATATAAAAGATAGTTTAAGTTGTCTTATTTAAGAGTTCTAAATTTGAAGTCGATATCTTAACTCGTTCAAAAGTTAAGAGAGGGGGGTGACCTTTGGACCGCTCTATATAATGATTTAAAATAGTTAATTTAAAATTACCTAGCTGATTCTGGTACAACCCAAGGTGTAAATATGGCAAGAGCCAATGGAGTGGAAGTCACGTAACATAACATTCTCCAGTTGGCCAAGTAGTATGCAATCCATGGTAGAATGGAGGCTGCAAAGGTGAAAAAGATAGCGATTGACATATTGGCTACGAATGTTCTCCATTTAGGTCCAACGTATTCCAATACTAAAATTAAAATAACATTTATTAATGATTTATTATTTAAAATTATTTTAAATATTTAAGGGTACTGTCCAACCGAAACTGCTTTTTTGACCAAAATTTAAATCGACATTTCGGATTTCATCTTCGTTTCGACCGAAACGGAAACCCGGTAAAATAGCCCATTTTGGCATTCTGGATGGAACGTAAAGTCGCCTTTTGATATGCAAGTTTGCTCCAAGAATAATTCAGAGACTGCACATGCCTACAGGCAAGCTTGATGCTAGTTTTGAGCAATTAAGTATGTATTTAGAACAAGTTCTATTTTTAGGCAATTTTTATGCAAGTTTTATAGTAATTTTCGTGGTGTTTTTTTATTAGTTTTTTGTTTTTGATGATCAAAATTTGATTGTTTTATGGTTTTGTGTTTCTGTGTTTTGGATTTGATTTAATTGGATCCTGTGTTTTATTCGCTGTTTTAATAGGTCAAAGTGTAAGAAAATAATAATTAAAAGTATATATTGTTATTTAGTTTATAATAAGTTCAGGAAATTTAAGAGGTGGTTCTACCTTAAAAAATATGAAAAAAAGTTCTCATAAAGATTGGCCGGGAAATGAGCCCTAAGGGAGCTACGACCCTCCCAAGGCTATCATTTCGTCTAATTTTCATTTAGTAATTAGACAGATAGATAAGTTTATTGTGCATAGAAACAGGACACCATTTTGTGGAAGGAGAAGGTCAAAAATGTCAACTTTTTTTAGCCTGAAAATCTAAAAATGCAACTTTTTTCTCCGACAAAAAAGTTAATGACTAAAAAAGAAAAAAGGTCTCACCCTTTCGTGAATTATGCATGCAACTTTTGTAAGAATCTATGAAATATGCAACTTTTTTCTTCGATTAAAGGTCCCACCCTTTCGTGAAATAATGAAACTTTTTTCTTCGACACAAAAAAGTTAATTACTAAAAAAAGGGCCCACCCTTTCGTGAAATGTGCAACTTTTTTATT
The DNA here is from genome assembly GCA_958510825.1 of Brachypterus glaber. NCBI lineage: Eukaryota > Metazoa > Arthropoda > Insecta > Coleoptera > Kateretidae > Brachypterus > Brachypterus glaber. Next base: position 36,416,178 of record OY294045.1, read on the forward strand.
TGAATCCATAAAATATGCAACTTTTTCTCGTGAAATGTGCAACTTTTGTATTTTGAATTCATGAAATATGCAACTTTTTAGATTTCAAGATAGGTGGGGGAGGCTCCCCCACCCCCCCATAGCTACGGCCTTGATAGAAGGCTTCCCATTGTGCGATACTGAGTTTGAATTTTGGTTTATTTAGTAATTTTAACCAGGGACGTGCAAAATGGGGGGCCGATGTCACTTTTTTGCCCCAAACTTTTTATCCGTAAATTTTTTGACATTTTCTTAATAAAATATTAATCTTTAATTAAAAATACATAGAAAAGGTACTCCTTATGTAACACTATAGGGCCGACGGTTTTCGAAAAAAAATTGCAATTAAAGAGGCAATTTCTGAGCATCTAAAATAGGAACTAAAAAATGAACCAAAAAAAAAATCAATACTGCAGATAGATTCTCCATTAAAAACTACGAAAAAAACTTCCCATACACAAATATCCACAAATCGCTTTTAAGGGAGCTACTGTCCGTATTACTCTTAAAACTAGATGTACCTATGCGAAATTGAATATTGCCACCGTGTAAAAAAAAATGCAACGCCTACAATTATTAAATTTAAAAAAGCCGAATATAAGTTTGCGATTTTGAAAAATCGAAAATCATTTAAAGGAACCAGGTACTTTGTGATGGAAGAACTAACAGCTGCTAAGAGGAAACTACTTATGGATTTACAGGAACAGTATGGTAAAATAAATTCCTGGAGTAATTATGGTCAAATTTTTGCACTAATAGATAATAGAAAAACTAGAATAAACTGTAACTATGATGAAGAAGAGCATAATGAAGAGGAAGAGGCAGAAGAGGAAAAAGAATATGGAAAATGAAGTCTTAGGGCTTAATTTTAACGTTACATGGGCCAAATCATAATTTTTCCCTTAAGGAAATACTTTAAATTTAAACTTTAATTTTTTATTTTATTATTTTACTTATTTTTTATATATAATTTTTAAATATTTTTCAATTTTCAAAGATATTAGAGAGATAAAGAGATGTGGATACCGCTGTGTATGACAGTGATGGGAATTTCGGGGAAGTAGTTTTAAATGAAAACCTAAATCTGGTGCATATGAATATAAGGAGTATAAATGCCAATTTTGATGAACTGCTAGTGTATCTAGAATCATTTGGCCTAGAAAAATGTGATGTAATAGTTTTAACTGAAACTTTTAATGTCCAATTGGTAAGTGATTATGATATTCCAAACTTTGATTTACATTATAATGACTCTCAGTTCAATAGTCATGACGGTGTCCTAGTGTATATAAAAAAATCTTTATCTGCTGAATCAAGCATTATAAAGCTCACTAAAACAAATCTAATTAGAGCTACTTTTAAATATAATAACATAACATTTGGCAACACAGCTTCATATAGACTTCATGCATATATAGATGACCTTTCCCGCTGTCTTCCAGATGTAAAAAAACAAAACCTAGAAATATGGGTGGGTGACATTAATTTTGACATCTCAAAACCAAATCAAAATCCTATTAATGAATATTTAAATGTCCCTGAACCATTAGGATATATATCCTACATAAATAAATATACTAGGATAACACCTCACACAAAGTCTGTGATAGACCATATTTTTATTAGAAAACAAAGCCAACTTAATTTGAATATAAAACCAGCCATTTTTTGCAGTAATATTACTGATCATTACATGGTTTTTGCTTCATTTCATATAAAAAAAAAGACCTGAATTAAAAAATAACCAAACTCCTTTTTCAAAAATTAATTATGCTTCACTTAAAAAATCATTAGAAAAAGAATCTTGGGAATAGGTATATATTCAAAATGATCCCGATTTGTGTAATGATAGTTTTATAGATATTTTACAAAATCATATTTTGTCCGGTAAAGAAAATATTAAAATTTCTAACAGTAATAACAAAATTAAGCCTTGGATCACCCAAGGTTTAATAAATTCAATAAAATATAGGGACAAACTTAAAAAGAAGTTATTAAAGGAGTTTTCAATCGAGCGTAAGTTAGAATACACTCTGTATAGGAATTTTTTACATAGTTTTCTAAGAAATACTAAAAATAATTATTATAAAAACCAAATTCAAAACGTAAAGGTAACTACAAAAAAATATGGGAAACTATATCTGAGGTGACTAACGCAAAAAAGAAAAAAAGTAGCATCGGCAATATTGTAAATGATCAGGATGAAACTATATGTGAGGATGAAAAAAAAGCAGATACCTTTAATAACTTCTTTATAAATGTAGGACAACAAATGGCTGGTAAAATTTAAAGAACATGAGCACCACAGGTAAAAAACAAGCAAATTCTTGAATCTTTATTTTTGCAACCGGTCTCTGAAAATGAAATTACAATCATTATCTCTAACTTAAAATCAAAATCAGCCCCTGGCGAAGATGGGATTTCTGCTAAAACACTTAAATACATACATATGCATATAGTCAAACCTCTCTGGTATATGAATGCCACAGCGAGCTATGTAAACTGGCTGAAGATAACAAAGTAAATTTGATATGGGTACCAGGACATCAAGGAATAGATGGTAATGAGAAGGCAGACGACCTGGCAAGAAAGGGGAGTGAAGCCGTACTCACAGGACCAGAACCGTGCTGTGGGGTATCTTATTCCACTGCCAGACACGAGGTCAGGAAAATGTTGAGGAATGAACACCAGCAACATTGGATAGATGCACCTAAAATGAGACACTCTAAACTCTTTCTAGGGGGGCCAACCAAGAAAAGAACCAGCCTACTTCTAGGCATGTCCAGAAGTCAACTGAGAACAATAACGGGTATAATAACTGGGCACTGCTTACTGAATAAGCACCGACACCAAATGGGACAGACTACGAGCCCCGTGTGCAGGAGATGTGGGGAAGGGGACGAAGAGCCCTACCACCTCATATGTGAATGTCCATCTCTAATAGGGCTAAGATGGAGGTACTTTGGGAACGACTCGCTGGAACCAAACGGGATCATGAACACTCCCCTGAAACCGTACCTGGACTTTATAAAAGAAACAGGAATGTTATGAGGAGATCTGTGCGGTTAACACAAAGGTCCCTAGGGACCAGGTGTTGAGGGCAGTGAACCCCGCACTGAACTAAACTAAACTAAACTAGTCAAACCTCTTAAATACATAATTAACCTTAGCTATAAAACCAGTAAAGTCCCTCTTAAATGGAAAAACTCGGTGGTAAGTCCTGTTTATAAATCAGGAGATAAAAAAAAGTGTACTAATTACAGACCGATATGTAATTAATAATTTTGAAAAAAAATTTGAACTTACCATTAAAACAAGACTTGTAAATTTCCTAGAAAAATATTCCATTATCTTAGATCGGCAGTATGGTTTTAGGTCTGGTATGAGTACTGAGCAAGCAGTAAATGATTTTTTTACAAATCTAATTGACAATATAAATATGAACAAAAAATGTCTTTCGGTGTTTCTAGACATGCAAAAAGCTTTCGATACGGTTCCTCATAAAAAACTTTTAAATATACTAGATAATATGGGAATAAGGGGTAAAGTATTGGAATTATTTAAAAATTATTTACATAACAGGCAACAATATGTTAAAATAAATTATTCTATTAGTGGAGCACAAGTGGTCAGCATGGGAGTATCGCAGGGGACAGTATTAGGTCCAATACTGTTCCTTGCCTACATAAACGGATTTACAAACATACAAAATAATACGGGGTATCTGATCTCTTATGCTGACGACACAGTTTTACTTTTTACCGCAAATTCCTGGGAAACTGTATATAGAGCTGCAGAGAGAAGTTTAGTTTTAATAAATAATTTGCTGGGAGCCCATGAGTTGAGCCTAAATATTGAAAAAACTAAATTTCTAACCTTTTCTTGCTATACAGATGACCAACCTCAAATAGATTATTTAAAAATACATGACAATCAATCCAATCAAAATCAAAACTGCTTCTGCAAACTTATAAATAAAGTAAGGAAAATAAAATATCTCGGAATTATAATAGACCAGCATCTAAGGTGGGATGAGCATATAATAAATGTAATGTAATAATAAGAAACTAAGAATTATCAGACACAAAATTTATAAATTAAAAGACATTCTAAACCAAAAAAAACCTAAAAATGATCTACTCTGCCCTGGTGGAGTCTCTTTTTAGGTATTGTATAACAGCTTGGGGTGGAATGCATCAAACTCATATAAAAAGTCTAGAAGTTATGCAAATTCAATCCTAAGAATAATACTTAAAAAACCATACTTATATCCAACTAAAGATCTGTATAATGAAATGAAAGTATTTAGTGTCAGGAACCTATATGCCTATAAATAAATAAATAAATCAAGTAATATAATACAAGAGCCAAATCAAATCAAATAAAAAACCTTCCTTTGTTAAAAAAAAAACTATTTCACAAAGATCTATAAACTTTTTTACAATCAAATTTTGGAATATCATACCCACACACTTAAAAAATTTAAATAAAATGAGCCATTTTAAAATAAAACTAAAAAGTTATATTTTAGAAAATCCAATAGTTTTTGATAAGGAATTTAAATATTAACAAAATCTGTTAATTATTTTTTTTATATATGTATATAAATCTACATATATGTTATTAATATAATTATTTAATTATTATTTAAATAATGTTTACAATTTTTATATAAATATAAAAAATATGCAACTCCCCTGTGTGTCATACACACTTGTCTGCTTTCTCTCTCTCTCTCTCTCTCTCTCTCTCTCTCTCTCTCTCTCTCTCTCTCTCTCTCTCTCTCTCTCTCTCTCTCTCTCTCTCTCTCGCTCGCTCGCTCGCTCTCTCTCGCTCTCTCTTTCACGCTAATCCGCTTATAGATAATATTAAATACTACTGAAATTAAAAAAATGTATATAAAATGTAATATTTATTATATAATTTGAAGTATTGGCATTCAATACAAACAGACTTTGTTTAGGTTATGCCAATTTCTTCTTTCGTAATCTACCAGAAATATATTGTAATGTATTTGTATTTATGAACGTAAAAATAAATAAATTTAAATTGAAATTGAGATTTTTTTCACAGTTTTTAATGTAGAACCGTCGTGCAGTATTAAAATTTTTATTGGTGAATTTTTTAGTTCCTATTCTTGATGCGTGAAATTGCCTCTTTAATTGGAATTTTCTCAAAAACGGTTGGCTCTATAGATCTATGGTGTTACATAAATAGTACAATTTTTATGTATTTTAATTAAAGATCGAAGGGGCTGACCGCGTGTAAAATTTGTACAAAAGAGTTCCTTTTTGCAAAGAGTTCCTCAGAGTTCCTTCGGAGTGCCTCCGGAGTTCCTCGGAGTTTATTTATTTATACAGCTTTGGGGTACAAACGGGTCAAACCCACAAGTAGCACCCACAACTTACAAAGTTAGTAGTAAAGAAAAGAAAACATCATATTTACAGAATATTTTAACAAATTACGAAATAAAATTGCAAAATAAATGTATCATTAGAACGTATTTACTTAAAAATTCAAAAATGAATTTTTAAGAATATTTTTTAAAGAATTTATGGAGATATTAAAAATGTCTACATCTTGACATAGGCTGTTAAACGATTTCATAAGTCTACAAATCGGAGAGTTTACTGTGTAATTTGTTCTTCTATTTGGAATGATAAAAAAATATGTGCTTCTATTGTCTCTAGCTGGAACATTATTTGAAAATTTTTCTAAAAGATCAGGACAGTTAATGTTATTGTTAAATATCTTGTAAATTATAATTATATCATTAAAAACTCTCCGAGATTCAAGAGACATAATATTAAAGTATTTTCGAGGTTGAGTGTAATCATGATCGGGTATTAATATATGATTTTTAAAACATAAGAATCTAAGAAATTCGTTTTGAACTCTTTCTAGTCGTGTTATATCGACAGCATAAATGGGATTCCAAACAGAAGAAGCAAAATTAAGCCTACTAAATACAAAACTATAATAAAGTTGAGTTATTGTGGAGGTTTTACGAAAATTTCGGCATTGTCTTAAAACAAAACCAAGCATCTTACTTGAACTTGAAACTACAGAATCGATATGTTCACTGAAAGTTAACTTAGAGTCAAATAGAACTCCAAGATCCCTAATAGTATTTACTCTAGATAAAATGTGACCGTCAATGCTATAAGGGTACACTAAAACATTATGTTTTCGAGTAAAAGTAATACATGAACACTTAGTGAAATTAAGGAACAACGAATTTTGTTTACAATATTCATTAAAATTTTGAAGGTCAGTTTGCAGCAATAAGCAGTCATTAATAGAAGCAATTCTACGAAAAATCTTCATATCATCTGCATAAAGAAGAAAATAACAGTTTTTAATAAAATTCTTAATATTGATATAAATTATAAAAAACAAGGGACCTAAATGCGACCCCTGGGGGCACCAGATGACGTCACATAGGTCCTTGAATGAAAACCATTAATTGCTACAAACTAAGATCGGTTTTTAATGTATCACTCAATCCATCTTAGTAGAACGCCGCATATACCGACCTCCTCAAGTCTCTCGAGAAGTATATTAGGATCGATTTTGTCAAAAGCTTTTTGAAGGTCGGTATAAATGGCATCCACTTGAAAGAGAGCATCAATGTTCTCATGTAAAAACTCGCTAAATGTTAATAAATTTGATTCTATGGATTTGTTTTTAACAAAACCATGTTGTTCAGGTAGGATTATGTTTTTTACTAAGTTAAAAAAATATTTAGATATACCACACTCAAAAAGCTTTGAAAACACTGACAGCTTACTTATAGGGCGATAATTTCTTACATTATTTTTATCCCCCGACTTAAAAATAGGAATTACTGCAGCAACTTTCCAAGCACTAGGAAAATGTCCAGATTTTAATGACTGATTAAATAAAATAGTGAGGGGATTACATAGGGAGGTGCTACATTTTTTTAAAAAGATTGATGGTATATTATCCGGGCCGGAGCCTTTATTAGCATCAACATCATTTAGACTTTTTAGTACTTCTTCATTAGAAAACTGTAATATATTAAGATTGTTTTGCGAAAAACAATTTTGATTATGTTTAAATTTATTTTTTTTTGCTAGATTTTACGAACACACTTTCAAAAAAATTGGAAAACAAATTGCAAATATCTTGACCATTATCCGCAGTATTATCATCTAAAATCATCTCGTTAAGAATATGTTTGCCTTGTTTTTTTAAATTTACAAATTTCCAAAATCTTTTGGGATTATTGGGGATGTCATCTTCCGCAGACTGAGTGTAACTTTCATAGTCGGTTTTTATGCATTATTTGGCTCTTGCCAAGTGTTATAATCATTAAGATTATGATAAATTTTCCATTTTTTATGAAATTTTTGCTTTTCTTTGATTAATTTTATAGTGGGTCTAGAAAAAAAAGGAGGAAATTTGGAGTTAATTTTAATTTAAGGTACAAATTGATTTATTAATCTATTTAATATAGTATAAAAAATGCTAATATTTTGTTCAACATTATTGACTATAAAAATATTATTCCAGTCTGTAGAAGATAGCTCAGCGTTAATTGATATATAATCGGCTCTTTTAAAGTTAAAATAAGTAAGCTTGTTGTATTGCAAAGCCTTGTGAAACCAATGTACAATAAAAATTCAATGGAAGGATGATAGTTATCCTCATTACCTAAGGGGGAGCAAGAACGAATAAGATGTTTAATTTTAAATTTGTTACAAAAGACTAAATCTAATCTTCTAGCATCACAATTCAATATATCACTGAATTGCATGCATTCACAGAAAGCTAGAGCGTCTAAAACAGTTTCCGCTGCATTATTTAAATTACGAGGCTCAAAAAAATCGTGCTCGTTACTTACCCAATTTACATTCGGAAGATTAAAATCACCCACCATCAAAACTATATGGTTTAATATATTATCCTTAATAGATGTAAGTTTGGAACTAAAACTAGACAATGCATGAGATCTTTAGGGGGAAGGTAAACACAACACACAAAAATTTTAATATTATTTAGTCCAAACCCAAACATCTTCAGCTTCACTTTCAAATTCTGGAACTCTTACTGCATTTAAACTATTTTTTACTGCAACAAAAGCACCACCTAAAGAGTCGGATTTCTTTGATGCTGTCGTTTCACGATCCCTTCTAAAGATAGAATATGTGTTTAGATCCAATATTTCATTATCAAAGATTTTATTATCAAGATTCGTCTCCGTGATGCACATTATATCCGAGTTATTGGCAGATGAATTAAGTTTAAAGTTAGTTAACTTTGTTCTTAATCCTCGCACATTTTGATAAAAAACTGTTAAGGCCATAAAAGAGAGGTATATTTATAAAGTAACATTAGATTTAAAGAAACTTAAATAAGTTTCTTTAGGTCTTCATCGCTGGAAATCATAATAATTTTGGAGTTGTCAGCTTTTCGAGCCAAAGTATTTCCATTCTACGTCCATGTGTACTTGTATCCTTTTTCCAATGCAATTTTGCGGGCATCACGAAATATTAGTTTATTTGTGGAGGTTAGATGCTCATTAATATAAAATGACTCGGATATTCCGTTAAGCCTAAGACCCTTTTTGAAACCTTTATCGGTCTCCTTTTTTTTGTTGATTTGGATGCTGCTAGAAATTGATCTTTGACTAGTTTAGACGTAAAGCGTATTATTATATTTTTAGGTTTGTCAGAGTCCATTTTAGGAACGCGTGCAACAGAGTCTATATTGTTGTCTGATAATGGATATTGAACATACTGACCGATTGATTTTATAACGTTAACTAAATTTTCATTATTTTTTTCTGGGACGTTTTGAATTTCCAAGTTATTGAATCTAGAAAATGGTTCTAGATTGTTTAATTTGGAAGGCATCTTGTTTAGATCTGATTTTAATTTTGAGTTTTCTATTTGTAGTTGATCCGTTGATTTAAAATAAGTATCTAATTTACTTAGTTTAGCTTCAAAATCACTAACTTTATCAGAACAAAAGACAACTGATTCGCGTAACGCCTTAATTTCGGATTTGATATCATTCAGTATAGTGAATTGTGAAAAGTTAGCCGCATTTGTAATTTCGCCAGTAGACAGTTCTGCATCATCGTCGACAGCACGGGTAACCTGGGGTACCGGTTGAAGACTGCGGCACGACTCGCAAACCCATCTCCCTCCAGGGCACGAATCGATAAGGGCCACCTGATTTTTTTTGACATTGGAGCATTTTGCATTTGCATGAAAAAATGATCCACAAAAACTGCTGCACTGAAGGCCCGGCGAACGTAAACTTATCGGCTTGACACACTTTGCACATAGACTTGTACTCATTTTAAATATAGGTAATTAAAATTTTTTACAAAAAACTAATTTCACTGATGAATCACAATTACAGCATTATGTTGGATGTAACTATTTAAAAATTTTAAGGTTGATTAATTACTCATTTATTAGCAATTATCGGGAGTGAATTTCAACACGATGTTTACACTGCGTGAGTTCCTCCAGAGTTCTTTGGGAGTTCCTCCTGTGTTCCTTAAGTGTTCCTCTCTGGAAGGGGTAATTTTTGGCAAATAAGCCGCAGAAATTACCGCTATGCAAGCACTACTGCCAATAAGGCACCCTAAAAAAAAGCTTTGTCCCTGACAGTTTCTACCAAACTTGGCGCCCCAAAATTGCCTTCAGGAAAAAAAAAGCTTTGTCTATTGTCTATTGTCTATTGTCTATTTACTTGAAAAAAGAGTTTTTTTTTAATTCTAATTTTTGCATAATGGCTATTTCGATCCGACCAGTGGTTATAAGTTTATTCTTTAATGTACAAAGAAATATTATAAATCATTTTAGCTCATATAATTTTTTTTCATATAACATTTATTGATTCAAATCAGTGTCTTCAAAAGAGGACGCTGGGCGTTCGGACGAAATATCTCTTATATATTATTATTATTACCTTTGTCTGTTTCTCCGTATCGCTTAGATTATATGTAGAACGCCCAGGGTCCTCTAACAAGGACGGTCCTTAATTTTCATCGCAAGGACCAAAATTTAAAAATTTTTATAATTTTGTTCTTGTTTATTTTCCGTGTCTGAATTAGACTGCAGTGACTGATTTGCAAAAGTTTATCCTTTATACGAGAGCAGCATAATACGTTTTGACTATTCTGCAGTCTAATTCAGACAAGGATAATAGGCCCAAATACATGGAATATAAATAAAAACAACAATGGGTTAACAAGTAAGCTAAATATGAAAATAATTGAAGACGGTCTGATCGCATCGCATATTGGTTAGTTTCAGAATAGCCTTATTGTCAATTTTTAAAAGCAAGTGATTGTGTGTCATGAGCTAGAGACTTTTAGTATATTATACTCCTATATAACACTTTTTGACAAAAACAAAAAAACTAAATACACTCGACCGCAAAATTAACCATTCACAATTTTAATGTTGATTTCCTATCGAACTGCTTATCTGATTTTCATTTTTTTTTTGAACCGTAAGTTGACTCTTTAGTAACAATGCTATAGTAAAAAACTTTATTCTGATTTCAATTTGAGAATATACAGGGTGAAAATGTAAGAATAAGTTTTATCCCCAAATTTGTGACGCCCTGTGGGGTGAATCAGCAATAACAGCGGATGTTAATTAGAATCATACTGTATTCTTTTCTTTTATGAACATTTTATTTTTTTATTCATGTTATTATTTCTGTTATTAACGAAGATACACTGTTTTAAAGGCAACGCCTCGGATAAAGCGTTCGCAAAATTTACCGGATACTAGGATTTTCAGAAAAATATTTTTAATTAAATCATTAATAATAAACATGTTGTAACAAAAACTTCAATTTGTCTTCAGTATCGAGAATTTCGCCCTCTATCTTGAATGAAAGTTCTCATCCTTCGTGGCATATTCAATCAAAGGTACAACCTCAGAAGCAGAAGGATAAGGCAGAAATAGGGCGAGTTTCACACAGTAATTCAGCTGAAACAAGCTATATTAAATGAATGGGAACAGGATTATTAATAATAATGTTGCTTCTTTGATTCAGACTATGCCACAAAGGATGGGAGCCGTCATTCAAGCTAGAGGAGGAAATACTCGATACTGAAGACAAATTGACGTTTTTTTTTGTTACAAAATGTTTATTATTAATGATTTAATTAAAAATATTTTTCTAAAAAACCTAGTGTCCGGTTAATTTTGCGAACGCTTTATCTTTAAAACAGTGTATCTTCGTTAATAACAGAAGTAATAAAGCGAATAAAAAACAATATGTTTATAAAAGATGGGACTACAGTATGATTTCAATTAACAACCGCTGTAATTTCTGAATCACCCCACAGGGTGTCACAAATTTGGGGAAAAAACTTCTTCTTACTTTTTCACCCTGTATATTCTCAAATTGAAATCAGAATTAGGGATGTAAATAATAAACGGTTTTGTTTTTTTTTTGTTTTAAAACAAGTTTTTTTTAACACAAATTTACAAACAATGGATAAGCAGATCCTGGCCCAATGGACAACCAGGTCCAGGTCCTGGCAGCCAGGACCATAATGTGTATTTACCAGAAATATATCATAAAATATTTACAAAATGTAGAAAGCAATAAATTACCGGTCAGATTCTAGCCTAACTTATTTGTGACTTTTATCTGAGAGTCAAACCAAACTAAAGTTCTAAATATTATAAAAATAATAGGAATATAAAATTGTACTTATTTGACAACCAAAAGATGGTTTATTAATTAAAAACATTTTCTTGTTGAGAATTGGGTATGAAATAGAAAAAAAAACAACAAAAAAACAATAAAAAACAAAAAAAAATGCTTTAAAACAATGTTTTAAAATAATGTAATAAAAAAAAACGGTTTTTTAATATCCCCAATCAGAATAAAAAATTTTACCATACGGTTTAAAAAAAAAATGTAATCAGGTAGCAGTTCGCTAGGAAACCAACATTAAAATTGTAGCAAATTTCTAGGGCCCGGTTAATTTTTTGGTCGAGTGTATTTCTTTTAATTGTCTCGGTTTACTTCACAAATGTATTTTTACTTACCCAAAATATACATCATAGTAAAACAGTTATCGAAAGCCATTCCGACCAAAAATCTACATATGCAGAACGACCAGAACGAGCCGCAAAAAGCAGTTGCTATTCCTCCGATCAATCCTGCCATATTAGTTCCAACTAAAGCAGGAATTCTTCCCATTCTGTCAGCAATCCAACCGAAAACTAGCCCTCCTAGAATTGCCCCACAAAAGAAAATTGATTGAGCGGTATGAGGCAAGGCGGAATTTTCACATACCCAATTTTGCTAAAAATAACAACATAATAAAAATTTCTTATAGTTTTTTTATAATATAAATATAGAAATATTATTATTAAAGTGTTCACAGAAAAGTAGAATCGGTATACCTAAACTACCGAAACTAATAGGTTCAATCTATTAGGGATGTTAAAAACCGTTTTTTTTAGTACATTGTTTTAAAACATTGTTTAAAAGCGTTTTTTTTTGTTTTTTTTTGTTCCGTTCGGTACCCAATTCTCAACAAAAAAAATGTTTTTAATTAATAAACTGTCTTTTGGTTGTTAAATAAGTAGGTACAATTTTAAATTTCTGTTGTTTTTTTAATATTTAGAACTTTAGTTTGGTTTGACTCTCAGATAAAAGTTGGGTTAGGATCTGACCGTTAATTTATTGGGTTCTACGTTTTGTGAATATTTTATGATATTGTTCTGAGAGTTAATACACATTATGGTCCTGGCTGCCAGAACCTAGAACTGCTTATCCATTGGTTGTAAATTTGTATATGTATTAAAGTTTGTATTAATAAAAAACAAAAAAAAACAGAAGTCGTTATTTTAAAACAAAATAAAACAAAAGCGTTTTTTATTATTATTGCCTTAAAAATCTTGAAAAAACGACAGATAGACAAAAATTGTTTGACACAAGTGAGTTTTATGAAAAAAAAAAGTAAATCTGAAAATATACGTGCGTCGATATAATGTTTTTTTTAAGCAGGGTTAAACTTAAAAAAAATCGAAAAAAGCTGAAGGAAAATCGGATTTTTGTTCAGAAAAAAAAAAACACTTTTATAATAATGACCAATTTTACCGCTTTTTAAAGGAAATTAATATTAATATGGGTCGCAACTTGAAGGGAAAGTAATCTTTAAAACGAACTATAAGAACCTAGATTGCACAGTTAACAAAGTCACGTTGTAAAGTTAGTGTATCAAAAAGCGGCACTACCTACCTCAAAATTAAAATGACTCATTAAATGTTTTTACTCCCATATTTTATATACAGGAAACTAAAGTAGGTACAGTTGGACCCACAAAAAATGCAAGTTTTAAATATAGTAAGATTTTAAGAAAGCGGTTAGATTAATTTGACATATTGTCAGTTTTTCTTTAAGTTTATTAGTAGTCTGTAATAAGTTATTACAGATAATGCGTGAATGCGAATAATGTTAAATAACAGTAACTGAAAGAAGCTGGAAAAAATAGAAAACTAGCAAATATAGAGGTTCCCGATCTGCAGAAGCAAGAAGTCTTCCCAAGATGGTTATTTTTATACTAATATTTCTTCTTTTTTACAAAATTAATGGAGAGCCCCTAGAACATGCATTTATTGTTAAAAAGGAAACGAAAATTTGTTCTCCTTAAAAATTACGTTTTTGTGACATGGTGTCATTTACCTCCGGGGTCCAGATATACCTAATAAATAATAAACTGAAAAAACATTTAGAATATTTAATCATATAAAACATTTAAACACAATATTTAGAAAATCTTATAAGAAATAAAACTTTGAACTCCTTAGTAATGAAATATATAATTTATAAAAATTATGATTTTCGTTTAAAATAGGTTTTTTGCTGCATAAAAATATCCAATCTGGGAATTATCAATTCGGCGGTGGGCCGTGGTTTTTGACCCAGCAAAATTTTTATCATTTATAGCCTGCACCGAGTCTCGTAAAGGGTGTTCTCTTAAACAAGTAAATTTTCACTTCCTTCTTCCCGAGCCTGCACGCCTTTTATCCGTTTCCTCCTGTATCCATTTTTTCTTCAATCTTAACAAAACTCTCCTAATCATTAAACTTTGCCAAGTCTACTTGTGTTATGATCCGAATATTTTATATGGTGTTAAAATTTTAAAAATAATATTGCTTTTTAGAGCAAGGTTTGCTTCGGCAAAGTCCGGTTTGTTCTACTTTAAATCGGACCCCTTTTGGGGATTCTTGTCGGTATAACTTAAAAGTTGACTCATAATTTTAATTGTTTATACAAATTTAATTTGTGGTCAAAATGATCGTTTCAGATGTCAGAAATAGCAATTAGCTTGCAAATTGATGAGACTGAAACTCTTTTGTCGGGGTAATTAAATATAGGCGGTGTCTTTAGAGATATTTTGCGCTAAAAGCCTGGTCACATAAATTTAACTATTGACCTTCTTTATTCAGTTTTACTTAGAGTGTCTCCATGTAAATTTCAAAAGTGAAAATGTAGTTTCTGTAAGAAATAATTTTTGAGAATTATTCTTGAATTAAAAATAGTTTTTAAACTTAGAAAAATTTTGAGACTTATAATATCAGACATAAAAATAATTTTGGACACTTATAAATATTGTTAGTATGAACACTGATAGAAATTTTGACGAATATTAATTAACTTTGAAAAATATTCTGTAAAATTATTTAAATGACTTATACGAACCAGTTCTAATATTTACACTAAGAAAAATGTGGACAATACATTGGGATTTGAAAATGATTGCGAATAGTTGGGATTTCAAACATAAAATGTTTTAATTTAGAAGTATTTAATGGAAAACTAATATAAAATGGAAATTAGAATTTAGGGGCTTTGCATAGAAGTAGGACTTAGAAGTAAGAATTGATCTTTCATGTTCTTGAAGAATTTATTCACATTTATTTAATATATTATTCTTAAGTTAAGAAGAATTGGTTTTAATCTGTTTCCATGCACCATCTTACTAGAACTTAGATCCCGAATAAAGTGATAAGTGGTTAAGTATATTCTCCGTTGGGGTATACTTTAAATATGACAGAAGATTGGATGGCCAACCTAACTGAGTAAGTTATAATAACAGTTATAATTACCCGCTCGGCTATAACCGAATAATATACCACTTCACGACATTAGTGATCGAATTTTCGACAACACTTGCTCACATCCTGCTTCCAAAAACCCAATAGCTTGAGCTTTCTTAATCACTGAATTAATGCATTTTTAATTATGTACTTAATTAAATTAAATATTTTATTGCTAATATACTTTATAATAATTATAAATAATTTTGACAAAAAAAACTGCGTTGTTTGTAAACAATTATTCAATTTACACAACTAGATTTTCTATCTTGTTTCTTTTTTTCGGATCCAACTGTATTACAGTATTGAATATGAAATAGATAAGATCACGAAAAGAAAAATTGTTTTGCTTCCCTACTTTTTTCAAAAGTAATCGGGCAAGCATATTAATGAGAATTTCAAGTTTATCGAAGGTTTTTTGAATGTCTGCTAATTGACCATTATTACATTTTTCACGATCAGGCAGTTTGACATGTTTACTAGCTTAATTATAACAGCAGTAGGTTATGTTTACAAATTGCTGGTCGGCAAGTAAATTACCGATCGGGAGGTAAGTAAATAATAAATTAATTTTGTATTTTATAGCTTTAAATTAGTCTTTATTAAAGTTGAAAATTAAATTACAATTAGAGAAATAATTGTTAAACGTTATCGGACTATATATTTTTCTTATTCAAACGAAATAATAATTTATTAAGCCAACAGTAACTTTTCTATGACGTTTTCGCATATTTTTTTTCACTGCACCATGTTTGAAAACTTTGTATTTTCATACCGATCCTTGGATTTTCCGGTATAATTGCAAAACATCCAATGCATTAATGATTCACGCATTTTGCAGCTCAAAATCGTTTTCTTGATGCATTTTTCACAAAAAATGTTTCTGTTACGAAGACCACAGAACAAACGTCAAACGAAATCAACAATTTAGCATTGTTTATTATACCGTAGCAACCCGTTGTTATCATTATCTATGGTTGAATTTTATCAAAGGTACTGACTTGATTTTTACAATAAAATAAATTTTACGTTTTAATTTCTCTTTTATAAATGTTATTATTGTTTATTTTGTTAAATCGTGCAAAAAACGTAATTGTCCTTGCCAAATTCCATGCCGATAGCGCGTGTATACTCCTGTACCACCCGTAGGAGTTGATTCAGGTCTCTTTCTCCTGAGGCATAGTGTTTAAGGTCATCCATATAGAAAAGGTGTGAGACCTTATTCCTCCTATTTCCGGGTGGATCGCAACTGTAGCTGCGAGTATTTCTTAGAGCAACGGACAGAGGAAGTAGTGAGATGCAAAAAAGAAGAGCACTAAGGGAATCTCCCTGAAACACACCTCTTCTAAGTGTTACCAACCCTGTTCGAACTTTGCCATTAACACTGGATATGGAAAAGCTAGTTCTACAAAGTGGCAACAGTTGTTCCATCCATCTCACTACGGGCTCTGGCACCCCAAGGCATCTAAGCAAATGAGTAATTAGCTTATGTGATGTTGTATCAAATGCCTTGCGGTAGCCAATCCAGGCCATTGAGAGATTTCGCTTATACTGTATGGAGTGCTGCGTGATGCATCTATCTATCAGCCGATTCTCCTTACAACCAGTGACACCTCTCTTTGACCCTCGTTGCTCATATACAGATTTAAATACTCGGTCAGCAGCCCAGAGTACTCGCATGTATAAAATGCGTATCGACCTGTAATTTTTGGGCATGGACAAATCCCCGCTCTTAGGTATTAGCACTGTGCGACCTTCAACAAACCACTCAGGTATTCGCTCCTTCCCATTTAGCCAAGACTTCAATATTCTTGCTAGATGCTGGTGGGCTGAGGGGATTTTTTTTCACCAGAAGTTACATATTCCATCTGGGCCAGGGGCGGCGAAGTTCTTTGAGCCTTCAAGTGCTCTCTGAACCTCATCCTTAGTGATTTGTTGGTTAGCTACTACTATCCGTATCTTGTCAAGGTAATACTGCTTGATGGTTGTCAGTATTGCCTTATTAATCGTGTGGTGGTGTCTAATTAATCGTGTGGTGGTGTCTAATTGTGGATACTAATTGAAGCATCTTTGTTATAAAAAGCCTATTGGCCTTTATATAGTCCATCACACATTGGATCCGGAATGCGTGTTGTCTCGCCGACCGCCTTAACTTCCATCTTTTGTATTCACTGCTTAGTTTTTTCAGCAAAGGACAACACATTATTACGTTGCTCCTGCTGAAAACCTTGAGCAGCTTCAAATAAAGCGCAATTAATACGCCAGATTTCGGCATCTTCTGGAAGGGGTTTCCTGAAGGGCTGCATCCACTCGTGCCAGATCTTGTGGTTTTGTAGGCTTTATGCTGTTAAGAGCCTTCCTGGTGATTATCCCTTCTTGAAGCGGTGGTATATTAACTCCGTTATCCACTCCCTGAGCTGCCGGGAGATCT
>OY294045.1:36433945-36456777 GCA_958510825.1 Brachypterus glaber
CTTAATAAAACCTTAAATGGCACTATATCACGAAGGTATCGTAATAGGAAAAGTGATTTATTTAATTTCGTAGCCAATTGATCGATATGAGGTTCCCAGCTTAACTTCTGATCAAGATATATGCCCAACAGTTTTGGGTTCTCTACGTTTTCGTGAGATATATCTCTATGAGAAAAATAAATTGTTGACGTCTTATTTGTGTTTAAGCTAAGTGAGTTGGCTGAGAACCAATCAAGTAACTTAGCTTCGTTTCTTAGAACTTCTGTCTTTAGGGTGTTTAAATTATTTAATGACTTAAGGAAGGTGGTATCGTCAGCAAATAAAGTAAGATCCTCATTGGGCACAGAGTTTATTAGGTCATTAATGAACAGGAGGAATAGAATGGGACCGAGGACACTACCCTGTGGAACGCCCACACCAACAAAGCCTTCTCTTGACTGAGAACCATTAATGCTAGTAAACTGACGCCTGTTTTCCAAGAATGACTTCAACAAAGATAAACTCATTTCATCAAAACTGTAGAGTGAACCAAGCTTATTCAGAAGAACGTCATGTGGCACACAGTCAAAGGCCTTCTGCAAGTCATAGAGCCTGGCACAGACAATGTCCCCACTCTCCATTCCATTCACGATGAATTCTAATATGTGTTCCAATGCGTTAACCGTTGTTTTATTTTTCTGAAACCGTATTGATGCTTGTAAAGGAGATTGTGCAATTCAATATGCTCTAAAATTTGATTTTTCAATACGGTTTCAAAAATTTTAGAGATAACTGGCAAAAGAGCAATAGGTCTAAAATTATTCGGAGAATCAGTGGGACCCTTTTTGTGGATAGGACAAATTTTTGCTATTTTGAGCTCATCTGGGTACACACCATTCCTTAAGCACTCATTAAATAATTTAGTTAAAGGTATATATAAGCTGTTTTTAACCAACTTGATAAGCTCAGTAGATAATTCGTACGGGTCTCTGGTTTTTTTACTTTTAATGGAGCAAATGGTGTCGCGCATTTTAATAAATGATATTTCATTAAAGCGAAAATTAGGAGACCCGGCACTGTCAGGCAGATACCGATCATAAGTTGAGCTGGACCTTGATATGCCTTTTACTGTTTCATGCGGTACATTGAGAAAAAAATCGTTAAATTCTTGAGCTTCAATTTTAATAAGTTTAGACATGTTTTCTGCTTTCTATTTCTATTCAAAACATCCCAGTAAGCTTTAGGGTTATTATTATTATCTTTAATGTATTTTGTGTTAGTGTTTTTTACTATTTTTTAGTTTTTGTTTGTAATAAGACCTAAGTAACTTGACATTTGGGCCCAGATTTAAACAGGTAAACTTATTATGAAGCTCTACTAGGGATTTTAAATTATCTCTAATTAACTTTAATTCAGGCGTAAACCAGGAATTTTTGTCTACATGTTTTCTTTTCTTTTTTTCAGGAAAAGAAGACGTAATTCCATATTTTAAAAGATTATTAAAATTAGAGAACTTTGTATTTATATCGATCTCATTGTTATCTATAAAGTCCCAGTTTAATTCATCACAATATTCATAAAATAATAACTTACCAGCATCAGTAAAAGGCCTATACATAGATTCAGTTTCTTTCGTGCCACGATTATTTTTTTCTAACCTAAGGTGAATGGCCTTGTGATCAGATAAACCTGGCTCTGAAACAGCACATTCAAAAGTTTTATTGCTGCTAAAGTTAATCAGAAAATTATCTAGGCAATTCCTTTTACGTGTTGGCACCTTAATTATCTCAGTGTAGTTAAAAGATTGATAAATATCACGCACATCCTTAAAATCGCTGTCAGCACTATAAAATATATGTTAAAATCGCCGCATATTACTGCGTGAATGTAACATTGGCAATATTCAAGTACTATCTCCAGTAAAGATTTAAACACGGAAAGATCAGCTTTTGGAGGATGATAAATGCAGACAATTGCCAATTTTTCCAAAGGAATGTATCTGGCAGCGATTTCTAAAACACCTTCAACTGAGACATTATTTAACTCAATGATTGGGGAAGAAATTATACTACTTTTGCACAAAATAAGGGAACCTCCCTTAGCAGTTCTTGAGCGACAAAAGGCTGAACTAATAGAGTAGTTAACAATATTGAAATTTTCTAATTCCCCTGAATTTAAATGATGTTCCGTAATACAGAAAACTTCAAAATTATTACAGGTATTATTTAAATATGCGTCAAGTTCATGCATTTTATTCCGAACAGACTGAGCATTTATATGCGATACATTAAAAAGGTTTGACTTAGTTTCGACTTTGTCTGTCTCGAAAAATTAATTCACTTATGACTAGCCCCTTGGTTATAACCGGGAAAACGGTTATAGCCGGTTCCCACATAGAACCGGTTTTGTCCAGACTATTTTCAGAGAAAATAGTCCAGAGGGTTGCCGTCTAGCTCGAAGTGGAGGTGGGTCGTGAGCGAGGTGGTTGGTAATGAGCGCCAGGCATATATTTAGAGAAATAGAATGACTCTAGGCTAATGCCAGCCTTTTCGAAACCTACGAGTATGAAAATAAAAGAACAGTGACCTTTGGATTTATGCTTATATTGGTTTAAATATCGGTTACGGAAATCAGTTCGCTGTTAGCGTTACGCACTTTAATACACATAAAAGAAAATATACAGTAATATGCCCTTGGGGTTACCAAGGCTTAAGGACCTTCGTGCACGATGGTTAA
Organism: Brachypterus glaber; assembly: GCA_958510825.1. Classification (NCBI taxonomy): domain Eukaryota; kingdom Metazoa; phylum Arthropoda; class Insecta; order Coleoptera; family Kateretidae; genus Brachypterus; species Brachypterus glaber. Next base: position 36,436,661 of record OY294045.1, read on the forward strand.
CAGAATAAGAGTAATTAACCAGTTTTTAAAAAGTAATAATATTTGCGAAATATGTATATAAATCAGAGTACCAAATTTCTATTATCTTGTGAATATCCGTAATCGAGGATACCAAATAGACAAACACAAACAATGCACTTATCTTAATTTTCTCGTGTCGCGTGACGGGATGGCTGCGCCGGGATGGCAAAGTGTGACGTCAGTAGAATCGGATCGCTCCAGACGCTGGGTCCAAAGTCCAAGAGATAACAGCGGCACACGTCGACAAAAGGTTTCGATGTTTCGATCCGGAATAGAAATGCAAATCGAAACAGGGTTCCAAAATAAAAATAGTAATGGAAATGAAAGTAGAAATAAAAATAAAAGCCCTAGAACAAAAATTATACGTCGGCACATTGTCGGCAAAATGGCGGTTATGAACTTACGTAGTTTTTGGGTGGCTTTAAGGTGAAATTCTTCCTTAGAATTGCGAGCACTTCTTTAACGGGAATAATCGTCTCGGTAACTGGGAAAGAAAAGGTAAAATTAGGGTTTGTATGAGAGAGAGAGAGAGAGAAACGGGAGAATGAATTTTCACTTACCAGATCAGTCTGAAAAATCCGGAACGGGTCCGATAAAATCACGCGTATCACAAATACCAAACGGTGATTTATAAATGGTCATAAAGTAAAATCCTTGATACACAAGATAAGCTAACATCAGCTAAAACACTATTATGACCAACTCGACTGTCTGCTTCTGAAGAATCAAAAAGAATAATGGATACCCGGAAGTCTTTTCAGTATTCCGCATGAGGATCGGGTATGGAGGGGAGAGGGGATTATTTGAAAGAGGCGGGGAAAATTAATAAGCCCTATTTTTGGTACGGAAATACGTAAATTCATAAATAAGGTTTGAAACTAAAAATACATGAACGGAATTCCATAGATGAAATACGTATCACGATGTTGCTTGGGTCTAGGAATAGATAAACCGCCTAGAAGACTTTTCCTGAAATATCACGTGACGGAAATTACGTCATGAAAAACTAAAGTCCCTAAAATCGATCAATAGTGCCAATAATAAAGAACTAAATGACCAAATATGTGATCAAAATCCATAATCTGGTAGATCGAATGACTCGAAAATAAACTAAAAGAGGAAGAAGAAGAGAATATTTTGACAATTAACCTGCAATTGCAAAATGTAAACACCAGTGACAAAAACATTGTTTTACACAATATTAAGTGCGAAATAACTTAGTCTGATGGAAAATAAATACAGCATACAGGCGTAAGTAAAATATACCTTGACATAAGATACCCAAAATAACCGTGATTTCCATATTTTAGGGACAATCGACACAGACCTAGAAATATCCTGGAAACATAGTTCAAAATAATATGGATAGCTTATACAGGATGTTACTAAGATAGTTGGCAATAAAATAGTGTGTGAAAGGTAGTTTTAACTAACTGGAGTTATTAAATTTAATATTTGAGGCAATGTCGACAATGTGAAACGTATAACCTCCATTATAGAGAGTGAACAGGACAAAACAGGGACAAAACAGTAGAACGAAGAGTACAAGAGTTAAGAAACACTTTGTATGGAGTGCAGTATTTGATAAAATTATAGGACTTACTAATTATAAAAGTGTCAGACTTGAAAATGTGAGTTATATAAGAAAGAATTATATGTTATAGCTAAAATGTAGTGTTTATTTTGCTAAAACAAAAACCGCAGGTTACATGGTCCACTTTTTTGAATCTAAAATATTAATTTTTTCGCTGTCAGGTATACCAACTTTAAACGAACAATATGTTATATTGGTGGAATATTTAGGTACTATTTTAGAGCATATTGTTTTATTTGTTTTGAAGTTTTTTTTAATGTATTTTTTAACTGTTTCTTCAGATGTATCAGGTGAAAATCTGGATATGTAATACCAATTAAACTTTTCACGTACTGATCGTTCAACAGCAATAAGGTCCTGATTTTCGGAATTTCCTGTAACTGTTTCGTTTTGTTTACGTCGAGTGTTGTTTTTGTTCATCTTTTTTTTATAACTGACCACCTTGAATTCACCATTTTGATCAACTGAGGTGCTATCATCTTTGTCAATAACAGTGTTAAATGAGTCATATAAGTCGCTGTCATGATTATCTTGAGTTGGTGCTATTAACGTCTCGTTAGAACTAATGTTGGAATTTTTGAGTTTTGAATTTAATGTATTTTTGTTATTAGAATTACTTAATAGTCTGACGAGATCTATGTTTGACTCACGCAGATTTTTTATTTCACTATGAAGGTCATCCATTTTTCTTGATACGTCCATAGTATGTTGTCTAATACTGTTGTTAATTAGTTCCCCCACATCTTCCTTTTTTAACAATGAGTCCAAGTTTATATCAGTTTGTGTTCCAGCGTAGGTGGAATTTGAATTTTTTGTTGGTTTTTCTTCACTTTCTGCAAAAATGGGAGTTAAAACAGTTTCTGTTTGCGTCTCTATTGAAACTTTTTGTACACTGTATAAACTTTTCAGATATCTAACGTGCTCTTTGTATCCGTTTAATTCCGTAGCAAGTTGTTTATTTTCTAGGTTTAGGTTCTCTATAGCTTCACTTTTCTCCATAATTTCAAATTCTGCCTTAGCCAGTTTGTCTCTTAAATCACTTACAATGCAATCTTCAGTAGTTTTCTCATTAACGCTAGTTTCGCAAGTAATGTCCAAGATACTTATATTAGATTTTTTTGATTCTTTATTTCCAACTCGTTCTAAATTTCTGCTATTTTTGTTGGTTGTTTGAGAAGGCTTTGTATTATATTTTAATTTGTTTCTAGTTTCCATTTTGTTCTACGAGTCTTTATATATTTAAAAGATAGGTATACGTTAGAATTAATCAAATTTAAACAGTATTCAGTTGAAAATCATTAAATTAATTAAAACACATTTAAAAGTTAGTAAGTACAAGACACCTTGAAAGTAGTACAACGCGTTTCAATTTAAAATTAAGCTAGTCCAGCAGGCTTCAGTGGATGTGAGCGCTTAAGCGCTAGACGAATACGTGCAGCGCCGGCTGTCCAGAAGCGAGGAGGCTCGAATCCCGGTGGATCCAATTTTTTTTTATTTTATATAAAAAAAACAAAGATTTATGATGAAGGCAGTTTGTAGGTTATGTTTATAGTTTATTATTTGCTGATCTTTTTTTGCAAAGAACACTCAACTTTAGCAAAAAACAGAATAACACTGGTTCTTTAACACACGTATTGTACCTTACAAACAAATTTTTTAATTTTTAGCACGCTTTTGACTCTTTATTACTTAAGGAAATTAGCACGATGTTGACAGATGTACATGTCAATAAACTATATTTTGTGTAATTTGTACATTTGTATGTGCTACTTATTTAGTATTTTCTTTATTAACCCTTTCGAGACTAATTGTACGCATATGTAGGAATTAAAAAATGGCATATTCTGTCAACAATTGACAAATGATACCTGTTTGTACTCAGAATCTGATTCTGAATCAACAACTTGTCAAACTAGTTTGACAAATAGATATTTGACCTTTGAGTCCAATTTGTATTTATGTGAAAAAATAATTTTGAGGTTATGTCGCTTTTTGAACTACCAAGTGTACCGTTTTTTGATTTTTATCCATCCCATCACCAGATACTACTTTTTTGTTTGATTCATTTTTATTTTTTTATTTTTTTTTTGTTTTAAATAATTTTAACTTAAATTTAATAAGTGTTTGGAAACATGCAATATACCATCCACTGTTAAGAGTATATAATGAAATACGTAGCATTTCATGTCGTCACGACTTGTTATTATATGGAATTGTGCAACATTTTCAATAAATATTTATTTTATAGAGTGTTCTTTTTTAATATTACATGAAAAATATCCTATCCGGGGTGGCTCGAAAATTGGCGTACTCGGGTGCTCGCTTCTCCAAAATCCGGAAACCTAATGTCTAGAAATTCCCAAAATTTAATAGTTTAAACACCCAATTTGCCATTTAAGCACGTAGTTGGGTGATAAAGAGCTTTAAAGATCTCGAGCTAGCAGCTAGCTATAAATTTTCGTCGCTATTTTGGATCTACTCTATTTTTGTGATCCTTATATTAAAAAAAAAAGCTGATGATAATTTTGCATATTTGCAAATAATGAAAAAGAAGAACCTTGGGCATTGTTAATTTACCTCGGTAGCGATAGAAGAATATGGCACTTCCGTCATGTTATATTCCCAGCCATGTTTGCAAGGTATCACTGCCCAATTAGAATTGGCTTGTTTGATATTAGTTTTTAAGGCATTTTCGTAGTTTATATCGTACATATGACATCTATCGCCAGAAGGTATTGCCAGTGCCATCCTGAAACAAAAAAAAAACATAATTTAAAATAACCCCAGACAGCACAAATTAGTTCTTAGAACCTTGTTAAAATTTCTACAGTAAACATGCAATATCTCCTAAGTGTAAAATGGCAAATTTTGCAGGAGCGACGAAAAACAGTTCTGTTTACTCTATAATTAATATTTATAGCAATATAAAGTAGTGTAAGGACTAACGAATGGATTTGTATGATTCTTTTTTTATTTTAAAGCCACAAACTTTAAGTTTTCTTCACTGTTCATAAGTTAGTCCAAAAGTCATGATTATGAGTACAGTATGGAAAAATGCATGATCATGTTTTTTACCATATCTTTGGAAGTGTATGTGGTTTGCTTGAGATTTTTTTTATTCGTGCGGGTAAATTTTATTTAATATTCACACTTCTTGCATGTATTTTTTTTTTCGGATAACCGTAAAATATTTTTTGGTTGTGGAGATATCACTTTTTTTCAAAAATGTGCATTTTTGCGAATATAATTGTTGGTATTGGATCGGTTACTCTTATAATGTTTAAGTCATATATCAATTTATTCTTAACGTGACAAACTATTTAAGTCTCAAATTGTGGTTCTAAGTGTTAAAGATTGTGCTAAAGCAGTACCCAAGAACAATTTAAGTTCTAAAAGCATTACAGAAACCTAAAATGAGCTTCTTTATAACACCTTTAGTAACCGGCTCACGGTGACAATACCCTTATATGTCCTTTATAACACCAATCTGGAGAATTTCAACGCCTAAGGTAACTGCGTTACTTTTATATCACCTGTATAAAATTTAGGTAATTATGTTATTCTTAGAACACCTCTATAAAAATTTAGTTGTTAACACACTACAAAATGCTTGTTGGGTAGCTCTTGTGAAAGATGATCAATTCCAACGGTATGTGGCTCGATTACTCAACATTAGACGTTCTACTATTTAAAGTGTACTACAACGTTTTGGGAAGAAGGGTAGACACACAACTCCCAGGTAGTGGTAAAAATTGATCTACCCCCCGAGATGAGCAATAATTGGGTCTAGAAGAGGCAACACGAAACATTTAAGTTTATTTTAAGTTAAATTTCGGTTTCTGTACTTTTTACTAAGTTTACCCGTGCTCTTTCTTTATTTGTGTGTTTGTTTATTTAAAACAGAATAAGTACCTTACAATATTAACTTTTAGAATTTGGAACTATTAAACATCATAACAGAGACGAATCCAGGACCCGATCCAGTACCTATCTTTACAATCAGAAAAAATATAACAGTGCTTCAGAAATAAATTACTTGCAAAAAGTGTGGCAATTAAATAAAATTTACCCCTAAGAAAAAAAAGTTCCTATGCAAACCACAGACGCTTCCAAAGACGATCATGCATTTTTACTTACTGCACCTATAATCATAGAGTCTGGAATAACCTAAGATAGAGTGTATAATTTCGCTGTTATTTCACACCATTTTTTTGCAACAGATTTTTAAATGGCCTGATTTTTTTTTGTGCATTCCTCCATGCAAGTTAACCTTATTGCTTTTTTTTCTTTTTCGGACCTCAGATTTAGCCTCCAGGTAACAAAACATCATACCTTGTCAGAAAAGCCTATTTTCTTAATTATTGTATAACATTTTCGTTATAAAACGTATTGATTTAAAATTTGTACAACATGTGACCCAAATGAGTGACTATAACTTTATTAAAAAAATGTTTTGATTTTAATACAATGCCCCCCATGGGGGCTCTATGGTCAATTCTCCCTAAAAGAGTGGATACCTTTTTTGAAGAGCAAAATTCTATAGGCTAATTCGTTTAAACGTGATAGTGACTCACTCTTAAAGCACCCTCGCGCTTTACTTGCAATGATTTTCAGAAAAACCATGATATATGCGTGAAACTATAGGTATCCATCGCTTTGGTTCTATGGTATTTCCACAGACTAACGATGCCCCCGATTGCTAGATCAATTATAGTGAAGGTCTGCACGTATGCAATTTTCTGCAATTTTCTGTTTTTGGGGTAAATTTGGTCGATTACAGTCTTATACAAAACAAATGTCGCATTTTGGACAGACGTTTAAGAAAATTTTGGAAATTTTATAATGTTGGCTGGAAAAGTGATTTTTTTTTCTATTTTTGAATAAGAAAACAGTTTTTCACCATTTTCTCGTTAACGGTGATAAATGTCATACAAATTCAAAAATTATAAATTAAAACTGAACTTTAACTAAAAAGGTTTCTTAAATTTTTTGCCAAAAATGAGCTAATAGCCAAAACTAGACAGAAAAATATTTTTTTTTTGGTAATTATGCCACTTTTATTAAAGATATATAAAAAGCTAATTTTTCTAAATAATTTTGTTATTTTAAGTTTTTTTCTTACATCATTAGTTTTTAAAATAGGGCTATTTTTGCAGTTCTGCAACTTTGACGTGCTACAACTTAAAAACAAATGAAGTAAAAAAACTTAATAAACAAAATTGCATAAAAAAAATCGTTTTTATATATCTTTAATAAAAATTGCATTGTTACCAAAAAAATATTTGTCGGCTTAATCTTGGCGCTTAGCTCCTGTTCGACAAAAAAATTAAGAAACTTTTTTTTAGCAGACGTTAAGTTTTAAGTTGTGTTTTTTGAATTTCGATAATATCTATCACCGTTAACGAGAAAATGGCAAAAAAAGTCTTTTTTTGTATAAGACTGCAATCGACCAAATTTACCCCAAAAACACAGGGAAACTATCATACGTGGACGTGAAGGATCCTTCACTATAATTGATCTAGCAAGCGGGAGCATCGTTAGTCTGTGGAAATACCATAGAACTAAAGAGTTGGATACTTATTCTGCCCTACTACGCTAGAAAGCAGTAACTCCATTTGTCGCATAGCAGCGTTTTCAAAATATTACATCAGAGTTGATGTAAAAACGTTGCTATGCGACAAATGGCTTCCTAGCGTAGGGCAGTATAGTTTTATGCATATATCATGGTTTTTCTGAACATCGTTGGCTTTACAAAAAAAGTAATCTTTTAAGGAAAATTGATTACAACAAATCAAAAAATCAAAACAACTTTTTTAATAAAATTATAGTCACTATATTTTATAATAATAATAATAATTTTGAAAAAGAATTAAGAAATTGGGGCTTTTCTGGCAAGGTATGATGTTTTGGCAGCTGGGGGCCGAGTTTGGGGACCGATCTACAAAAAAAAATGGCAATAAGGTTGACTTGCATGTAGAAAGGCACAAAAAAATTCAAAAATTTCCGCAGACCCTTGCAAAAATATGCCCCAAAATCATGTGAAAGAACGGCGAAATTATAGTTAAACTGAATGTCTGAAAGGTACTGAGACGCGAAAAGCAGCAGTTAGTCGGACTGGGGAGAAATCCAAAATTGCATACTATCCAGGCGTAAAATCTACGCCGTGTCTGTAGCTAAGGGTTAAAAAAGCAACACTAGTTACAGGCAGAGCTCGATTCATCGGTGACTGCACGGTGTCGGAATACACGTTGTAGTAATTGTAAAACTAACTCTTTTATTTTATATTACAATAAATAATCTTGTAGGTATGTATTTTGCTTCTTTTGTGGTGGTGTGCAAAATGATTAACGAACTTTTGCCGCACCCGGATAACTTTTTTTAAATGCATTTATTTTTTTGATTTGATGTAATAAGTAATAGTATTTTTTTCAGAAATAATACGTTAATCAATTTTTCTTCAGTTTTTTAGATTTTTTAAAAAGTTCTTACAACTTTTTTTTGTTTTTGAGGGGATTTATTTTTAATTTGGTGCAATTAGTCCTATAATTATAAGTTATTTGCGCTTCTAGTAGAAGTAAGTGAATTTTTCTGTGTGAGGTCGTATTTTGTGGACCAAAGCAGAGCTGAGGTCCATAAACACAACGGAAGACAGAAAAAAACTTACCTACGAGTAGCGCATTACGTTTTTCTCACTACCAAGGAGTTAAAATCTTATTTTATTATTAATATTTGTGACTTTTTCAAGAAATCATTTTTTTTATGGAACTACTCTATAAATTTTAAAATAGTGGTCTTGTGGCTAGATATCCCTCTGCGGTAAGTGTAGCACACTTACTGTCCTTGCGCGGTAAATCGTTTTTTCTGTCTTTAGTTACGGTTTTGTTTGTATTGATTTCATCTATTACTAAGTGTGCTCGATATAGTACTTTCAGTCACTGTCGACCTTTTGATTAAGTAATGTCAACTTAGCTAGTTGATAGTGAGAAAAAGTAATTTTTTCAAAAAAAAAAACTGACTTCATCGCACTTTTTCTTATTTTTTTTGTTGATTTTCTTTTAAGTTGAACCCCCTATGGAGCAACACGGCGCCGGACCTTCATCTCTCCGATTTTGCTCAAATTTGGCACATCTTCATCAAATAGGGTCTAGATTACTAAATCGAAAGGATTTTTCTAGAAAACGACTAGTTTTGGAGATATTAGGGTGGCTCATTTTTTTTTATTCCAAAAACATGATTTACATAAATCTAAATATCAGGATTCTTGTAAAAGATAAAAAGATATTTTTTCCAGAATTTTACATGTCCACCATGTTAACCAAGAAAAAAATTTACCACCAATTTCATTTCAATATGGCGGCCTACTAGATGACTTGTCAAATTTAAAAATGCTATCCCCAAAATATGTTTAATTAAAAAAGTACTCTACGGAAAATTTGATAATAATTCCAAGAAAAACGCACTTTTTTAATCCAAAGGCAGGAGGACCGTAAAAAATATTTTTATATTATTTCAAAAATGTTATAAATTATTTATAAATTATTTTAAGAATATTTTTCTCATTAAAATGAAATAAAAAGTTCATATGAAATTTTCGACTAGTGTCCCTCCCTTTGAGATATTCGCTCCATAGATTTGATTTTAATTTTTCATCTAGGGGGCGTATATCTCAAAGGAGGGCCCTAGTCGAAAATTTCATATGAGCTTTTTATTTCGTTTTCATGAGATACAAACATTTTTAAAAGATTTTTAAAATAATTATAATTTATAGCATTTTTGAAATAATATAAAAATATTTTTTACGGTTCTCCTGCCTTTGGATTAAAAAGTGTTTTTTTCTTGGAAACGCTTCATTTTATCAAATTTTTCTCAGGGTACTTTTTTGATCTAAATTGCTCATATAATGCAAAAAATGTAATCGAAAGTCTAAAATTTGTAATCCTAAACAACTTATGGGTTTGGAACCATAACGGAAGTCCGCCCCTGACTTTTCTGATAACCTTCGAAACTCCTGTTAAAATCATTCGATGCGCATTAGTTTTCTTAAACAATCCTGAAAAAAAAATTGTTAAAATATATTAAAAAGTAAAAAATTTATAAAAAAAAAAATTTCTATTTCATCTCGTATTTCATCTCAAAGTAGTGGGCCAAAGCCAAAAAAATTGTATGAACTTGTGACATTATTTTGATGAGATCTGATCACCCCTAATAGATTTTGGAAACATTCTGGGACACAATTTAATACATTTGGGGGGTTATTTTATGGGGTGGGGGTTGGAGAAAGCTTTGTTAAATTGTTGCAAAATTTTGGCACATACATATTACGTATAAGGCTTACTTTGATAAAAAAAATATAGTTTCTGAAGCCAAAACAAATTTTCGGTTTTGACTACTGGACCTCTATCGGACATTCTTTGTTATAACTTCTACAAATGTCAGATACTTTTTCTAATATTTTATAGGCATACTCCACCAACATATAAGAGTTCACTGACAAAAAATAAAAAAAAATAGAAGGGGGTGTGTTTTGGGCTTAGCATTTTTAAATTTGACAGGTTGCATTTAGTAGGCCGCCATACTGAAATGACATTTGTGGTAAATTTTTTCCTGGTTAAGACTGAAATTTAATCCTCTTTTGATATCTGGCAAAAATAAATTATATTATGTTTTACCTGATATTTATGTAAATCCTGTATCAAAAACTATGAAAAGCAACCCTAATATCTCAAAAACTATGGTCTGTTTTTTCAAGCAAGATAGTAAATTAAAAATCGCACAGTGAATATTTTCAAAACAGATTCGAATATTGGATGTGCAAATATACTGAGTAGTTTATTTTATACAACATAACTATATTCTATACACAAACATATACCATTCAAACCTGTTGTAAAAATATTTACTGTGCGATTTTTAATTTACTATCTTGCTTGAAAAAACTGGCCATAGTTGTTTTACAGCAAAATCCTTTAGGTCTAGTAATCTAGACCCTATTTGATGAGGATGTGCCAAATTTGAGCAAAATCGGTGAGATGCAGGTCGGCGCGCCGTCTTGATCTGACGAAGAAAGCTCCCTATAGTAGTAGTATTAGTAAATTTTTGGGTTGGCCAAAACCGGACAACTAGGCCATTTCTGGCCCTTTTTGTCACCCCAGGCAATCCCAGCCATTTACTAATTTGAGTCCTCCTTGAACCTGCCCGTTCTTTCAATAAAGGTCAGGATATTGGCCCAGGGGAGATCTCTTAGTTCATCTTGGTTAAGTCTTTGAGTTTCAAAGACTTGCAACCTGATCCTGTCGTATCTGACACACTAGGCTAAGTAATGAGAGGATATTTCATCCTCTCCGCACTCTGGGCATAGCGGACTCTCTAGAATCCGCATTGTTGCCAGGTGCTTCCTTAGCTTGCAGTGGCCCGTAAGGACCCCTACAAGCTGTCTGAGTGCAGTTCTTCCTTTTTGAAGCAACCAGTCGGTCTTTGATTTGCTTGGGCCAGCCAGGAAGTCCCTAGTTTACCGGCAACCGTCAACCGCCCTCCATTGCTCCTTTAGCTTGGTATAAGCCCACTCATCGAGAGCGGTATTTACCTGCTTCCTTGTAACACCCAATATAGGTTTCGGCCCCGTGCAGGCCATCCCTGATCCGAGTCTTGCAAGTTCATCTGCCTACTCGTTTCCGGGAATTCCACTATGACCCGGTACCCATACCAGTTGAACGTTTTTGGTCCTTGCTAGCTCTTCCAAGGCTTCTGTACACTCCTTGACTAGGAGTGACCTAGTGCTGGGATTGCACAGCTGCTTGACTGTCCGAGCAGATGTATATATCGTGCCCCCGGTGCTGCCTTATTTCCCTGCGATTTGCCGCTTCCTGTATGACATAGACCTTAGCTTGGAAGACAGTAGAAAAGCGGCCAAGTGGAAAACTCTTTTGCAAGTCCAGGTCCTCCACGAAGAATCCTGCCCCAGAGCTTTGGATGCCTTCCTTACGCGAGTCGTCTGTATAGTACACAAAAGCGTTTGGTGCAAATTGTATTTCTTTCTTTTCCCATTCCTCCTTTGTCGGAATCCTGAGAGAGAAACTTCTATCGAACTTCAATCGGTCCTCTGCTTCAATCACTCTGACTATTAATTGGGATATCCCTTTCGGAAATATAAGCGATTTTGCCATGACCGTGGTTCGCCTTCCCGCCCATCCAAGTACTTTACCTCCTGATAATTCAAGTGTTTTTCCGTACATTCTGGGAGCCCTAAGTTCCTCTATGTTCCTTCCTTTGGTGAAGAGTATTAGCTCGGTTTTTGCAGGGTTTACCTATAGGCCGTTTTCTCTACACCAATCCTCAATGATTCGACATGCCGTTTGCATTAGGTCGCATATGGTGTCGAGAAACTTTCCCATGATCAAAACCGTTCCGTCATCTTCGAAAGCCTGCGCATAAACTTCTGCAGCTGTTAGCCTCTCTAGTAGGCCGTCCATCACTAAGCACCATAAATGGGGGGAGACGCAACTCGAAGCTCCCTATAACTTTATTGTTTTTGGGAGATTATTTTTTAACGTTTTTATCAAACAATCATTTTACAATATTTCTGACCACGTGGTTATTTATGTCCAATCATGTTATGGCTATATTGGGAATTTTCTACTGTAGAAAATTAATTTAACTATAATTAGCAATTTAAAAATGGACAAAAATGTTTTAGTTTAGCAGTTGAGAATGTAATTAAATTAACCAAATCAAAGAATATGCCCGTAAAAATATTAAGATCAGTAATAAAACAATTTATATCAATTAGCGATGAAAAAAATATAAAAGTTGGTTTGACATATTATAAATCGTTAAAAAAGAATCTTTCGAATTACACATGATTCTTCGGTTTTCATTCAAATTTGCTTCAGCCTCTTGTGTAATTATATACGAATATATTTTTATTGGTAAAATTTTACAAGTAACTTTTTCCGAAAAAAATAAGTTAATGGGAGTTTTTCTTCCAATATTTTCGATTTTGTTAAGGTTTAGTCTTTTCATTAGGCTTCGCGTCCTTATCAAGATTGTTTTTTTCTGAAAATTTGAAGACTTTCTTGGTTAATTTTATTCAACAGTTTCCTTGACAATAAAATATAATGTATTTACTTGTAATCATATAAAGTTACACCACAACTCAAGGACCTAATTTGTGGGTTACTAGTTAAATTTTCTTGAATTTTGTGAAATTTTAAAAAGCAAAACTCTTTTAAAATAGACTATCAAATTTGTTATAGAAGAGAAAAAAGTCGCTTGTAAAACAAGTTTACACTACGATATTTCAAAAACGCTTTGACCCAGTGACTTGAAATTTGGAACAAAGATTTTCTAAGTAGTAAACAAAATTTGTTCCAAATTTTAAGTCTCTATGTCAAAGATTTTTTGAAGGTCCAAAATGATCAAAATTTGCTTTACTTAATACTTAAAGGTTCCCTAAGCTAGACCCTAGAGGTGGATGACCTTTTTTTTTTGGTCATTAATTTTTTGCTGTCCCTAACAAATATCTGAAATTAAGCCCCTGCCTCAACTCTACATTCTGGCAGTCATCGGATATTATACTGTTCACAGCGCGTAGGCACTAGAATAGTATTATACGGCAGTTTCTAATTTTCCAAAATCGCCAAAAAACTTCCTAGACAAAACATTATTGAATACAAATGTGTTTCATGAAAAAAAAAATAAGAAACTTTGAAAGTCCAAACCAAATGTCTGTCCGTCCGTCCGTCTATTCGTCTAATGTCACGTTCTTTGTGGACACCATAACTCAAGAAAAATCAAGTTCTATGAGGGGAATATTCCTATTGTTTTTAAAAGTTATCCCCAAAAGCAAAAAAGTTATAGGGGGTTAAACTTTTTAAAAAATTAAAAAAAAACTGTAGGGTAAGGTCGCTATATCGTACCACCTAACATATTTTTATATTTCTTTAGTAATTACTTACATTTTAGAACTTGATCTTTGCTTTAAGTTAAAGTATAATCATTTTTAAACAAATAAATTAATTTATTTACTAAACTTTAAGACATTTAAGCAATATTTTACGTGTTTTATTAAGGCCTGCAAACGGTTGCATAAATCATACCTAATTATTTATTGTTGGTTTAAATTAAAAATATAATGCAAGGATAAAAAGGCTTTTCCATTTATATATAAGAATTTATTTAATACGTGTATTTAGCTATTAATTAAACGGACTTCACGGGTAGTAATTTGTTATTGATTTTTAATTGTCAATAACTCAGAATAGATATTTTAAATTACAAGGTTCTACGATTTTCTATCAAAAAGTTATTAAAAAAATAAATAAAACATCTTTATATCCTACGGGAATTGAACTCTGAACGATTTACGAATTCAGTACGATTTATGAAACTTTAATTTTGCATAAAAATTAAAAAAAAACCATTTTTTTGTCAGACCTTATCTATGCCTTGAGGTTAATTTACAACGACTAAATGGTGTATAGGGGTTTATCTCTAAGCAACTATTATTAAAAGTCATAACATATAGCAAAAATCTTTTCGAAGTTAAACAAATTCAAAAAGTACCTTCCCATAATTAAAAAAAAAATTAATTTTTTTTTGGTTTTCGAAAAAAGAAAATAAAATATTTTACTTTACCCAAGGAAAGCCTTGCGTTAGTAAAGAAAATCGAAAAAATTTTATTGCTTTTTTTACGTTTCTGGACGTTTTATATCCAAAAAATATGATTTCCGTCAAAAAAATGTTTCTCTCGGCCTGTGTGTCAAGAAATTTGTGACCACGATAAATCAAAAAGGCTTCGGGCTGACTTCAAATTTGGACCACAGGTTGATTATCCAAAGTTATAGTCTGGGATTGTTTTTGGTAAAAATAGAATTGGGGTAAGGGGTTAAAATGGGGTAATTTTTTTTTTCAATAACATTTCTTTTTTTTCAATTTATTTTTCGTTTTACGAGAAAAGAAAATTTTTTTGAAAAAAAAAATAAAAAAAAATTGAAAAACAAAATTTTGTTGACTTTTTTTTGCTTTATATATATATATATATATATATATATATATTTTTTTGATTTTAATGAACCTAGGCCTATACTGCCCTACTACGCTAGAAAGCAGTAACTCCATTTGTCACGTTTTGACGTCAACTCTGATGTAATATTTTGAAAACGCTGCTATGCGACAAATGGAGTTACCGCTTCCTAGCGTAGTCGGGCAGTATAGGGGAAGGTATTATTTTGTTGGCAGCAGTATTTTTTTTAAATATATTTTTTTAATTTTTTCATTTTTCAAAAAAAAAGAATAAAAAAATGTATTTTTTTTTAACTTATTTTTTTGTTTTAAGGACCCAGGCCTACTGTAGGCTGCCTACAGGGAAAGTATTCTTTTATTGGCGGCCATATTTTATTTTGCGCTTTAACTTGCGTTATTTGGGAAAATGCAATATACCATCCACTGTGAATAGTATATAATAGAATTCGTAGCATTACATATCTTCACGGCTTGTTAATCTTATAAGCTTGTTACATTAATGAATGAGCTAGCTAGACGGCAGACTAACATCCCTATTCTCAATTTCCTTACTCCATAACATCCCTACTCCACAACAACCCTACTACGTAACATTCCTACTCCGTAACATCACTACTCCTCTATACTGCCAGACTAAGCTAGAAAGCAGTAACTCCATTTACCAATAGCAGAATTTTCAAAATATTACATCAGATTTGACGTGAAAACGTCGCTATGCGACAAATGGATTTACTGCTTTCTAGCTTTGTGGGGCAGTATAACCCTACTTCGCACTATATCAAAGCGTCCTTGACTATATGCACTTGATTAGCCACATGACTTAACTCAAAAAAATATCATTGTCAACTATATGTATATAGTAAAATATATGTATTTAAGTTTACCAAGATGACTAAAGGCCTTAGCTAGTTCCTTCAGTAATTTGGACAATTTTCAATATCTATTTTTTAAAAAGCATTAAACTCATATTTGAAATCTGTTTTGTATAGTCGGCGTCTATAGTAATTACTATAGACGATTGTGCCTCTCACTTGCAAGCATCCTGCATTACGAAGGTTGAAGCGTAAAGTTGAGGACGTGCTTGGCTATAGTGAAAATTATTACTATAGGAGGTTTCTTTTCAATATCTTATACCTAAAAATTATTATTTCAAAATCTTTGACAAATTTATCAGTGCAACTATAATTTATCCAGTGCAAAATAAATATCCAAACAGTGTTCAAAAATAAACATATTTAACATTGTTTATAAACCTTAATAAATAAAATATGTGAAAAGGGTACCCTTTCTAGACGGGTGGAAACATGAAGCCCGAAAATACATTCTGCCAATATCACTCGGTACGGTATTTGGACAAAATAGATGGATGGAATATTTATTCCACTGCTATACTCATATAATCATAAACATTTTGCTGTTTACGGTCCAAACGGGACACTGAATTTATGCCAATTAATTTATGACAATAATTTTGATCGACAATTTAAAATTTGACATTTACACTGTTCAACACAATAATAGTATATTATTTACCAAGTGAGAGAAGTTTAACATTTTTGACCTGCGTCAAATTGCGGGATGAGCGCGCTAGCGCGAAGCCCGCAAGACGCGGTCTAAAATGTTAAATCTTCACTCACGTGGAAAATATAGTATTTTTTTCACTACCAGAACAATTAATTAGCTATTTATTTATTTTTTTTACTAAAATTTAATGAAAAAGCTTATAAATTTAAAATATCACGCTGGCCGTTCGCGGCCATTAAAAAAACAAATGAATAACTTGACATTTCTGGCAGAATATTTCTGGTGATCTGCTAAAATTATTAAGTTAGAAAGTGTTTCCGTGTTAAGTGTAATAAAATATATAAAAATGGAAAGTGAAATGCAAAGTGATGATTCTGGTACTCCCCCAGAAATAAGGGGACAGGTGAAAACTGTGAGGGAGAATCTATTGTCTCAAAAATCAATATATGGGGGTTGTACCTCTAGTAATCTATGATCCTTACGATAATATATGGGTTGTATAATCTATGGTTGAATATGATGGGCCAATGATTTTCACTTTTCGAAGTGTTTTTTGTAAAACATGTTTTATAGGTACTAATTTAGTTAATATTTTTTAATTTATCATGCAATAAATAAATTTGGTGCCTAAAGACACTTGTAAATAGCAATGTGATTTAATAATTAAGTGAAACGTCAGATGCCAAAACAGCTGAATAAAAATTCATTATTAACCATGGTGCAATTTTATTATTTTTAGAACCTCTGACGTCATAGGTAGAGAAATAATATTTCTACCAATGAAAAGAACAGTAATTTATTTATTTATTTATTCATTTATTAACGGATATCCTTTTTTACAAACATTTAAGTACAATAGAATAAAACATGTTATATGGAAACTAGAATATTTAACTGGACACTTATAATTAATATAATAATTTTTAACGTATAATTAATATAATACTCTTTTAATGTTATTTTTGAATTTATTTAAACTTAAATAAAAAATATCACAGTCATTGATTGCGTTTATTAAATTGGTCATTCTACATAAAGGAGAGTGCATTCCATAGTTTGTTCGGTGAAATGGAACAAAAAATAAATTATTAAACCTTAAGTTTGCTAATGGAACACAGATAGAAAATTGTGAAAGAATTGGTGGACATTTTATTATGAAGTGAAAAACTTTGTAAATAAACATAATATCGTAGTATGAACGACGTTTCTCCAATAAAGGTAAGGTAAAATAAGTTAACAACTCGTTAATGTTGCTATTTGCATAGTCAATGTTATTTTTGAAACACAGTAATCTAATAAATTTTTTTTGAATATTTTCTAAACGTAATATATGGGTTGTATAACTTGGCGACCAAATCAATGACCCGTATTCTAGGCCTGACCGAACAAAACTAGTGTATAAAACAATTAGACATCGTGTATCAGTAAACGTAGTAGTATATCGTTTAATAAACCCTAAATTTTTATTTGCCTTAGTAACTATCTTGTCAATATGATCAGTAAAATTTAATTTGGTATCAAGGTGAACACCTAAATCTTTAAAAACTTCAACTCTATCGATTGGGACATTATCTATACAATATACACCGTAAGTGGGCATTAATTTCCTAGTGAAGGTCATTGATTTACATTTTGAAATGTTTAAACATAACCCATTTGACTTACACCAGTTATTAAACAGAGTAAGATCGTTTTGAAGATGAATCTTATCAGCAAGACATTTAATAACCTTGAAAAGTTTGCAATCATCGGCAAATAAAAGGAATAAGACAGTTAAGATTTTTTTGACATCATTTATAAACAACAAGAACAGTATTGGACCCAAATGGGTACCCTGGCCAACACCTGAGAGAACATCGAACACGTCTGAGATAAAGCCATTTAAATATACAAACTGTTTACGTCCATTTAACATAGAGCTTAAACATGATAAGAGTGGACCATTAATATGGTAAAATTTTTCTAGTTTCAATAGAAGCAGCGGTACTGGTACTCTATCAAAGGCCTTCTGCAAGTCGGTGAAAATACATTCAACAACGTGTCCCTCCTCTAGGGATGTTGTTATTAAATTAGTAAATAAAAATAAGTTGGTTTCAGTAGACTTACCCGATATGAATCCATGTTGTTCGTCAATAATTGTATGTTTGACATGCTGCATTACTTGATTTGAAACAATAAAATCGAACATTTTAGCAAAATTCGAATTAATACATATTGGGCGGTAATTACTGATATTCGACTTACTGTTTGATTTGTAAATTGGAATGACTTTCGAGGTTTTCCATGCTATAGGATAATCACCATTGTTCAAACATTTTCTGAAAATAATTAACAATGGCTCAACCAAAGAAAGGCATTTCTTAATAAAGGTCCCAGGTATACCATCGGGTCCACTAGTGTTGTTGCTGTTTAATCTAGAGATGGCTACATGTATGTCATTTTCGAATAAATCAAAGAAAGAAAAATTATTTAATGTGGAATTATAGCTAGAATCTAAGGTATTCAAATTTGAGTCTTGATAAGTACTTTTGAAAAAAGAAGCGAAAGCATTACATATATTTTGACCGCCTGAATAGGGATTTCCTTGAAAGTTTATAATGTTTGGTACTTCTGTATCAGTTTTAACGGATTTTATATATCCCCAAAATTTTTTTGAATAATAAATAATAATAAAGATGTGGTTTTAGGCTGGTAGTGAAAAAAAATATTTATCATTATTTAGGATTATTATTTAGCAAAAATGTATAGGATTGCTACTATTGCATATACCACAGTGATATATTTAATTTCCTGTATGAAGCACAAAATACAATCTTATATTTAAGCTCGCTTAAAATGAAATGAAAAAGTCCAAATAAAGTTATAGAAGCGAATTACTCGAAAAAGAAAGATGATAGGTCAATTTTACGAATAGATTTGAATTCTGGGGATAAAATAGTATGTAAACTGCCTTATAAATTTCTAATTATATTGTCGTACTAACTACTGACGGGTCCTGAAGAGTTTTTTACATTATTTTACAAGGTGCGGTAGCGTCGATTTTATGATAAGCGGTTATATGCTCTCCAGACATGTAGCTACAATGTGACGTAGTCCGTTTTTTTTTGTATTTCTAGTTCAACTTATTTTTTCTGGGTCCTGAAGAGTTTTTTACATTATTTTACAAGGTGCGGTAGCGTCGATTTTATGATAAGCGGTTATATACTCTCCAGACATGTGGCTACAATGTGACGTAGTCCGTTTTTTTTTTGTATTTCTAGTTCAACTTATTTTTTTTTTAAGTCCAAATCAAGTGAATACGTTAATTCATCTTTGATGTGACGCAAATAGGAAGGGTCCTGAATCATTTGGTGGAAGATTTTTTTAATTCGGATATTCCGTTAAAAAGTTATAAGGTTTACATACAGAGAGACAGGCACACAGACAGACAGGCAGACAGACACCCACTTTTTTCACATTTCCTCGATATTTCATGACATTCTAAACCCGAAAATGCAAGAAAAAAAATTGATTTTTGGGTCAATTTTAATGATGGGTGTTTCCACCCGTAAAAAAAAGTTTGTTGAACACTGTTTGTTACGAGGTTTGTTACTTCCATGAAGTCATAACTTTATATTGCCTTGCTTGTTCATTAGGATTTTAAGCTATAACCTTGTTAACATCTCGTGCGAAATCAATAAGATGTTAATTAGTTTAAATTATAATTGGGTGTAAATTGGCGCCTTGATTTTATAAAATTAGATAAAGCACTACCGTATGAATAACACGGTTTGATGCAGCCGCCTGTAAGAAATAATCTGTGTAAAACAAATATTAGTTATTATATGATATTATTGTAATTAAATAGTAATACTTATATTTTGTTTTATATATTATTCATGGGGTAATCGCGCATTTGCATGTATTATTAAACCATTCTGGGCATAAATATGTTCTATCAAACCCTACTGCGCATTGG